>CM042423.1:19172456-19649956 GCA_023634145.1 Thymallus thymallus
CCACATATTGTCATAAGAATGTTATAATTGTGGACCTCTATTACAGTTTGAGTGAAGTTGTGGAGAACCATACGATCTGCTGTCTGTATTGCACCTCCGAAAGATAATAACGTTGTTGGCTAGGTACTGTAGCTACATCCTGGCTTCTGCTTGGCTTGTCAAACAGAGGCCCCCATACGGCTATGTCTACTTTTCTACTTTGTTGACAAGAAACCCAGCTACAGAGAACCCCTGAATCCTGGGCTTAAACTAACCAGTTAGCAAGGTAGCTAGCTAGCTAACTACAAATACAGGGATTGTAAACTGGCTAACGTTACATGGCCAGGGACAACAGAAAGAGTTTATGACAGGTGTTTCAGGACCTCCTATGTGTGTATGTGCTTAATAGTAAAGCCATGTCATTTAACTGTCAAAAATGTATTACCTTTTAATGTGGCGTTAACACAACCAGTCATTATGTTTTCATCTGATTGTCAAACAAATCAATTCAAAAAGTAGGCTACCTGCGCACGTTTGCGCTAATTAATATACTGTATACTTTATGATGATTAGAGCATCTAAAACAGCGCACCTGTCATTTGATCAATGGAAAGTATTAAAACACCAAAAGTGTAATGACATTTTGGAAATTGCCATTAGGCACACTTATCCTGAACTGGTTGATGCGTCCACTGCTGTCCACGTGCGTCACGTGCCCGACCAGTCATCTTTCACCCCCTTTTTCTTTGGATATTTTTAGGGTAGAGCGGTAGAGAGAGAGAGAGGTATAGAGAGAGAGAGACAGAGAGAGAGGTAGAGAGAGAGAGAGAGAGAGAGAAAGAGAGAGAGGAAGAGAGAGACATTTGTGTCAACAGCAATTTGGGCAAACTTTTCTGTGCCATCATAAACAGCTGATTACTGAACTATCTTAACGAACACAATGTCCTGAACAAAAGCCAAATTGGATTCCTACCAAACAATCGAACATCAGACCATATTAACACCCTTAACACCCTCATTGACAAACATGTGAATCAAAATAAAACAAACATTTTCTCCTGTTTTGTAGATTTCCAGAAGGCATTTGATAAAATTTGGCATGAAGGAATACTACTAAAATTGATTGAAAGTGGTGTCGGTGGACTAACATATGATATAATTAAATCAACGTATAAAAATAACAAGTGCGCAGTCAAAATCTGAGAAAAACAAACAGACTACTTTACCCAGGGACGTGGAGTTAAACAAGGAAACAACTTAAGCTCAAGCCTGTTTAACATCTATATTAATGAACTGACCAAAATGCTTGAACAATCAACAGCCCCTGGACTGACCCTTAAAGATATAAAAATAAAATGTATCCTATATGCAGATGATCTGGTACTACTATCACCAACAAAAGAAGGCCTACAACATCTACAGTCGGGAGAACAAGTATTTGATACACTTCCGATTTTGCAGGTTTTCCTACTTACAAAGTATGTAGAGGTCTGTAATTTTTATCATAGGTACACTTCAACTGTGAGAGACGGAATCTAAAACAAAAATATAGAAAATCACATTGTATGATTTTTAAATAATTAATTTGCATTTTATTGCATGAAATAAGTATTTGATCACCTACCAACCAGTACGAATTCCGGCTCTCACAGACCTGTTAGTTTTTCTTTAAGAAGCCCTCCTGTTCTCCACTCATTACCTGTATTAACTGCACCTGTTTGAACTCGTTACCTGTATAAAAACACTTGTCCACACACTCAATCAAACTCCAACCTCTCCACAATGGCCAAGACCAGAGAGCTGTGTAAGGACATCAGGGATACAATTGTAGACCTGCACAAGGCTGGGATGGGCTACAGGACAATAGGCAAGCAGCTTGGTGAGAAGGCAACAACTGTTGGCGCAATTATTAGAAAATGGAAGAAGTTCAATCTCCCTCGGTCTGGGGCACCATGCAAGATCTCACCTCGTGGGGCATCAATGATCATGAGGAAGGTGAGGGATCAGCCCAGAACTACACGGCAGGACCTGGTCAATGACCTGAAGAGAGCTGGGACCACAGTCTCAAAGAAAACCATTAGTAACACACTACGCCGTCATGGATTAAAATCCTACAGCGCACGCAAGTTCCCCTGCTCAAGCCAGCGCATGTCCAGCCCCTCTGAAGTTTGCCAATGACCATCTGGATGATCCAGAGGAAGAATGGGAGAAGGTCATGTGGTCTGATGAGACAAAAATAGAGCTTTTTGGTCTAAACTCCACTCGCCGTGTTTGGAGGAAGAAGAAGGATAAGTACAACCCCAAGAACACCATCCCAACCGTGAAGCATGGAGGTGGAAACATCAATCTTTGGGGATGCTTTTCTGCAAAGGGGACAGGACGACTGCACCGTATTGAGGGGAGGATGGATGGGGCCATGTATCGCGAGATCTTGGCCAACATCCTCCTTCCCTCAGTAAGAGCATTGAAGATGGGTCGTGGCTGGGTCTTCCAGCATGACAACGACCCAAAACACACAGCCAGGGCAACAAAGGAGTGGCTTCGTAAGAAGCATCTCAAGGTCCTGGAGTGGCCTAGCCAGTCTCCAGACCTGAACCCAATAGAAAATCTTTGGAGGGAGCTGAAAGTCCGTATTGCCCAGCGACAGCGCCGAAACCTGAAGGATATGTATGGAGGAGTGGGCCAAAATCCCTGCTGCAGTGTGTGCAAACCTGGTCAAGAACTACAGGAAACGTATGATCTCTGTAATTGCAAACAAATGTTTCTGTACCAAATATTAAGTTCTGATTTTCTGATGTATCTAATTAGTTGCCCTGGCTGTGTGTTTCGGGTCGTTGTCATGCTGGAAGACCCAGCCAGGACCCATTTTCAATGCTCTTACTGAGGGAAGGAGGTTGTTGGCCAAGATCTTGCGATACATGGCCCCATCCATCCTCCCCTCAATACGGTGCAGTCGTCCCGTCTCCTTTGCAGAAAAGCATCCCCAAAGAATGATGTTTCCACCTCCATGCTTCACGGTTGGGATGGTGTTCTTGGGGTTGTACTCATCCTTCTTCTTCCTGGAGTTTAGACCAAAAAGTTATATTTTGGTTTCATCTGACCACATGACCTTCTCCCATTCCTCCTCTGGATCATCCAAATGCTCTCTAGCAAACTTCAGACGGGCCTGGACATGTACTGGCTTAAGCAGGGGGACACGTCTGGCACTGCAGGATTTGAGTCCCTGGCGGCGTAGTGTGTTACTGATGGTAGCCTTTGTTACTTTGGTCCCAGCTCTCTGCAGGTCATTCACTAGGTCCCCCCGTGTGGTTCTGGGATTTTGTGATAATCTTGCGTGGAGCCCCAGATCGAGGGAGATTATCAGTGGTCTTGTATGTCTTCCATTTCCTAATAATTGCTCCCACAGTTGATTTCTTCACACCAAGCTGCTTACCTATTGCAGATTCAGTCTTCCCAGCCTGGTGCAGGTCTTCAATTTTGTTTCTGGTGTCCTTTGACAGCTCTTTGGTCTTGGCCATAGTGGAGATTGGAGTGTGACTGTTTGAGGTTGTGGACAGGTGTCTTTTATACTGATAACAAGTTCAAACAGGTGCCATTAATACAGGTAATGAGTGGAGGACAAAGGAGCCTCTTAAAAAATAAGTTACAGGTCTGTGAGCCAGAAATCTTGCTTGTTTGTAGGTGACCAAATACTTATTTTCCACCATAATTTGCAAATTAATTCATTAAAAATCCTACAATGTGATTTTCTGGATTTTTTTTTCTCATTTTGTCTCTCATAGTTGAAGTGTACCTATGATGAAACAGGCCTCTCTCATCTTTTTAAGTGGGAGAACTTGCACAATTGGTGGCTGACTAAATACTTTTTTGCCCCACTGTATAAGGAGAGTAACTTTTTAAAAGAAACACATGTTCACTATTTTGGCAAAGACATTCAAAATTAAATCATAGCTATGCTAGCATCACAGATTCAGCAGAAAATTCTCACGATGCTTAAATCAGCTAAATACTACATCTTTTTGGATTGTAGAACCGAACAGATGACGGTGATTGTACGTCTCGTTACGACACAGCCAAGTGTGGAGATCAGAGAGCATTTCTGAAAGGTAAGATAAGCGTTTTAGTCTCTAGTGGTTTTAAGCTGTGAATCTGCTGATGATATGCGCCTTGCTGCGCGCTTTTGTGTGTGTTTTACGCACAAGGTTTTGTATATAAATATTTTCAATATTATTACAGTCACTATTTAGATGAGTTGAAATTGACACTTTGTGCTGCACTTGTCTATTTGCGTGATGTCTATATTGGCGTTTGTGTTGTTTTTTTTTGCTTATGGCTTGTATTGGCTGCGTGTTGTTGGTTTATTGTACGTTGAAAATAGAGGGTCGGCACAATTGTGTTTCGCCTAGAGCGGCGGAAATGCACGCACCGGTAGTGCTTGGGTAGCTCCATGGTAAGTATTGTGACTGTTCCTGGTGCAAAAACAATGTCCTATCCCAGAGCTTGAGTAAATTACATTACTAAGCTGTTCGCCAATGTACTACGCCAGGACACGGACATTGATTCTATCGTAGTCCATGTGGGTTTTAATTGCATTATGAAGGGCAGCTCTGAACAGTTGAGACTGAATTTCAAAGAGCTGATTGACTCTCTGCTAGACACTAGTACAATACCCATCATTTCTGGGGCTGTGCCCTCTGAATCGTGGTATTGAATGCTTTAGCAGTATTCTGTCTCTTCACAACTGGCTAGGTGAATATTGCAGCTCAATGGGTGTAACTTTTGTTGACAGTTTCGACACCTTTTGGAAACAAAACATGTTTTATAAGGAGGATGGGATCCACACAAATCATTTGGGTTCCTGGGTCCTTTCACAGCATTATAAGGCTGTGTTGAGACAATGACTTATCAATGACTGTCACGAACTGAGGATAGCATAACCGTAACCGTAACTGGCGGGTGAGCTCAAATGGAGCAACACACAAATAGTGATCCGCAACATGGTGGCAACGAATCAAACTTACATAGGCTCCCCAATTAGAGACAACTCATGGTAGCTGTCTCTAATTGGGGACCGAACACAAAAACCACCATAGTCTTCTAGACTACTTTCCAGACACTAAACCTGTCAATCCCTAGAGATGCCTATGGGCATCTCTAAACCTAACCCTGAGAATGACCCAAGCCTAGCTCAGTTAATCCCAGAAAAGTGCTCAAAATAGCCCACGTTAACATGTGTAGCTTAAGAAACAAGGTTAATGACATGAATAACTTGCTAGTAACACATGACATTCATATTCTGACTGTCTGAAACTCACTTAGACCTTTTGATCTGCCTCACCTAAAGCTCTTATGGGATGCTGCTATAGACCACCAAGTTTTAGCAGTCAGTATCTGGATAGCATTTGTGAAACGCTTGATAATGTATGTGATATCAACAGAGAGGTAGATTTTCTGGGTGATTTTAAATATTGCCTGGCTTTCATCAAGCTTCCCACTCAAGAAAGAGCTTCAAACTGTAACCAATGCCTGCAACCTGGTTCAGGTTATCAGTCAACCTACCATGGTAGTTACACACAGGAATGAAATTATCAACATTTATTGATCACATCTTTACTAATGCTGAAGAAATGTGCTTGAAAGCAGTATACAGATCCATCGGATATAGTGATCACAGTACCTAGGAAAACGTAAGTTCCAAAGGCTGGGCCTAATATATATATTAATATATATATAATATATTTCCGTATCTGTCCAGGCTCTGACTGGACAGATACGGAAAGAATGAAATGATCATTTGGTGGAGAGTCGTTCGGTTGAGACTTTGTCACGACCCAATATATAGTGTATAAGAGTGTATCATACAATATGTTTTGTAGTGATTCCTATGTTGTTGATATAAATAATATTTGTTGGTCCGTGGTGTGTAATGATGTGCAAACAGACGTTGCGCTTGACACATTTATAAAATTGCTTATCCCAGTTACTAATAAGTACTGTATGCACCCATTTCGAAAAATGACTTTAAAAACTGGAAAATCTCTGTGCATTGATGAGGAATTGAAAAATCGTATGGTTGAGATTGATGAGTCAAAAGGAATGGCAAATAAGTCTGACTGCACAAACGATTGGCAAACGTAGAAATCATGTGACGAAACTGAATAAAAAGAAGAAGAAACTATACTATGAAACAGAGATAAATTACATAAAGAATGACAGGCAAAAAGCTTTGGAGCTCCTTAAATGAAATGTGGGGAAAATATTCAAACTCAGCTCCATCATTCACTGAATCAGATGGCTCATTCATCACAAAACCTGCTGATATTGCCAACTACTTTAATGATTTTTTTCATTGGCAAGATTAGCAAACTTAGGCATGACATGCCAGCAGCAAACGACAAGAAATTGAATATTGAATTCCGTAAAGTAGAAGAGGTGAACAAATTATTGTTGTCTATCAACAATGACAAGCCACCGGGGTCTGACAATCTGGATGGAAAATGACTGAGGATAATAACAGACGATATTGCCACTCCTATTTGCCATATCTTCAATATAAGCCCACTAGAAAGTGTGTGCCCTCAGAACTGGAGGGAAGCAAAAGTCATTCCGCTACCTAAGAATAGTAAAGCCCCCTTTACTGGCTCAAATAGCCAATTAATCAGCCTGTGGCCAACCCTTAGTAAAGTTTTGGAAACATTTTTGTTTGACCAGATACAATACTATTTCACAGTAAACAAATTGACAACAGACTTTCAGCACGCTTATAGGGAAGGACATTCAACAAGCACAGTATTTACACAAATGACTGATGTTTAGCTGAGAGAAATTGATAATAAAAACATTGTGGTGGCTGTTTTGTTAGACTTCAGAGCAGCTTTTGACATTATCGATCATAGTGTGCTGCTAGAAACATTTATGTGTTATGGCTTTACACCCCCTGCTATATTGTGGATAAAGAGTTACCTGTCTAACAGAACACAGAGGGTGTTCTTTAATGGAAGCCTCTCCAACATAATCCAGGTAGAATCAGTAATTCCCCAGGGCAGCTGTCCAGGCCCCTTACTTTTTTCAATCTTTACTAACAACAAGCCAGTGTGTATGTGCATGACTCCACACTATACACGTCAGCTACTACAGCAACTGAAATGACTGCAAAACTTAACAAAGAGCTGCAGTTAGTTTCAGAATGGGTGGCAAGGAATAAGTTAGTGCTAAATATTTCCTCAACTCAAAGCATTATATGTGACAAAGCATTCACTTAACCCTAAACCTCAACTAAATCAGGTAATGAATAATGTGGAAATGGAGCAAGTTGAGGAGACTAAACTGCTTGGAGTAACCCTGGATTGTAAACTGTCATGGTCAAAACATATTGATACAACAGTAGCAAAGATGGGATAGAAGTCTGTCCATAATAAAGCACTGCTCTACCTTCTTAACAGCAGTATCAAGGCTGGTCCTACCGGCTCTAGTTTTGTCGCACTTGTACTACTGTTCAGCTGTGTAGTCAGGTGCCATAAAGAGTGACTTGCAAGCAGTAAAGTCTGATTTAAAAAACAGATACAAACACATATTATTATATATATATATATTATTAAGCAACACCAACATAGGCACAGACACAGTGGTGGAAAAAGTACTCAATTGTCATACTTGAGTAAAAGTAAAGATGCCTTAATAGCTTATATACCTTGAAGTAAAAATTAAAGTCACCAAGTAAAATAGTACTTGAGTAAAAGTCTAAAAGTATCTGGTTTTAAATGTACTTAAGTACAGTGGTGGAAAAAGTACTAAATCATCTTACTTGAGTAAAAGTTAAACTAAATGTTCTACATCAAATTCCTTATATTAAGCAGTGGTGGAAAAAGTACCCAAAAGCCATACTTGAGTAAAAGTAAAGATACCTTACTGGAAAATGACTCAAGTAAAATTGAAAGTCACCCATTGGAATACTACTTGAGTAAAAGTATCTGATATTAAATAGCCGTAAGGTAAATGTACTTAAGTATCAAAAGTAAAAGTAGATTTATTGATCCCCGAGGGGGAAATTTCTTTGTCAAGCAGCTACAACAACAAAACACAGGGCAGGTGCAAAATGCCACAATGAAAGTACACAAAAGACAGATACACGGTACATGATACATAGAGCGGCAGTATGAAAAAGTATAGAAATACAAGATATCTGGAGTGCAAAAGCTATAAAAAGACATTGCATAGTATGGGTGGTTGGCTGAATATGTTCACTATACATTGGTGGATGTTGGATGGTTAACTATACTATACAGGTCGATGGCAGAGAAATACTTCAGTAGCTAAAAATGCATATGATATGAGCGAGGGTAATAATAGTTTACTTAATAAACAGACTGGCTAAATGAACAGGTAAGTGAATATTTTGCATGGTTAAATTAGCTGTACAGGTAAATATACAGTTATATTTACAGATAAGTGAATACTTGCATGGTTACACAAACTATACAGGTAAATGACAGGAAGAGATACTTAAATAGCTAAATGTGTGTATGATATAATTTGGGGTAATAATAGTAATTCCCTTAAAATACAGTCCTTAGTGCGCAGGGTTTAATTACAGACAACTGCACGTATTGCACATTCGATATACTAAAAGCAATGAGAAAAGGTGCAACTGACAGGATACTAATATGCATTCCTGAGTGAATGCCTACGTAAGTTAGGTCCAAGAATTACTAGCAATATTGCACGTGATATGATATAACAACTGTACATGAGTATGTATATACAGACCTGAATGAATAAATAGGTCCTGAGTGAATGAGTGATGACCAGAGTTACTCACGGAGGGATGCATAATTGTTAAACTAGGTCCTAGCATCCCAACAGTTCCAGATCTATGTTGCCAACGGCACGGCACCCCGGTGAGGCATTATATAGTCTAATAGCCGCCGGCTATTGCTCTGTGATTGAAGGTGCTCCTCTGCGTCATAACCATGGCGTGCAGAGGGTGGGTGACGTTGTCCATGATGGCCAGCAGTTTGGCCAGGATCCGTCTCTCCGCCACCTCCTCTAGAGTGTCAAGGCTCATCCCCAGGACAGAGCTAGCCTTTCTGATCAGCTTATTTACCCGAGAAGCATCACCGGCTTTAATGTTTGATCCCCAGCACACCACTGCAAAAAAGATGGCACTGGCCACCACAGACTGGTAGAAGGTATGCAGTAGTTTACTGCACATGTTGAAGGACCTGAGCCTCCTCAGAAAGTAGAGTCTGCTCTGGCCCTTTTTGTACAGGGCCCCGGTGTTACCAGCCAATTCCAGTCTGTTGTCCATATGGACTCCCAGGAACTTGTATGACCCAACCATTTCCACATCCATCCCCTGTATAGGGACTGCAGTCAGTTGGGCCTTGGTTCTCCTGAAGTCCACCACCATCTCCTTTGATTTGCTGATGTTGAGCTGAAGGTGGTTCTGCTCACACCACAACACAAAGTCACTGATTGTGCTCCTGTACTCCTCCTGCCCACCCCTGATGCACCCTACAATTGCGGAGTCATCCGCAAACTTCTGTAGCTGGCATGTTTCAGAGTTTTATCTGAAGTCCGAGGTGTAGAGGGTGAACAGGAAGGGGGACAGGACCGTTCCCTGGGGGGCTCCTGTGTTGCTAACTGCCTGTTCTGACACACAGCTCTGTAGTCGCACAAATTGTGGCCTACCGGTCAGGTAGTCCGTGACCCAGGAGACTAAGGGTGCTTCCACTTTCATCCTCCTCATATTCTCACCCAGTAGCAGGGGCTGAATGGTATTGAAGGCACTGGAGAAGTAAAAAAACATAACCCTCACAGTGCAACCTGCATTGTCCAGGTGAGAGTAGGCCCTCTGCAGAAGGTAGATGATTGCATCATCCACCCCGATGTTGAGCTGGTATGCAAACTGCAGGGGGTCCAGTGATGTACACACCAGGGGTCTGAGGTGAGCGAGGACTAACCTTTCCAGGGTCTTCATGATGTGGGATGTTAGCGCTACAGGTCTGAAGTCATTCAGGACAGTGGGGTGTGCCTTCTTGGGCACTGGGACGAGGCAGGATGTTTTCCACAGCACAGGGACACTTTCTAGGCTCAGGCTAAGGTTGAAGTGACGCTGGAGTATTCCACACAGTTGGTCAGCACAGACCCTAAGCACCCTTGGGCCTATGCCATCAGGGCCCGCCACTTTCCACTGATGTAGTCTCTCCAGCTCTCTCTTCACTTGGTTGGTGGTGAAAGCCAGTCCCGGTGGGGAGGTGGGGGGAAGGGGGGTGTTGAGGATCAGTCCAGGGGAAGCAGCGGTCACTGATTGTCTCAGCAGAGGTGTTGTGAGCAAAGTGGGGGTGGGACAGCCGTGAGGGTGTGTGGTCTGGGGAGCTGGAAGGGAGGTGAACAGGGCCATTATCAAACCTGTTAAAAAATTGGTTCAGCTCATTGGCTCTGTCCTGGGTCCCCTCCGTCTGCCCACTGTTTGACTTTTTGAAGCCAGTGATATTTCTCATACACTTCCACACCTCTCTCACCTGGCTCTGCCTCAGCTTGTCCTCCATGTTCTCCTTATACCCTCTCTTCCCCTCAGCAATCTGCCACTTCAGCTCCCTCTGGACGCATTTCAATTTTTCCTTGTCCTTGTCCCTCTACTTGAAGGCCCTCTTCTTCTCATTCAGCAGGGCCTTCAGGTCGCTGGTGACCAAGGGTTTATTGTTTGGGAAACAGCATACCTTCCTGGTGGGTACAGTGTTGTCTACACAAAAATTAACATAGTCTGTTAGCAGTCAGTAAGTCCATCGATGTCCTCCCCGTGAGAACACAGAGCACATCCCAGTCTGTTGTTTCAAAGCAGTCCTGTAGGGCCTCATTCAAAAAAGTATGAAACGTAAGAGCCGTAAAATAGCCAGACCTTTTATTTGGTTTGAGCTTTTCTGAAAGGTAAGTCTTACGGATGCAAGAGGAGCTCAGATATAAAAAAGAATGTGGATTCTCAAATAGGCAACACTTCAGAATACATCTCTTACAGACAAAATTTAATTATGCCTTAATAATGAAGGAATAAAGCCAGTAAACGTAACCACTTACAATCACAGTCACTTTGCTTTAGAAAAAACATCCTGTAATAGAACCCTAAACATAAAAAAATTTAATGTTGATGATGACACAACGACAGATATACGGGACCCAAAAGCGGACACGGAGGCAGAGATATGATTGACTGTTTAATAGAGAATATGGGGCAAGACAGTCTCGTAGTGAATGACAAGCAGTGTTCGTAACAGGGAATCAGAAAGGCAATAGTCCAATAAGGGGAGTCAGGCTCGTAGTCGTAATTCAGGCAGCGTTCGGTACCGGGAATCAGAAGGATGGCAGTGCAGAGGAGTAGACAGGCTCGTAATCCGTAACACAGGCAGAGTTCGTTTTAGCAGGAGCTCAGAAGGTCGAAGGCACAGGAGGAGATAGACAGGCACGTAATCCAAAAGGCAGGTAGAGGTCCAAATACCGGGAAACAGACTGGCAGAGTTAGTAACACAAGAGAACGCTGGAACGACTGACTAGGCAAGACGATCTGGCAAATGCCAACAGCACCCAAGAGGCTAAATACCCAAAATGATTGATGATGGCGATAGGGTGCACCTGGTGTGGGGAGGGGACAAACACAGACAGGTGAAACATATCAGGACATGACAGATGAGCTTATTAAAAGTACATGTACAGAACTGCACACAACCTCACAGTAGGAAAACGAGGACATCACCACTAATAGATCTGTATTAGAAATCAGTGTGTCATGCCTTTGTAACAAGGACACCTATAACTTGTGAATTTTAAAAATAAATTAACAAAACACTAAGGCATCCGTGTCCTTGGGCTTGCTAGCGTTAAGCTGTCATTACTTGAAGTTTATAAGGATCTATATTCAGAGAGGTCTCTGGAAACCTTTCAGGTTTATTGTCCAGAGACCCTCTGGACAACTCTATGTTAAGTTTGGGTTTGGTCCCCAATTAGAGGCAGCTATGCCTCATTGTCTCTAATTGGGGAGCCTATTTAAGTTCAGTTATTTCCCACCTGTGTTGTGGGTTTTTGTGTGTGTTCCTTTGTGCACACCTGTTCATGCTCGCACCTTTTGTTGTTTTGAGGTTTTTGCCTAATAAAAGGAATGTCTTTGCACCATAGCTCTGCGCCTCGGGTCCTGTCTCATTGCAGTCGTGACGAAGTCGAAGACTTTACGGTTCATCTTAAGTAAAAGCTGGTTTTCAAAGTTTCTGGAATCCAGCCTTGCTCTCCTGGGATTGAAAACAAGGACTTGTGCAACTCCATATGAGGTATCTGTCCAGCTTTCATGTGAGAGAAGAAGTCCTACTCATCTGATGAACTGGTGCCATCACCTAGCTGCAGCAAGGGTTCTTCCAGGTGGTCGTTGATGTAGTCCATTCCTGAAATACAAGGAAGATGACAATAGAAATCATGCAAGTTATGAGCCTACATTAATCCATCCCCATCTATATAAACTAAGCAACAGGGCTAAGTAGGCTACCCATTGGACTGAACCACAAAGTCAGGATTGTAGTTTAAATGGGTGGTTCTCAAATCTAGTGTCAAAATATACACTATACACAGTTGTTTATGAATAATAAAATACTGTTAATTAACCATGTTGTCTTACCCATTCTGATCGTGGCGTCATCCTTTGTCCACGTTGTTTTGAATTTGGGGAGAAGGATTGCAGCTGCGATCAGCTCAGGGTCGTGGCTGAAGCGCTTCTCCAGTTCCAGTTGTAGCGCCTCCACCAGAGGCTTACTGTACTTCAGGGACAACTTGATTCAGTTTTGTGATCAACAGGTTGATAGTTGGAAGTAGCCACCCCATCTGGACATTGGCTTCAGCCTGCAGGATGTGAAAGCCTTTGCGACTGGGCTTACGTTGCAAGCATACTCTGTGAGGAAGGCAAGTTAATAATAATAATACTGTTTCCTAACCCTATACAAAGGGGACCACTAACCATTTCACATGATTTAACTACAGTAATCAATGGCTGGATGAGTAGTTGACTAAATGGATCAATGATAGTGTAAGGCTACAACATGTGAAACAGTTATTAGTCCCCAAGCAAAGGGTCAGGAAACACTGCAACAGATTTAGACAACATTCAATTATTCCTTTAATTATGACAAAATAATACATATGCTGATTCTTACTTACGTTGGAACCTCAAAGTGTGTGCAGAGAACTGACGGCCGCCTCTCCTTTGTCTTTGACAATCCTCAGGAGTCTTTCTACAGCCAGTAAACAGGAGTTCCATTTTGTAGCATTCGGGCGCAGCAGCTGGAGGTCGCAAGCATCTTCAACCGTTTCAGCTGCAAGTGTGGATCTTCCGCATTTGTTCCAAAGTTCTTGGCACTTGCCAAATGTTGAATGGGACACTTTTTTTTGTAAGCCTCACCGCCTCGTTGTTTTAATCTTCTCCAAAAACTTGGAAAGCTTTCAAGAAGTTAGAGCTGTTGTTCTCACAATCTTACCACAGATTTCAAAAAAGAGTGGATGTCATTTAGGGCTCCTGCCAACTAATCAAGAATCCCAGAAAATATTCCAGTCTGTGCTAGCAAAACAGTCCTGTAGCTTAGCATCTGCTTCATCTGACCACTTCTTTATTAACCGAGTTAATGGTGCTTCCTGCTTTAGTTTTTGCTTATAATCAGGAGTTATGGTCAGATTTGCCAAATGGAGGAAGAGAGCTTTGTACACGTCTCTGTGTGTGGAGTAAAGGTGGTCTAGAGCTTTCTTTTCCCTCTGCTTGCATATTTAACATGCTGGTAGAAATGAGGTAAAATGGATTTAAGTTTCCCTGCATTAAAGTCTGCATCCACTAGGATAGATAGATAGATGAGATAGATAGATAGGTACTTTATTGATCCCCCGGGGGGGAAATGTCACTGTCAAGCAGCTACAACAAAACACAGGGCAGGTGCAAAATGCCACAACGAAAGTACACAAAAGACAGATACACGGTACATGATACATAGAGCGGCAGTATGAAGGAGTGCCACTCTCTTGGTCTACAGCTTGTCATGAGATACTCTACCTCAGGCGAGCAAAACCTTGAGACTACCTTAATATTCGATTTTGTGCACTAGCTTTTGTTTACAAATATACACCAACCTTACCGGAGCCAGCTGTTCTATCCTGCCGATGCAGCGTATATCCCGCCAGTTGTATGTTATCCATGTCGTCTTCCAGCAACGACTCGGCGAAACATAAGATATTACAGTTTTTAATGTCCCGTTGGTAGGATTGATCGTAGGTCATCTATTTTGTTTTCCAATGATTGTACGTTGGCTAATAGGCAGATTACCCACTCGCCATCTGATCCTTACAAGGCACCCCAACCTACGTCCCCGATATCTATGTCTCTTTCTCAATGACAGAGATTTGCGTCCGAAAAAATCATTGTCCAGTACGAGGTGAGTAATCGCTGTCCTAATATCCAGAAGCTCTTTTCGGTCGTAAGAGACGGTGGCAGAAACATTATGTACAGAATAAGTTACAAATAACATGAAAAAGCACACATAATAGCACAATTGTTTAGGGGGCCGTAAAACAGCCATCTCCTCCTGCGCCGTTATAATGATGTCAAGGGACATCCGCTGAGACCCTGAGTATGACTGGACATGGGCTGGATATTTGCGACTGCCATCTCTCTAGCTACCCTTTATTCCACGCCTTTTATGCTCCATGGTACCTCAAATTTTTGACACTTTGGAACTCTTCATATTATCTCTATAAACACATTTTCCCTTCTGCTTCCTTGACTTGTTTTTTTTCCCACCTGTCCTCCTACTTATTCTGGGGTTCAGACTGAATACAGTGGTAAATGTGCTGCTAACAATTGACAGCAGCAACATGAACCTGTTAAATTGACAAGAAGGGTTTTGAAATTGCTGCGTTTAGGCATGGCTTCCTTGTTTTGCGTCTGTTAAGTGTGTTTCTCATTCTGCTGGAGTTGACCTAGTATTTTACATAAAACCTAGCTTACATTTGTAACTCACCCACCCAAATCACAATATGCTGTTTTACATGTTGTGTTATTTGTACTGGTCTAATTCCTAGAATGGATAAGAAGAATAATCTGTAGTTCATATGGTGCTCTTTGATGTCCCAGGTGTTTACAGTGGGGAGAACAAGTATTTGATACACTGCCGATTTTGCAGGTTTTCCCACTTACAAAGCATGTAGAAGTCATTTTTATCATAGGTACTCTTCAACTGTGAGTGACGGAATCTAAAACAAAAATCCAGAAAATCACATTGTATGATTTTTAAGTAATTAATTTCCATTTTATTGCATGACATAAGTATTTGATACATCAGAAAAGCAGAACTTAATATTTGGTACAGAAACCTTTGTTTGCAATTACAGAGATCATACGTTTCCTGTAGTTCTTGACCAGGTTTGCACACACTGCAGCAGGGATTTTGGCCCACTCCTCCATCCAGATCCTTCAGGTTTCGGGGCTGTCGCTGGGCAATACGGACTTTCAGCTCCCTCCAAAGATTTTCTATTGGGTTCAGGTCTGGAGACTGGCTAGGCCACTCCAGGACCTTGAGATGCTTCTTACGGAGCCACTCCTTAGTTGCCCTGGCTGTGTGTTTCGGGTCGTTGTCATGCTGGAAGACCCAGCCACGACCCATCTTCAATGCTCTTACTGAGGGAAGGAGGTTGTTGGCCAAGATCTCGCGATACATGGCCCCATCCATCCTCCCCTCAATACGGTGCAGTCGTCCTGTCCCCTTTGCAGAAAAATATCCCCAAAGAATGATGTTTCCACCTCCATGCTTCACGGTTGGGATGGTGTTCTTGGGGTTGTACTCATCCTTCTTCTTCCTCCAAACACGGCGAGTGGAGTTTAGACCAAAAAGCTCTATTTTTGTCTCATCAGACCACATGACCTTCTCCCATTCCTCCTGTGGATCATCCAGATGGTCATTGGCAAACTTCAGACGGGCCTGGACATGCGCTGGCTTGAGCAGGGGGACCTTGCGTGCGCTGCAGGATTTTAATCCATGACGGCGTAGTGTGTTACTAATGGTTTTCTTTGAGACTGTGGTCCCAGCTCTCTTCAGGTCATTGACCAGGTCCTGCCGTGTAGTTCTGGGCTGATACCTCACCTTCCTCATGATCATTTATGCCCCACGAGGTGAGATCTTGCATGGTGCCCCAGACCGAGGGAGATTGACCGTCATCTTGAACTTCTTCCATTTTCTAATAATTGCGCCAACAGTTGTTGCCTTCTCACCAAGCTGCTTGCCTATTGTCCTGTAGTCCATCCCAGCCTTGTGCAGGTCTACAATTTTATCCCTGATGTCCTTACACAGCTCTCTGGTCTTGGCCATTGTGGAGAGGTTGGAGTCTGTTTGATTGAGTGTCTTTTATACAGGTAACGAGTTCAAACAGGTGCAGTTAATACAGGTAATGAGTGGAGAATAGGAGGGCTTCACAGACCTGTTAGAAAAACTAACAGGTCTGTGAGAGACGGAATTCTTACTGGTTTGTAGGTGATCAAATACTTATGTCATGCAATAAAATGCAAATTAATTATTTAAAAATCATACAATGTGATTTTCTGGATTTTTGTTTTAGATTCCGTCTCTCACAGCTGAAGTGTACCTATGATAAAAATTACAGACCTCTACATGTTTTGTAAGTAGGAAAACCTGCAAAATCGGCAGTGTATCAAATACTTGTTCTCCCCACTGTATATTTTATGTATAAAAGGCATATGTATGCATTGTTTACGCTTTTGATGTCATTAAACAATTGAATTGTTGGCGTTCAGGTGTTTGACGTGAGTGACTAGGTGCATTCTGCAACAGAGCATCTCAACAAGTTATTTCTGAATTGCTTTAACACAGCATTTAATTCTGACACCATTAATTGAAATAGATTTCACCTTGTTCATATAGTTGGCAGAAATTATAAAGGGTTAAATAAAGACCTCCACTGGCTGAAGGAGAAGAGGATCTGGTAAAATAAGGGTATGTTGCTAATATCATCTATGTAGCTAGCTAGCTATATAGATTCTTTGCAAAATAAATTAAAAATACTAGCCCATTATACATATCTGACTGCGACTATGATAGTTTTCTGTACAAGACACAAGAATAAATGCAGACAAATATTAGTTAAATAAAATTTTGAACAGTAAATTAAAATGCTTAATATATATTTCATTTTGGATCAATGGTAGCTAGTAGCTAGCTAGCTGACAGCAAAGGTGTCAGATAGAGATGACGTGTAGGAACTTGCAGGGATTTGTAGTCTCGCACGATGTCTACTCTGATCCTCATTAGCATTTTTGAATCTGAGAGTAAATAGAGATTAATATATTGATAAAAGTCAGAGTAGACATCGTGAGAGATTTACACAGTTGTCAAAATGTCATGCCAGGGTATGCCTACACGAAACATAGCTTTTCTAAAATCCACAATTGATAAAAGGAAGGGTGAAAAAACTATTTGAATCCTTTCTGTGTTTGACCGCTAGGGTTTATGGGTATTATCAAATCAAATCAAATTGTATTGGTCACATACACAGGTTTAGCAGATGTCATTGCGGGTGTAGCTTCCACTGTGGGTCTCAATTGCATTTGTTGCCTGTGTATCAAGTTTACAAACCAACATTTAAAGTTAATTAAAGATGCATATACTCAACTTCTCAGATTCAGTTTTCAAATTCAGATCACTAAATTCAGATTCAAAACCAGAGACAACGTCCTGGTACGTTTCCAGGCGGGAAAGGTAGAGGAGACCATATAGAATCAAATGCTCTCTGTGGTAAACAGAAGCTTCTGTCAGTTTGGCATGTTTAATTTATTTTCTTCATATGAATTTGTCTCTAGTTGAATATTCCTGTCATAGGAAAGCCTTTCCACTACCTAATTAATCTTGCTCTTGTGACTGACTGGGTTCGAATCAGGTCTCCTGCATGTAACAAGAATAGTCCACTTAGATACAGCCCACAGTGATAAGTTCACGAAGCTAACGCAAGTCTTCAAGACTCCAGCAAGGTTCATCGAACCTCCTCGGTTACATTGAACCTTCCTTTGACCTCATACTCAGAGAAGGGTAGTGCATCATATAAGAGTCAAATACATTAGTTACAAGGTTTTCATTTCATACAATATTGTTATTGGCAGATATTCAAGTACACACTACAGGATTCAAACTTTCATGTGTACGTTTCCAGAGTTCAAGAACTTGCATAGAGTGTCCCAGTACACTCAAAATCTGTGCAGGCAAGCTGCACATTCCATGTATAAAAGGTCTAAGTAGTCCTCCAGCCTGCGGTCCACAGAAAAGCAAGTTGGCTTACTGTCCTTCCAGTTATGAAGAATGGTTTTCTTGACTGATAGACAACCCTATGATAACAAACGATTCTTAACATTATACAGTATATTTTCTGGGCTTTGACCAAGTAGACATGAGATGGGACACATTGGAAATTCAACATAAAACATGACAAAACTAAAATATAATGTTTTCACAGCAGGGCCTTCCCACAACATGTGGAGAAGAGACCAGTTACTGCCACAGTTGTGCCATCATAAGTTAGATTGATTTGTATCCATCTTTGAGACATGCATATGGGTGATATAGGCTCTATGCATATTTTCAACGGAATAATCTTATACCTAACACATTTTGAAGTGGTCAGACCCCTTCTCCAAATAGTGTCAGATTGCGATGAGGGTGAGAGAAGTGTTTCAGATCACGCTCCCATGCTAACTGAAAGGGGGAATATTATGTGTTTGGGATTGAAAGAAACAGTCTATGAATACAGTTCCTCTCGTGGAGGCAGCTTTCCTGAGGTTCTGATACAACTCTGTACCAGAGGCAGGTTCATTCTTCCTCTTTTGTACAAACCTTGTATATGACTGTCCTACGCTGTAGATATGCTAAAAAAAAATAAGCATCTCTCAAACCATAATGTGCCTTTACTTGGGAAAAGGATGGGATATAATCTTTAACAATCTGACCAATAGATGAAATACTGTGGCTTTGCCAGAGTCTATTATTGAAAGTGTTTCCCCCAGCTGTAAACAGGGGGTTACGCCAAATGGGACATGATGGAAGAAACAGACCTTTTACACATCTTGACAATGCTACATGAGAAGCTGATAATTACACTGTCAAGGGCAATGTGGGGCAGTGCCATATTGATACCTGTGTTCTGATATTATCCTCTCCTCTAACCACTCCCAGATGGCAATATTATATTCTGATTCGTCTGCCATGTAAGGGGATATCTTGAATTATAACCATATGACAAATAGTAGAATAATATATCTGGGACACCCAGCCCACCTTTGAATCTAGGGACCAATCCGTTTCCTAAACCCTATCCTGGGTTTCTGATTGTTCCATAAGAAGTGCGAGGAGAGACTTTGTACCTCCTTAAACCATGACCGTGGGAACTGGAGAGGGAGGGAAGAGATCAAATAGGTAATTAATTCATCTTAAAAAGTTCAACTCATCATCCCTGATGACCTGGACATCTCTATTAAGGCTGAATATCTTGGTTATGGGGGATACTATATTAATTAATATATACTTCATGCCACTAGTCTTCTAAACAATTGGAGAACCCACTAAGTCAGCCTGAAATGTGTGTGGGTTGAGAGGCATAGCCTCACTCTTATTCCAGTTGATGTTGTGAGACAAATTAGTCAATCAGCTTTAAAACCGCTGGTAGGGAGATTTCAGGGTTAATAAGGGTGAGTAGGATATCATCAGCTTTTAGATTCAATTTGAACTCATAAATGCACATGGCTGAGATGGTCTCTTCAGCGCGTACCACACATGCCAGGGGTTCTAAGGCTAAAATAAATAGGAAGGGACTAGCGGGGCAACTCTGTCTCAAACCTCGGTGGAGATAAAAATGAGTCAGACACTATTCCATTCAGGCCCTGACCTAGCTAATGAACATGGAACCAAAGCCACATTTGGTGAACGTACAAAGCAGGTACTGCCATTCTATGCTGTCAAAGGCAGTAGTTAGAGCGTTGGGCAGTAACAGAAAGGTCGCTGGTTCGAATACCTGAGCCGACAAGGTGAAGAAAAAAAAAACTGTCTGTGTCGTTGAGCAAGGCACTTAACCCTAATTTGCTGACCCTGTATGTATGTAGGATGTCATTGTAAATAAGAATTTGTTCTTAACTGACTTGCCTAGTTAAATAAAAAAAAGATATATTAATAAATAAAACAATTAAAGGTACTATCAATGGGGTTTTAAGAGATTGAGGACTTGACATGAAACAGTCTACGCATGTTATTCGCGGAGAGACGACCTGGGATGAATCCAACCTGGTCTAGATTAATTATTGATGGGATTACCGTCTCTAAGTGTAGGGCGAGGATCTGTAATATCCTATTGTCGCTGTTCAACAAACTTAAGAGTTGGAAACTTCCTAGCTCTAAAGGTTCCTTGCCTGGCTTGGGTAGCAGAGGCATAGTGGCTCAGCACATGGTTGGAGGCATAGATTCAGACTCTAGTGTTTCATTAAAATAAGCTGTTTTTTTAAGCATTTGTAGAATTCAATACCAAAGCTGTAATCGCCAGGCGTTTTCCCATAGGGCATTTTCATATTTGCATTGTCATTTTCTAGCTGGGTGATCGAGAAATCCAACTTTATCCACTTTATTCACTATATTGACAGCAGGAAGGTCAAAGCGCTTAAAAAAGGCACCAAAGTCATTGTCAACTGACCCATCCAATTTCACATAGAATTGTCTAAAATACTTTTAAAGAAAAAGCCATATCTCAGACTGGCCAATAAAAATAAAAGATTAAGATGGGCAAAAGAACACAGACACTAGACAGAAGAAGATATGGCTTTTTCATTGGAACTCTGCCTAGAAGGCCAGCATCCCGGAGTCGCCTCTTCACTGTTGACGTTGAGACTGGTATTTTGCGTGTACTATTTAATGAAGCTGCCAGTTGAGGACTTGTGAGGCATCTGTTTTGCAAACTAGACACTCTAATGTACTTGTCCTCTTGCTCAGTTGTGCACCGGGGCCTCCCACTCCTCTTTCTATTCTGGTTAGAAACAGTTTGCGCTGTTCTGTGAAGGGAGTAGTACTCAGCGTTGTAAGAGATCTTCAGTTTCTTGGCAATTTCTCGCATGGAATAGCCTTCATTTCTCATAACAAGAAAAGACTGACGAGTTTCAGAAGAAGGTTCTTTGTTTCTGGCCATTTTGAGCCTGTGATCGAACCCACAAATGCTGATGATCCAGATACTCAACTAGTCTAAAAAAGGCCAGTTTTATTGCTTCTTTAATAAGAAAACAAGGGCATTTCTATGTGACCCCAAACTTTTGAACGGTAGTGTATGTGCTAACATCCTCCCTGCCTTATCCCCTGACTCAAAATAAAATATCTGCAGTCGAAAAGAGCAAAAGCTTTCTCCTCGTGTACCAGTTTCTATAGATCTACCTTGATAGACAGGAGGGAGGTTCTCAAGTCTAGATTTGACGGGTCTGACATAGTTTAGACTTGTGTTTTCATTTTTCAGCTGATGAGAAACTAACTAACCAATCCCTACAAGTGGCCATAAAAGCTTCCCAGACAGTGGCAACTGAAGTCACAGAGTTAAGGTTAAATTCAAAGAGTTCAGTGATTCTGTCACCTATTGAAGTAGTGAACTCCTTGTTCTTCAAGAGGGAAGTGTTCAGCTTCCACTGTCGAAATGTAAAAGGATTAGCATGGGGGGGAAATGTCACAGAGACAGGCGTATGGTTACTTAAGAGAAAACTATGAATATTGGTATCAATAATATTCCGAATCAGGTTAGAGAACATAAGCTTGCTGTTAGCTAGCTAATATTAGCTGAGGATAGATGGCTGGCTTGCTAGTTAACACTAATTTACATGTATGCAGTGTGTGTAACATTTGTGATGTTTTCTCAGAATGTCATTTGGTATTGCTAGTTAAATTCGAGTGTTAGCTAGCTAACTAGGTAACATTGAACCGATTTGGTTAACTTTAGCTAGTTATGACAATCAGTTTGTATTGCTGGTTAAAGCTTGCTGTTAGCTAGCCAGCTGAAGTTCAATGGCTGCTAGCTAACATTGAACTGATTTGGTTAACTTTAGCTATCTGTGACAATCGGTTTGTATTGCTACTAACGTTACTTTATGGATTGGGATTATAGCTAACATTAATGTTACATGTCTAAACAAAATACCCCAAGTTATAGCTTGTGTGTAAGTGATGTCAGACAATCTGTTTGTATTGCTAGTTATAGCTTACTGTTAGCTAGCCAGCTGAAGTTAGATGTCTGGCTAACTAGCTAACATTACGTGTATGAACTGTGTGTAGTTATGTTTACTCAGAATGCCATTTCACATCTATTGCATAATAATGCTAAAATATTTGTATCTGGAATTTGTCTTTCAGCATCAGTAGAACAGACCTGACTCTCCTCCACCAGTCATACAAGGAGAATGGTCTAATGCAAGCGTCAGCAACCTTAGGCACGCGTGCCACCATGGGCACGCGGTACCTTAACCAATGGCACGATGGCAATATGTGTTCAAGAGAGTTATGTGTTGAAATCATGGTTGAAATTCTGAAGCACTCTCTCATCCGCATGCCAAATGACAACGTTCACAGTTGCGCAACCTGTGTATATCTATGAGACCCACCCTACTCTGCCTCTGCTCTGATTGGCTAGTAGTAACGCTGCTGGCAGAGCGGGCTTGATAGCGGTATGTCGGCAATGGCAGGCCCGCTAGCTAAGAAAACTAACGTTAATGTTGGGGCATTCCAGCCCTCATGGACAGACGAGTGGGGTTTTGTGTTTCAGAAGGACCGTGCTGTGTGCACATTATGTCTTGAAAATGTTGTTTGCCGAACATCGAGTGTTAAACGCCACTTTGAGACCAAGCATGAGAAAACATTCAAGGATGTGGCAGACAAGGCTGAATCGATCAAACGTGCCGTGTCCAGGTATGGGAAGCAAGCTAACACACTTAAAGTCTTCGCCGCGGCCAAAGATCATGCTACCGAAGCAAGCTATCACATTGCTAATTGCATTGCAAAACGGGGAAAGCCATTCACTGATGGCGAATATATAAAGGAGGCTTTCATCTGTAGCTCAGATGTTTTGTTTTATGGCTTACCAAACAAAGAGACAATAAAATCAAGAATAAAAGACATTCCCATATCTGCCAGAAGTGTTGAACGACGCATCGAAGAAATGGCAGAAAACGTAAGAGCGCAGCAGACAGGCGGTTTGAAAGAAGCCATGGTATTTAGCGTTGCACTTGATGAGAGTGTGGATGTAAATGACATACCAGGTTTGGCAGTCGTGGCAAGATACGGTGATGTGACTGTAAGAGAGGAACTATGTTGCTTAAAGCCAATGCCTCCAACAACAAAAGGTGAGGACATAGCCAGAGTTTTTCTGGATCATTTTGAGGAGCGAGGGATTGACATTAGCAAGATGGTGCCCCGCCATGGTCGGGAAACAGCGGGGAGCAGTCACATTAATCGAGGAACAAGTTGGTCACCCCATCATGAAACTTCACTGCATAATACACCAAGAAAATCTTTGTGCAAAAAGGTCAAATTCAGATCTTAATGAGGTTATGGCTACAGTGGTGAAAGTTGTTAACTTCATAGTTAAGCGATCTGCTCTAACACACCGACAGTTCACATCTCTGCTTGAGGAAATGAACTGCGCATACAAAGATATCCCTCTCCACACAGCAGTCAGGTGGCTAAGCTGCGGGAAAGTTTTGGAGCGGTTTGTCAGCTGCTTTGTTGCTATAAAGGCCTTCCTGGCTGAAAAAGGCCAAGACTATCCCGAACTGCAGGACGAGGAATGGGTTGTGAAACTTATGTTTCTCCCGGACATTACGGGACACCTCAACGAGCTAAATCTCCGCCTGCAAGGTGCAGGGCAAACAGTTTTGGACATGTATGACACATGGGCTGCTTTTGTTGGAAAGCTGACAATTTTTTCAAGCGACATTGCCACCTCCACGTTCCGCTACTTCAGACACTTAAGGGAGCTGTCCACGGAGCACAGCATCAGCACCGCTGAAATATGCAAATACATCAGTGGGCTTGAGACAACAAGATTTCGGTAATTTTAGGATTATGGGCCCATGTTCTCATTCTTGATTAAACCCGATAGCATTGATGGACATGAACTGGATTTAGCTCTGATGGATTGGCTGGATATACAGAACGTGGAAATGGAGCTGATTGAGCTGAAGACTTCAACACTGTGGGTGACGAAGTTTGCAGAGCTACGGAAACAGCTGGAAACAGCCGCAAGGCATGATCACGGGACTTGCATCTTCACCTGCTGGATATCTGTACCAGATAAGTTTTGCTGTCTCAGGAAGATTGCATTGGCTTTGCTGACAGTCTTCGGATCAACATATCTCTGTGAGCAGATATTCTCACATATGAAGAGCGTGCTCAGCCCCTCCCGCAGTCGTTTGACAACTGACCACTCCGAAGCTTGTGTGCAACTTAAAGTGACTAAATACGAACCCCAAATTACGGAGCTCAGCAAAGAAAAGTAGGGCCAGGGATCACATTGACTGGTAAGCATCTGTTTAATGTAGCACACATGACTTTACATGTCCCAGACTCTTTTTTTTCATGTCAGATGTGGATGTTTTCATGGCAGCATTCTTGTATATAGTGTGTGTTACACTTAATTCTCCCTTTTGAAATGAGGGAATAATATTGCAAGCAGTATGCAAAATGGGACTGCATATACATCTGTAAAAAATATACAAGTCTTAAGTGTATTGCTGACAAGATTCATGATTTCAACTAAGATGTGGATGTTTCATAAGCATGGCAGCATGTCACGGTTGGTAGATCCGCTGTCTCATTCTGGGCCGGGTTTCCCGATAACGATGTATCTTAGCTCTTAAGAGCGCTCTCTCGTGCAATCCCACGAGCGTTTCCCAAAAATGCACTTAACATGAACGCGCGAGAATGCGTTTTACGTACTACTTAAGAGTCGCTGTCCATTCGCGAAGTGCTGAAATGTAACCTTATATGGAATCGTATTCTGAACGTTTAGCCTTTATTATTAGGTTTAATACGAAGATTTTCAAGTGCTACTTAACTTACGATGCTTTTGGGAAACAGACTATAATATTAAGATCAGTCGTACGATCGTTTTTACAAACTACTTAGGTTTACGATGCTTTTGGGAAACCCAGCCCTGGTCTTGTGTGTTTGTGTGTGTGTGTGGGTCTCGTTACACTGATTTTTTCATGTGGGCGTTACCGCTGATTGTCATCATCAGCGGCAGCTGCAGATCATCTACCAGCCTATTTAATGCCCTGTCTTTCGTCTCATGTTTGTCAGATCGTTGTTGAAGCCTCCCTGTGTTCGTGCCTCTTTCCTGTTCCACGATACTGGATTGCTTCACTCCCGTTCTTGCCGCTGTTCATCTCATCCACTTCAGTCACCTCTGGGATCGCCCGTCTCACTCCCTGCGTCACGCTCTCCTGCTCTCCGTGTTCCGCATCTGACCCTCGTCTCGGGGAGACGAGGGCCCACACCGAGTCCTTCGTGTGACCCTCCTGACTATTCTGAATTCCTGAGTGAACTTCTATTTAATAAACCTTCATTGAACTTGCTATTTCTTCCGTCTTTATTATCATTACACAGCATTATTGTATAGTTCTCATATGTCTGTTACTCTTAATTCTCCTGTTTTGACATTTACTGCCATTATAACTGAGTGAAATTTAAGATGATAAAAAAAGATTGGTGTAATGTTGGTAAGGTTAATGATTTCAACTCAGATGTTGATGTTTTTATAAGGATGGCAGCCTTGTATCATACTCCGCTTATAATTACAATGTCCTGATTATGGGAACTAAATGTTATCAAATGTTGCTATGGAATAAAACTACAGATTCCCTGGATATTAAACTTTTGATGTGATGTCATAATTAAACATCATGTTGACATGGCACACTAATAAACAAGACATTTTGAAAAGGGCACTTCATATCAAAAAGGTTGCCGAACCTTGGTCTAATGCCTCCCATCAAAAAGAGAGCTGGCCCAACAAGCTATGGCTGGCAACAACACCTGACTCCGTACTTCAGGATGCTGCCACAGATCAAGCACTTCAGGTGAAAATAATTTTCATTGGATTGTATGAGGTTATTCTTCTTATCTGAACTTGGGAGGTGAATTGATGTTGTGCAGGGTTGCAATGTCTTCTGATTTCCGGACAGTCAGGACCAGGTTTCAGCTGCTGCACAACACTGACATCCTTCCTCCCATAGATGGTCTGCCTGAACTAGCACCACCTGGACTGGACACAGCTAGACAAACGTATCTTTTTGAGAGGATCAGGGAGTTTTGCTATGAAGATGCCATGGATATCACATGCACCGAAGTCAAGAGAGGACAGAAACAGGATCTCCTAATATAGATTCATGTGTGGTTCAGACGGACCAGTCATCAGCACTATCTGCAGTGCATCTATTAAAATGACTCTCTCCTAACACACTCACAATACATTGTTGCTACTATTATTATGTTGTATCCTGCTGCTCAGCCACTTTACCCTTGATTGTATGCATATAACTACCTCATCTATCACTAATATCGTTATTGGTATTGTTTCTCTTACATACTGTATATTATTTTATTTATTGACACTATCTATTTCTGATATTGCTACTATTCCAGTAACCATTTGACTGTACCGTTTACACCTTCTGTAGAGAACCATCCACTTAGCAAGGTTTAGCGAAGTATTGATATATAAAATGAATGTTATGTGTGGTCGCAACATGATTTTGTGACATACCACAACAACATCATGTGACCGTATGAAGCGTCCACCACATAAATATATGGCGCATCCATCTGTTTATGTACTGTACATGTGCTCCTCACTCAGGTTGCATGGCCTTAACTTATGTATGGAATACAGTTTGATAAGTGTGTAACAGTATATAAAGTATGCTAATGTACTGGTGTGAAGGCATTTGGGCAGTGGTCTAAAGTACTTAAGTAAGAATACTTTACTACTCAAGTATTTGTTTTTGGGTATCTGTACATTACTTTACTATTGTAATGTATATATTTGGCAACTTTTACTTTTATATCACTCCGAAAGTAAATAATGTACTTTTTACTCCATACATTTTCGCTGACACCCAAAAGTTTTGTGTTACATTTTGAGAGGAAAATTGTCCAGTTCACACACTTACCAAGAGAACATCCCTGCTGCATCTGATCTGACAGACTCAATGGTAAATTATGTCTGAGTGTGCCCCTGGCTATCCGTAAAAAATAAATAAAATAAAAATGTCTGGTTTAATATAAGGAATTTGAAAGGATTGATACTTTTACTCAAGTATGACAATTTGGTACTTTTTCAGCCACTGGATGTGGCTGGGGGTTATAGCATTTATTTCACATTACCCATCAATTTATACAAGTTTCTGGATAGGCGTCATCTAATATTTATAAAATATTTGTTTACCTGGAATTGTTCCTTACTGTAGGCTACTACCTTTACCACTTTTAGTCGTAATACTTTACTACACTACTCACTTTATCAACTTTCAAAGCAAAATTTTATCCAATGTAAAAAACAGAAATTCTAATTTTGCTACATAAGACCGAATCCAGGTGATGAGTCACATTTATTCATCTTCCCTTTCTCTAGAAAATACAATCGCGATGCAATCTGGTGACCATTTAAGGAAATGGAGTTTAATCTGGTGACCATTTAAGGAAATGGAGTTTAATCTGGTGACCATTTAAGGAAATGGAGTTTAATCTGGTGACCATTTAAGGAAATGGAGTTTAATCTGGTGACCATTTAAGGAAATGGAGTTTAATCTGGTGACCATTTAAGGAAATGGAGTTTAATCTGGTGAGCATTTAGGGACATGGAGTTTAATCTGGTGACCATTTAAGGAAATGGAGTTTAATCTGGTGACCATTTAGGGAAATGGAGTTTAATCTGGTGACCATTTAGGGAAATGGAGTTTAATCTGGTGACCATTTAGGGAAATGGAGTTCTCAGTTGATGTGTGAATTTATATTAGAGAATATGGAGGATTGATGGAGAAAAGAGGAGAGGAAAAGGTCAATTTAACATGCATTGATGGATCAAAATCTATAGTCCTTTCTATAATTACACATTAATTACAGATATCATCACAAAGAAAAATGTAGCCACGGGTAAACAAAACAACAATTAATGCTCAAGTGGGGAATGGAGCTGGGGAACAGACAGATATAGGAGAAGTAATAAACAGGTGATTGAGTCCAGGTGAGTCCAATAATTGCTGATGCGTGTGACGAGGGAAGCAGGTGTGCGTAATGATGGTGGCAGGCGTGCGTAGTGCAGGGCAGCCTGGCACCCTCGTGCGCCAGCGATGAAGAGCGGGGGCAGGCGTGACAGTACCCCTCCTCTAGGGGCGCCACCTGGCTTCTCACCTGAGCAAGCCTGACGGGCCGGCTGAGGCGTGAAACCCTGGCGATCCGGTTGAGGCCTGACGTGGGATGGACGCCTGCCGAGCCAACCAGGGCAACAGAAGCCTCTCGAGCCAGCTTGGGCATGACAGCCCGACGAGCTGGCTTAGGCACCACCACCGGGTCCGGCGTTGGCCCCCGGACCCGACGTCACAACCAACCGGAAAGCCAGCACTCCCTGATGCTTCATTTGATGGCTTGAGCAATCTGTAAGGACCGACGTTGGAGATGAGAAGCAGGTACAGGAAGTTAAACATGTAATTATACAGACAGGGTACAGCGTCAGACACGGGTAAACAAAACAACATAAGACAATTACAAAAAATCCCCTTCATGTGGCTGCTTCCGAGCACTGAGATTTGTGCTGTTGTTGCTGAGTGAAACACCTTGCTTTTTCTGCACCCTAATAAATAAAACATTGGAGGGTTAAGAGCGACACAGCAGAATGTGTCCTCAAGAGCAGAGAAGTGAGGACCAGGCCATGTGTGCTGACATGCTTTCCCCCCATGTTTAGTCGCTCATCCAGAGGGCACTCTCTCGCTTCCTCCCCACTACCCTCCAGGCCTCCCCTCCTATCTCCACCCACATAGTATGCACACACTACCAAACTGCTACATTCATTCCCTCACTTCCTACAATAGTCTTCTTTAAGCATCTCTGATTCAATCTACTTTCACAAAAATGTCCAATATCCCTGAAGAGTCTAGGCCTTTCTAAACCGGGGGAGGGGGTTCTACAAAGCTATATGGAATTGTTTTAGGGCGGCAGGAAGCCTAGCGGTCAAGAGCGTTGGGCCAGTAACAGATAGGAAGCTGGTTCGAACAAGATAAAAATCTGTCAATGTGGCACTTAACCCTAATTGCTCCTATAAGTTGCTCTTTATAAGACTGTCTGCTAAATTATAAAATATATATATATATGTGACCCGTTTCAGGAAGTCACGACTTCACAGGAGAGCCATTTGAATATTCTTTTTTTTTTTTTTTTTTCAGAATACGTTTTTGGGGCAGAAATGCCTTCTGGAACATTCTAACTTTCATGTGCCTTAATAACAATCTTGTTTGCCATCTCTAAATATGAATAAAGTTGTTAAATTACGAGCCTAGTCAGTTTAGCCACAGAAATAGACAGGAACCTTCCCGCTGGTCATGATTGTCTTAGATAATGAGTGGGCTGGATATGCAGAGAGATGAGTTTCTGATTGGTCTGCGGTGTAGCATCTTGTGTTTATAAAATGAGCTGCTCGTTATGCCTAGATACTCCTTTCTACTGAAGTTTTTGTCAGTGGGAAAAAGTTGTGATGGGCTACTTTCTGGAAGACAATCGTGCCATGCTGACTCTCTCTGACTCTGAAGATGAATCAGATGATAGTTTTCATTGAAGAAGACATTGTAGAGTCTTGTGATGGGGAAGAAACTTAGATCGACAGTGTTATTGTCACGGAAGAAGTTGACAGAGTTTTGAAATCAGTGGAATGTCTAGTAGAAGCACCATGGCATCCGTGACAGAGGAGGAGAAATATCTGATGATTGTTATGGTATTACACACGGTCTTTACTGTACGAAAGCTGTACGAAAAAAAACAGAAATGATTATTTAATAAAAGGGGTTCCAGTCTGCCGTGAAGCGTTCATCCATGTATATGGGTAAGAGTCTAGCTACAGTTTCAGATATTATGGCATTTCGCATTGCTAGTTATAGGCTAACTAACTAGCTAACATTGAACCTATTTGGTTAACTTCAGCTAGTTATGACAATCGGTTTGTATTGCTAGTACTCTATGGATTGAGATTATGGTTAATTGTTTAGCTAGCTAGGTAGCTACATGTCTAAACAAAAGACACCAAGTTAAAGCTTACTATTAGCTATCTAGCTGACGACCAATCAAGTTAGCCAGGTGTGTCTCTCAGTGATTACAGCTCTCTATTGTATAATAATGCTAAAATATTTGTATCTGGAATTTGTCTTTCAGCATCAGTAACACACGCCTGACTCTCCTCCACCAGTCGTACAAGGGGGCCCTACTGAACCAGCAAGCAAAGACATCAGGATGCATTACAGCTTGGATTTTCCTCAACAAGTAAGCAACATTTTCTTCTTTATACTGATTAATTAAATTCTGTAATTCAGTACCAGTCAAAAGTTTGGACACACCTACTCATTCCAGGGTTTTTCTTTATTTTTACTATTTTATACATTGTAGAATAATAGTGAAGACATCAACACTATGAAATAACCCATATGGAATCATGTAGTAACCAAAAAAGTGAGATTCTTCAAATAGCCACCCTTTGCCTTGAGGACAACTTTGCACACTCTTGGCAAACCCTTGAATGAGTAGGTGTGTCCAAACTTTTGACTAGTGCTGTATATATATATTTTTTTACATGTATTTAACCTATTATTTATGGAACTAAAGTCTCCATAGATACTTCCAGAGATGTTTTCAACTGGTACCGGGGACCTTCAGACGAGTCTTGTGAGGCCTGTGGGACTCCTAGAGCAAAACGACTGACATGTACGTGTTGGTGAGAGTCTCACCTTTCCAAACAGGTGTATTATTAGCCCAAACAGTTTGGGCGCTACAGACAGACGTTGGCTGTACCGACTTCAGATTAGTCCCAATACGCTTGTGGGGGCCGTAGAGAAACGTGTGTGTGTGTTCCTGGGAGTCTCATCTTTCCATTGAGGGGTCATAATAGTGTGTAGGTCAAACCGTTAGCTACAGACAATTTTGCGAGAAGACCAATTTTCCTGGATGTCTTATGGTGTGACAAACACCGCTCTAGCTCTGTCACCTTTCACTGCAGATGCGGAAGTGTGCAATGGGCGGCTGCAGTGGTCGGAGACGCATCCTAGCAGATATCTATAGGTTAAACTGACATATTTTCATGAGGATTTTGTATTAGGCTAATTTGATTTCCTCGGGGGCAGGGACAATCGATTCCTGGGGAAAAACATTACTATTACCTGACAACAACGGCCAAAGTATAGGTCTCTCTGAATGTACTCATATTTGTTCATAATCTACATTACCTTTTGGGCAAAGAGGCCAATAGCAGTGCATTTAGGACTAGGGAGAGTTGCTCCTTACGGGCCAGTACACCATGAGCAGTACCTGGTCCCTAATAGCCTAGCTGCCATAACAGCACCACTATGTCCTTTCACTCGCACCCATATCCCAATACATAAACACACAGAGTGCTTCCAGCAGAACTAAACATATACATTAATAGATACAAGTCACATGTTTTATTGATACGCCACACTGAATGCATAAAAAAAAATCAGGGGAGCATTGTTTGGGAAAATGTATAAAAAGCTTTGAGAAAAGCCTTATGAAAGTTTAATGAAGGAGTATTATTTTGCTGGATGACTGTGGCATATGCAGGATAAGAGGGTTTTTTTCTTGGGGGAAGGGTACTGTTCAGGGCACGTGAGCAGTGTTTTTACAGGGTTTCTGTCTTTGTTCCTAAAATAAAGCATGCTGCTTCTGTGGACCATTCGTGTAAGCTAGCAAGGAAAGGTTACCAACAGTTTGTACAGTACAATACAAACACAGGAAAATATGTAATGTCAATTTGGATCAACAGGAAACCCTTGAAAGCATGTGAGACCTTTCAAAGACAACTGTGATCAATATCAAGGGAAGACACACTTGAATTCTCCAGCAAATTTGTTAAACGTTCGTTAGTTGTTAACTAGTTAAAATATAATTACTTAGCCGGCATCATGAGATATTTTTTCCAGATTTAGACCTATTCAGATATCATATATTTCTGCGCATTATTCATATTCTTGGTAATCCTTTTATGCGTTATTTTTTCGAGACTGAATAATTGATGGGCAGTCAGACACTGAAGAAACCTTGTGCGGTTTTTAGTGCTGCTAAATTTCATTTTTTGCCCCCTGATCGAATATGAAAGATTCAGTTTCTTGTTTGTGTCACTGAAATATTAATGGGCCTTTAATTGCTGTGTTGAAATTGTTGAAAGCACTCATTAAGAGATAGGGAGGTGTACAGATCATATGATCTGGCTGATATTAACAGACTATCTTTTTCCCCCATCTCTTGTCTTGACTTGACTTTCCTCTCAGATCATACTGTATGATCTGGCTGATGTTAGCAGACTATCTTTTTCCCCCGTCTCTTGTCTTGACTTTCTTCTAGCAGGCTTTTTGAACTTGAGAATAATCCACATTTGTTTCTCGCCCCTAATTTGTTCAATACTCACCATATGAATCTTCTTTTTGGTTCTCTTTCAATTATTCCTTTCGACATCTCACTCTTGGAATTCACCAGAACATCCTAAGTAGCTTTGAGAACCAATCATACACATCTGTCGGAGACAAACAGGTCGAGTGGCGAATGAGGGAGCCCCTCCCCTCATACTAAAGAGAACCAATCATATACATCTGTCTTTCTCGCCTCTCTTCACGGCCTCTGATCATTCTCGCCCCTATTCCTCACAGAACCTGTACTTAGTTCTCCTCAGTACTACTTGATCTGTTTTCTTGCTTAAATGTTAAAAGGTGTGACGTTAATGTTACACAGCTAAGTGCAGGTTTTTTAAAATGTATTTGTTTACTTTTTTAGGGGGTGGATCAGTTTTAATATTGCAAAAAGATTGTGGCTTATATCAATGCAATTTAAAACCCACTTACAACACTTGCCAGTTTTATTGATTCTTTAATCAGCACAACTGTTTTCAGCTGTACTAACATAATTGCAAAAGGGTTTTCTAATGATCAATTAGCCTTTTAAAATGATAAACTTGGATTAGCTAACACAAGGTGCCATTGGAACACAGGAGTGATGGTTGCTGATAATGGGCCTCTGTACGCCTATGTAGATATTCCATTAAAAATCAGCCGTTTCCAGCTACAATAGTCATTTACAACATTAACAATGTCTACACTGTATTTCTGATCAATTTGATGTTATTTTAAGGGACAAAAAATGTGTTTTTCTTTCAAAAACAAGGACATTTCTAAGTGACCCCAAACTTTTGAACGGTAGTGTGTATATATATATATATAATTGTTATGTAATTTAATGGTTTTACTTATATAGCAACAGTAGCTAAGGAGAGTGGGGCTTGACAATGGGTGAATTACTTTATTAACCATCAGTCAAACATTGTTAGCACAGCAATAAACAGTTATGGTTAAAATTGTGAGATAGGCTCAGAATCTGGCAAGCACTGAATGACTATTAAGCTTATTTCATCATATAAACTTGCACAGGTTTCACAGTTGAAGAACATTCAAAATTTTGGATAGGATATATTATTTATTTATCAGAGGAATTAAGGCATCATGTCAATATCTTCCCATCTGCACAATGTGCTCGAAATAACGTCAACCTTTAAAGTGCCAAAGAACCAGGATGAGATCGAGAAGAAGGTTGTGTGCAAAATCCAGACATTCGAGATTGAAGAACATTCTCACTTTTGGATGTGATTCATTCAGAGATAAAACACCTTAGTTCTTCCGACTGGCATGGAAGTGGCTAGTCTTCAGAGGTGTAAGGATAATAATCAAACTAGGGTATTTGGTGCAGTGCTAATTGTAGAATGTATTTGCTTAATTGTCATACATTCTTCTTCTCCACCACAGATTCCCACAAGGACTCAGACTCCAGGATTTGAACATTCGTTAAAAAAAAGCAACAGATTTCCATTGTTACCTGTAATGTTAAAAAGGGGACAAAAAGCCAATCCTGTTTTCTCTGAATTAGCTCATGTTAACTAGCTAGCTAGGCTACTCACCATACTTACTACAGACTGCATATTTAAGACACCAAATAGTTATTTTATGTTATTGAGTCGACCTATATGTTTGTTTAATCTACCAATAAAAATTAAATGTATTTTTACATTATGCAATAAAGTTGACTAAAATAGTTGCTCATATTTTGTTTGTAGGTATTTCCACTTTGTAATGAGTAGAAAGTATATGGCAACTGCTCATAGTTAACTAAATACAGGTACTATGTAGGTACACAATAATCACAAGTAAGTACCCTTCAAGATACACTTAATTTTAACGAGATAAATCCTGTAATTACATTGTACTTAGGCAGATATTACATGCATTCTGTGGTAGTGTGTTTATCCTCCCATTTGTTTGGCTCTTCCAGAAGGGCCAAGCGGTTAGGATGGGTAATGTACTATATGAGTACACATTAATTACAAGTAAGTACCCCTAAATCCTGTGTAACACCCAGTTAAGTTTAGTTCATTAAGATCCCTATTAGCTACTACACAATGACATAACTATGCACAGAAACCCATAAAAAGCTCTTCCTTGCCCTCCATTTGGCAAATCTTACCATAACTCTATCATCCTGAAGCGGCTTCTAAGCTACATGACTGTTTCACTAGAACAGACTGGAATATGTTCCGGGATCCTTCCGATGGCTTTGAGGAGTTTACCACATCAGGCATCAGATTCATTAATAAGTGCATTGGCAACGTCCTCCCCAGAGTGACCGTACATACATATCCCAACTAGAAGCCATAGATTACAGGAAATATCCACACCGACCTAAAGGCTAGAGCTGCAGCTTTCAAGGAGAGGGACACTAATCCGGACTCTTATAAGAAATCCTGCTATGACTTCCAACGAGCTATCAAACAGGCAAAGGGTCAATAAAGGACTAAGATCGAATCATACTACGCCGGCTCTGATGCTCGGCAGATGTGTCATGGGTTGCAAACTATCACGGATTACAAAGGGAAACCCAGCTGCAAGCTTCAAAGTGAAGCAAGCCTACCAGACGAACTAAATGCCTTTTATGCTCGCTTCGCGGCAAGCAACACTGAACCATGCATGAAAGCACCAGTTGTTCCGGACGACTGTGTGATTACACTCTCCGTAGTTTATAAACAGGTTAACACTCACAAGGCCACAGGGCCAGACGGATTACCAGGACACGTACTCAGAGCGTGCGCTGACCAGCTGGCAGGTGTCTTCTTTTACATTTTCAACCTATCCCTGACCCAGTCTGTAATACCTACATGTTTCAAGCAGACCACCATAGTCCCTGTGCCCAAGAACACTAAGGTAACCTGTCTAAATGACTATCACCCCGTAGCACTCACATCTGTAGCCATGAAATGCTTTGAAAGGCTGATCAAGGCTCACATCAACACCATCATCCCAGACACCCTGGACCCACTCCAATTCACATACCGCCCCAAATTATACGCAGATGACCAATCTCTATTGAACTCCACTGCCCTTTCCCACCTGGACAAGAGGAACACATGTGAAAATGCTGTTGATTGACTAAAGCTCAGCGTTTAACAACGTGGTGCCTTCCAAGCTCATCACTAAGCTAAGGATCCTGGGACTGACCACCTCCCTCTGCAACCGGATCCTGGACTTCCTGACGGGCCGTCAGGCAACAACACATCCGACACACTGACCCTCAACACGCCCCTCAGGGTTGTGTGCTTAGTCCACTTCAATACTCCCTGTTCACCCACAACTGCATGGCCACACACGACTCCGACACCATCATTACGTTTGCTGATGACACGATAGTGGTAGGCATGATCATTGAAAACGATGAGAAAGCCCATAGGAAGGAGGTCAGAGACCTTGCAGTGTGTTGCCACGACAACAACCTCTCCCTTAATGTCAGCAAGACAAAGGAGCTGATCGTGGAAACTGAGGACCGAGCATGGACCAATCCACATCGACTTGGCTGTAGTGGAGCGGGTAGAGAGCTTCAAGTTCCTCGGTGTCCACATCACTAAAGATCTATCATCATAGTCCACACACACCAACACATTCGTGAAGAGAGTGCGACAATGCCTCTTCACCCTCAGGAGGCTGAAAAGATTTGGCACGGGTCCTCAGATCCTGTTCTGCAGCTGCACCATTGAGAGCATCTTGACTGGCTGAATCACCTCTTGGTATGGCAACTGCTTAGCATCCGACCGCAAAGCGCTATTGAGGGTAGTACGTATGGCACAGTACATCACTAGGGCCGAGCTCCCTGCCACACCAGGCGGTGTCAGAGGAAGGCCCTAAAAATGTTCAAAAACTCCAGCCACCCCAAGTCATAGACTGTTCTCTCTGCTACCGCACAGCTGGACCAAACACGACCCTGAACAGCTTCTACCCCCAAGCCATCCCTTTTTGCACTAACTTTTTGGACCCATCACATACACTGTTGCTACTTTTTATTATCTATCCTGTCACTCTATTCCTAGTTATATGTACATATCTACCTCAATTACCTCGTACCACTGCACATCGACTCAGTACTGGTACCGTTATCATTACTCATTGTGTATTTATTATAATTTTTATTATTACCTGTTATTACTTTCCCTTCCTTCTGTATTTTCTTTCTCTCTGCATTGTTGGGAAGTAAGTAAGTATTTCACTGTTAGTCTGCACCTGTTGTTTACGAAGCATGTGACATTTGATTTTTTTATTGATTTGATTTGATCTGAGCGGCACATCAAATCTGTTTTTGGTTTGGGTACCATGAAGAAACCCATTGTGGTGTGTCTGGTGAGGTATGCACATTGACTGTACAAAACAATAGGAACATCTTCCTAATATTGAGTTGCAGACCCTTTTGCCCTCAGAACAGCCTCAATTCGTCAGGGCATGGACTCTTCAAGCTGTCGAAAGCGTTCCAGGAAATATATTCCTCCTTTAATAGCGTTTTCTTTACTGGTCACCCTTGTGTCCGTAAAGTCAGTGAGTGAGTGAGTAACATGCACTGTCAGTTCACTATTCGTGACTCCAGTTTGCCCAGGGTTTTTCCAAGGTCACCTTATTACCCAAACACAAGGTTAGTGCTAAATGCCAGGAGTCTGCAAAGCTGTCATCAAGGCAAAGGATGGCTATTTGAAGAATGTTTTGTTTAACACTTTTTGGGTTACTATATGATTCCATGTGTGTTATTTCATCATTTTGATGTATTCAATATTATTCTACAATGTAGAAAGTAGTAAAAATAAATAAAAAAGTTTGAATAAGTAGGTGTAAAACTTTTGACAGGTAGTATATTATTTAGTATATGTAAAACCAAGATTAAATCAAGAATATTCTGATGGGTGACAATATTAGCCTATCAATTATATATGAACACTTTTGAATGATACCCTGTGTAAGGCCTTCTTTTGTGTGACTTTTTCAAATCATAGTCCCACACCTCATGTAGCCCATAGGTCTATATGTTTTAATAAGGTTTGTATTACAACTAATGTGTCCAAATAACTTCTTAAAATTAAACGCATTAATCTGCTTTACAAGGGGTGAAGAGCCTAACTGGCATACATAAGCAGCGCGTGAGTTTGGGGAAGATAATTTTCACCATAAAAATGCACCTTCATAATAAAAGTATTACATGCATAATAGCATTTGCGGTCACTTTTGATAATGGTGTTTTCCCGCTAATGGACCATTGTGTGCGCATTGCTGCGCTTATCATGTGAAGAAATAGCCTAATAGTTATTCAACATTGCGTATAAAAGTTTGTTATAATCTAGTGGTTGTATTCATTTGGGATCTATCGCACCCACAACTGTCCCAGACTATGTTTGGAATATTTATTTATCGCACAAAATAGAATAGGTGAACTTTTGTACTATACGGGCTAGTAGATTGATATAGGCTAGTGCTTTTGCTGTTCGTTAGGCCTACTCATCTTGTTGGCTGACGAAAAGCAAATGTGGACAGTTATTCCAATATCTTCTATGCACCTCCGCGTCCCGGATCTGTCTGTTTTTACTTGTATCCTGTGAGAAGGACCCGATCACGAGGCGCTTTGGGGCAGGCAGCACACAGGGAGAAGGGACTTATAATAATTATATTTAGCCCAAGGGCACAATGGCGACTGGCCGCAAAAGGCATGCTTTTTTTTTTAGGGGGAATTACTGCCACACAAAGGGGATGCTGCCGGGAAATTCAAGGCATTATCAAGTGCTTGTCAAATTGTGAATGAGTTACTGATGAAGTGTGTACAGCCTGCGCAAAAAACAAAGCAGAACTCATGCTTTTCAAGGGACTTTTTCAAATCATCATTAGAGTCTCATCATGCAGCCTTACAATGTATGAAAAATCGAAACATATAGCATATGTTAGCAAACATATGTTTGTATCACAACTAAAGTTACATTAATAACTCTAAATGAAGCATATAGGAATAGCTATTTGATTCAGATTTGTTCAATTGCATTCTTCATAAAATAAAATAATGTAAAATGATGCCATGGAATTCTAAGCAACTCTTGTCTGCTAAATGAACTAGTGTAGCCCACAGCCATATGACAGAGCCAGATCAGGACCTAACATAAGGACAACTCAGAGTGTGCTATTTTGTTCTTCTGAAATAGACTACATTTTCTTCATATCATGTTTCTTTAGACCGGTCTAAAATAAATTGTGGATTTATTGTGAAGATGTAGGCTATATAACATGGATTTATTGTGAAGGTGTAGGCTATATAACATGGATTTATTGTGAAGGTGTAGGCTATATAACATGGATTTATTGTGAAGGTGTAGGCTATATAACATGGATTTATTGTGAAGGTGTAGGCTATATAACATGGATTTATTGTGAAGGTGTAGGCTATATATAACATGGATTTATTGTGAAGGTGTGGGCTATATAACATGGATTTATTGTGAAGGTGTGGGCTATATAACATGGATTTATTGTGAAGGTGTAGGCTATATAACATGGATTTATTGTGAAGGTGTAGGCTATATAACATGGATTTATTTTTAAATATAGATGTTCCAAAGGTCTGCATCAATGATTTGCAGGGAAGCCATGAGATGCTAAATGTATTTGTTAATTAACGGTCAATTACCGTGAGACCGGAAGTTATTTGCTTATTAATCACCTGCTGATGAAATTTCGCCACCGACACATTCCTACCTCTGTTGATATTGAGACTGCCTGGTTTCAGAGAGCATGTGCGATATGGGAGTTGGCCACATCCCACTAATAATTGAAAGAGATCGCATGTAACACATTTCTCATAGGGTGTCCAAGGAAGGAAATCAGATTAACCTGACTCTGAAGGAGAATATAGTAGCTTGCACATGCATACACACAAAAGAAAATGCAGTAAAGCAAAAGTAGCGTTTAAGTAATAAAATGCATATGTTAAATTATTTAAAGCCAGGCACCACAGGCTGAAATATATTTATTTAGGATTTCTAGCCCTTTCCTGCAGTCAAATAAACAAATCACTCTCTAATGGACTCATGGGTGGAATGTTATTCATATTTTTCATTATTTCAAAATTGATTAACCTTATTAAAAAAAAAAAACTGCAGAAGATCTGGTGGTTCCATGTCAAATGCTTTTATGTTTCAGTCTTCTGCAAATGTATATAAAGTGTAATATTGGTATGCAAGCTCAAAGTTTAACACATTTCAACTCTATATCTGACATGGTACAGGTGTATACTTGTGTGAGGTGTATACTTTTGTTTCAAAGTATATTTGTTTAACATGCTGACTACACTGGACACGCGTGTGCGTCCACGTTTACTATCACACACATTACTATAGATTGCTATTGCTAGCTAATTTGTCCTGGGATATAAACATTGGGTTTTTATTTGACCTGAAATGCACAAGGTCCTTTTCTTCCTGGATCTTTGTAGTATTTTAACCCATTTTGAGTCACTAACTTGTGTGTTCTCTACTCCAACAATTAATCCACAGATAAAAGGGAAAACTTAGTTTCTAGTAATCTCTTCTTCTTCTTCTTAAAGCAAACAGTCTGCTCAGCATGTAAGACTACCAAGGAACACTCTGTGTGACCATGATTTAGCGTGCTGAAGTAAAAGGTTAAGCACTTTAAAATGGATGTGCATCAATAATTTCAAAGCTCACTACATTAAATTACACATAATTAAAAAGCCAATTTCATAGAGTGTTACAAACTGGACTGTAATTTGTCTTTAACTACCACTTCCCAAAAGTCAGACTCTTCCCACGTTTATCAGCTTCAGAAGCATCTGAATTCAACACGCTTTGTGTGGTTATCCTAAGATACTGCATATTCTCCAGACTTGCTCAGGGGGAATTGTTGATTAAGATACTGTATTGATGTTTGTATTTGTCTGTATTTGGTGTTTGGCTTGACAGTGATTGTCGGGAGGATGCCGAAAAATAATCAGTTTTGCTATAGGTTGAGATATGAGGACTTTGAGGTTTAGGCAAGAGGAAGAAATCTAAACCTGTTGAAATGGGAACAGATCCCATTATGGCACTAGTGTATTTTCCTTTACACTGAGGTTATTAAAGGAAGAAACATAGAATGGAAAATGGTATTATTTTAACTACTTATTTCACCTGTGCTGAAAGACTCAATAACATAGAAGGCTGTGGCCTGTGCTGCGTTAATTGATGTCCAGAAGTGCTCCTGGCCTCAAAATGTAATGTATCATAAACCCTATTGAAACTGACATAGCTTTTGACGTAATACAGCCACAAATAACACGGATGAAAATGACTAACTATGAGAGAGGGAGAGAGAGCGCGGTAGAGATAAAGAGAGAGAAGGAATGGGTTGAGAGATAGAGGGTTGGTTGGAGGTGTGTGGAGCGAAAGCAAACTTTCCAAATCCATAGCAAACGCTCATTAATATTTTCCTGTTATTCATTCAAAGTGTTGTGTTTTTGTGATACCCAGAGGCTCAGAAATTGGTGATTGAGCTAATCTGAGGTACCGGTATGTGAAATTTCCTTCTGTAGGAAGGCGGGGGGCATAGAACCCGTCGGGTGATTGATTGAGCCTTCTTGAGTGCGTTTCTTCACACAGATGCTCTACATGAGCAGTTAGAACCGAAGGAATGACTTTGGAAGCCTAGCTTCAGCTTGATCACCAAATGAATTGGAAAATAAATTAAAAGCCTCACCAGCTATTTTGGTTTCACTGTCCGATCATTAAAAACACGAGCCCACTAATTGTTATATTTACCTTTCCACAAACGGTCTGGTATGTGTGCAAATTGACACAAATGTATCAAAGAATAGGTAATGCGTCCATGATTAGTTAGTGGCTACTGCCTGACCAGTGAGTTAGCTAGTTACATTTCAGTAATTAGCTATTCTCCTAAAAGCGGTGGTCAGTGGATAAACCAAGTTGAAGAGTTGAAAATATTTGTCTGAAATTTAACTAGTCCACAGTTATTGTTGCCCATGGTGTAATCATGTTTAGCAGTTGGCTAATGTAGCCTGTGTGCACACGCATGACCTCCCAAGTCTAGATAGCTGTGTCTTTTGACATCCACGATTAGCTAGCTAGCTAGTTGGCTACTGCATGGCCCGTGTGAGCCAGTATGTTAGCTAGCCAGCTACATTTCAGTCAGTAGCTATCTTTCTAAATGCGGTGGTCAATGGATAAACTAGTTTGAGTTTAACATATTTGTCTGAAAACAAACTAGTAGCGAATTGTTGTTGTCCATGGTGGAATCATATCTAACCCGCTGGCTCCTGAGGCATATGACCTCATGAGCTCCCGTATCTAGCTGACGTTAACTAGCATTGTGAATTAGCATTTTGCTAGCTAGCTGAGAAGTTTTATGAGAAAACGCCTGATATGGATCAAACACTATAACTAGCTAGCAAGACTTTCTCTGCAACAATGTAATTGGGGTGTGGAAATGTCATATACATATTTTAACTTTATGTTAACTGTCATTGAAGTTGGTGGTTACTACTGGTTTCAGATCCAAGGCAAGAGCAAATGCCTGCCATGTTTGGGGTTTTGGTATGGGCTCAGAGTGACGTCACGCAATAAAGAAGGCTCAAGCAATCACCCGACAGGTTCTATGTCGAGAAACATGAATATTCATGAAATTTCACTACCTTTAAAATCTAAAATATCCACCGATATGGGTGGTGCCATCAGACTTTTAGCTCTAACTTAGGAACGCTATATGGGCTATCAACTCAGTTGAGACTCAACTTCGTATAGAGATATAGACTGTCATCTAAATATGTATTACTGAGTTAAAATGTTTTGTTATAGTGGCTGCCATGCCCCCAGCTGCCAAATCTGGAGTGGTTGTCTATCTATATCTTTCCAGGGTACATACATCTACCTCTGTGTCAGATTTGGTGCTTTTATCACTTTTTTTTTACTATTGAGTCCACATTTTCATTTTAGCCACGGCTAGTATACAAAAGAGAGATTGTTTGTGAGATTGTGAGAGTGTTTTTTTTTCTTATTTTTCTCCATTTTAATACAAAATTAATCACTTGTTTTATGTCAATGTACCGGAGGTAATCCAATTTGCCTACCACTCCAACATATCCACGGAAGATGCCATAACACATCTGGACAAGAGAAACACCGATGTGAGAATGCTGTTCCTTGACTACAGTTCAGCATTCAACACTGTTGTTCCCTCCAAGCTCGTCACCAAGCTCAGAGCTCTGGGTCTGGACCCTCTGTAACTGGATATTGGACTTCCTGACAGGCAGTGAGGATTGGCAACAACCCCTCCTCCACACTGACTCTTAACACAGGGCCCCTCCAGGGGTGTGTCCTCAGCCCTGTGCTGTACTCCCTGTTCAACCAGACTTGTGTGGCTTTGCACGACACCAACTCCATCATGACGTTTACTGATGACACCACAGTTGTAGGCCTGATAACAACAACGACGAGTCAGCCTATAGAGAGGAGGTAAGCGAACTGGCATTCTGGCGCCAGGACAACAACCTCTCCCTCAACTTGAGCAAAACAGAGGAGTTGATTGTTGACTTTAGGAAGCAGAGGGAACACGCCTCGATCTACATCAACTGGACTGCAGTGGAGAGAGTCAGCAGTTTTAAGGTCCTCGGCGTCCACATCACCGAGGACTTGGCATGGACTAACAACACAACCACTCTTGTCAGGAGGTCGCAACAGCGGCTGAATAAATTTGGCATGCCACCCTGGGTCCAGGTCCAGGACATCTACTTGAAACAGTGCATGAGGAAGTCCTGCAGCATCATCAAGGATCCCACATACGGCTGTTCCCTCCCTTACCATCAGGCAGACGGTCTCAGAATATGCAATCTGATAGAAACAGTTTCTATCTACAAGCAATCAGACTTGAACTGGACTGACCACCTGCACTGACTCTCCAAAACCTAGCACACAATCACGCAAGCACGCACCCCAAGACATGCACACACACGCTACTACCAGACTCTTATTTATTTTTGCTAATACTAAGATTAAGATCACTTTATTGGTCAATTGCACACACGGTCCAACAGAAATTTGACATGTGCTTTTAGCCCTCCGAAAGACGCACATACATACAGTTTTTTTTGGAGAGGTGCAGGGGGGCTGCAACACTGGACACCGGTGGAGCTTTTTTTGTGGGGGATGCCTTGCTCAAGAGCTCAACGGCAGGCAATGACATCTAGGATTTGATACCAACCCTCCAGTTGCTAGCTCACTTTCCGACAGATTTTTCCCATTGGCCTGGTTGCTGGTAACCCTCTCCCTCTCTAACCACTAGGCTCTACCTGCTGCCCCCTACACCTCAACAAAAATCTCCACAGAAAAACATTGGCAGTAGAATGATTTCAGTGATTTCAACGTGGCACCGTCATAGGATGCCACTTTTCCAACAAGTCAGTTTGTCATATTTCTGCCTTGCTAGAGCTGCCTTGGTCAACTGTAAGTGGTGTTATTATGAAGTGGAAACGTCTAGGAGCAATAAAGGCTGAGCTGCGAAGTGGGACCTCCGAGTGCTGAAGCGCATAGCGTATAAAAATCGTCTGTCCTTGGTTGCAACACTCACTACTGAGTTCCAAACTGCCTCTGGAAGCAACATCAGCACACAAACTGTTCATCTGGAGATTCATGAAATCAGTTTCCATGGCCGAGCAGCCGCACACAAGCCTAAGATCACCATGCACAGTGCCAAGCAACGGCTGGAGTGGTGTAAAGCTCGCCGCCATACTGGAGCAGTGGAAACGCGTTCTCTGGAGTGATGAATCACGATAAGCCATCTGGCAGTCCGACGGACAAATCTGGATTTGGCGGATGCCAGGAGAACGCTACCTGCTCCAATGCAAAGTGCCAACTGTAAAGTTGGTAGAGGAGGAATAATGGTCTGGGGCTGTTTTTCATGGTTTGGGCTAGGCCCCTTAGTTCCAGTTAAGGGAAATCTGTGCTTCCAAATTTGTGACAACAGTTTGGGGAAGGCCCTTTCCTGTTTCAGCATGACAATGCCACCGTGCACAAAGCAAGGTCCATACAGAAATGGTTTGTTTAGATCTGAAAGTAATAATTTAATTTAATTTTTTGGGGGTACAAAACTACTTAAACATTTCCATTTATTAAGTTCTGTTACACTGGCGGTTATTACTTTGGAGTCCAGAAGCAAGTTAGATTTTGGCCCCTAGATGGCAGCAGTGTATGTGCAAAGTTTTAGACATATCCAATGAATCATTGCATTACTGTTCAAAATGTTGTATCAAGTCTGTCCAAATCTCCCTATTGATTTATTGATACATTTTCAAGTATAAAACTGTGCACTCTCCTCAAACAATAGCACAATATTATTTCACTGTAATAGCTACTGTACAGTGCAGTTAGATTAACAATAATTTAAGCTTTCTGCCCATATAAAATATGTCTATGTCCTGGGAAATGTTTCTTGCAGATTGGTGGTTAGTCTTGCCAGGTATCTAAACTTGTAGTTATCATTGCCAAATATTGCAAACAGGGTATGACCTTCATTGATTTTGTTAGTCATTCTTACACAGATATCATATTAACATGGCATAAGGAATTACAAAATGTGTAGAATTGCAAAAAATGGGCTTTAAAATTGCAAACAATATCTCTCTACCCCATGGTAGAATTACAGGAAATGAACTTTAAACCTAAAATATCTCTACACCACCAAGACGGGGGGCCACTAAAATGTTTTTCCTCACGGTTTGGACACCACAACCAAATCTCACTTAGGGCCCCCAAAAAGCTAAACCCGGTCCTGTCTACTGATGCCACAATAATCATACTGAAACAAAACAAATATTACTAAGAGAGACATCTGGGTTTATGGAGATGCATTATGTAGTGTTTGACATATTATTTTGTTTATGACCTGTACAGGATGCAATTTAGGAAACTAGATCTAACTAGAGTTAATAAACCCTGTACAGAGTACCAGACATCTAACTAGAGTTAATAAACCCTGTACAGAGTACCAGACATCTAACTAGAGTTAATAAACCCTGTACAGAGTACCAGACATCTAACTAGAGTTAATAAACCCTGTACAGAGTACCAGACATCTAACTAGAGTTAATAAACCCTGTAGAGAGTACCAGACATCTAACTAGAGTTAATAAACCCTGTACAGAGTACCAGACATCTAACTAGAGTTAATAAACCCTGTAGAGAGTACCAGACATCTAACTAGAGTTAATAAACCCTGTACAGAGTACCAGACATCTAACTAGTGTTAATAAACCCTGTACAGAGTACCAGACATCTAACTAGAGTTAATAAACCCTGTACAGAGTACCAGAACTAGAGTGAAAGCAGGCCTTGGAAATAGTCTTCCAGACTTTGGAAGTCAATAGTACTCACAAAGGCAACTTCTCTTGATGATCAATATCAATATACAAAAAAGTATTTAAAAAAATATCTCACTTATAACGTTTCCTAGTTTAAAATGTTTCCATCCACTACAAGCAGTCAAGATGGCTTCCCCTTCACTTAAACCATTAAGTGACTATAAATATACTGTAAAGTTATATGATGGTGTGTATAGACAGTATGGACATGCCTAAGTTCAGGGCATGGTACTGGGCGGAGGTCGGCTAGTGGTGACAGTTTAACAATCTGATGTCCTGGAGATAGAAGCTGTTTTTCAGTTTCTCTGTGCCAGGTTTGATGCACCTGTGCGGTCTCCGTCTTCTAGATGGTAGCGGGGGGAACAGGCCGTGGCTCGGGTGGCTGAGGTCCTTGATGATCTTCTTAGACTTCCTGTGGCACCGGGTGCTGTAGATGTCCTGGAGGGCAGGTATTGTGCCCCCGGTGATGCGTCGGACAGACCGCACCACACTCTATAGAGCCCAGTAGCTCGCTGCCCACCCATGAGTAGCTCGCCAAGCTGTTCTTAAAGTACAAACTGTCATAAACACATAGCTCCAGGCTACTATTCAATCAAAGCCACATTGACATTATCCCACCCTAGTTAGCAACTATTGGCTTAAAAAGCCAAACGAAACACAATATCTGCCAATTAATTTCAGCAATATTGCTTGTCTGTCTGTTTGGTGCGTCTAGCACTCTATTCAGACAGTTCATACACATCAAGGAACCTTGTGGGCTACAATGTTGACTGGCTTGTCCTTGTAAAATGTTTGCTAACTCCCGATCAAAAGTTCTAAAACATGAATTATCAATAGTAGATGTAATTTATTTGAACTGCATCTGTTTATGTAAAAGTATGTGTTAATGACTCACGTACATAATTTAGACGGTAAGTCATTCGCTTGTGGCTTTTATGTCACAGATACTTTACAAAACTCTAATCTCCTTCATAAAGGTTACCGCGATACGCTGTGGAGTTGTGCAAGGTGGCATGTTATACCGGTATCATATCCCCTTTCAAAACAGTCTTCCCCTGTCATCAGTTAGTACCCCTTTTTACTACACTAGCCTGTCCTACCGTTCCGCCCTGCTGCCCTTCACTGTTCCTTGAAATTTATCTCATATCTTACAGCCCAGAGGCTCATGAAGGGACTATTACTCCATCAGGGGCATCTCATGAATCATATTTTAGCTGTATGATGTTCCTGACCTCGGGAGAATCCTCATTCGTTAATTTCATTAAAAACTGCAGCCAATCAGAATCCTTGTTCATTAAACACACAGCCAACCAAAACTGAGGTCAAATTGATGTTACAGGTTCTCTCTGATGTTACAGGCTCATTCATTGAACCAACAGCCTATCAGGGCTGTACTTGTATCGATGTAACAGGCCCTCTCTGCGTACAGTGGATCTCTCCCATCACTGTCTTTTTTGTGAATCTGTCCATAGGGTCCCTTTTGGAGAGTACTCTTCTGGCTTCAGGGCCATATTAAAATGATAAAAATGACTGCAATTTTAGCGAACACACATTTGAGACAAAACACCTCTTTCGGCAGCCCAAGGCCCTTTGTCGATAAATATTATCTTGTGAGGCTTATGAAGTGGAGAATCTCTGCTGGGGGATTCTGACAGCTTCAGAGGCTTTGCATGTTCTCTTAATTTTCTCTGTGTTTACCTGCTCCCAATCTTGCTGATGTCACCTGATTTGTCATCGTGTAAATGCACTATCCTTAGGGGCGAAAAGGTATGATGTGGTGTCAGAGATTGATGCTATAGGTCTGGTTTACTAATGTCCCCCTATAAATATGGTCACCCTTCTGAAGTATAATGTCGCATGGTCAGATTTTTCTTGACTACGTCATTGGTATCTGATTCCTCAAGCCTCAGTGGATTTCATGGGAAATATCAAAAGAGGAGGAGTCGGGATTAACGGACAGCACTGAGCTAATGAAAAATAAATAGTGAAAGAACGTAATCAGTGACCGTGGCAACTCTCTATTAGATACTTGCACATGTTGAAGCTAATCATATTCCTACTATCATGCAAAAGAAAATGCTGTCAAAAGATTAAGTTAAACATTTAATTGACTTTACTTGTGACTATGAATGTCAGAGATTTGATTATAATGACGAGATTAATGATTTATACAGTGGGGAAAACAAGTATTTGATACACTGCCGATTTTGCAGGTTTTCCCATTTACAAAGCATGTAGAAGTCTGTAATTTTTATCATAGGTACTCTTCAACTGTGAGTGACGGAATATAAAACAAAAATCCAGAAAATCACATTGTATGATTTTTAAGTAATTAATTTGCATTTTATTGCATGACATAAGTATTTGATACATCAGAAAAGCAGAACTTAATATTTGGTACATAAACCTTTGTTTGCAATTACAGAGATCATATGTTTCCTGTAGTTCTTGACCAGGTTTGCACACACTGCAGCAGGGATTTTGGCCCACTCCTCCATACAGATCCTTCAGGTTTCGGGGCTGTCGCTGGGCAATACGGACTTTCAGCTCCCTCCAAAGATTTTCTATTGGGTTCAGGTCTGGAGACTGGCTAGGCCACTCCAGGACCTTGAGATGCTTCTTACAGAGCCACTCCTTAGTTGCCCTGGCTGTGTGTTTCGGGTCGTTGTCATGCTGGAAGACCCAGCCACGACCCATCTTCAATGCTCTTACTGAGGGAAGGAGGTTGTTGGCCAAGATCTCGCGATACATGGCCCCATCCATCCTCCCCTCAATACGGTGCAGTCGTCCTGTCCCCTTTGCAGAAAAGCATCCCCAAAGAATGATGTTTCCACCTCCATGCTTCACGGTTGGGATGGTGTTCTTGGGGTTGTACTCATCCTTGTTCTTCCTCCAAACACGGCGAGTGGAGTTTAGACCAAAAAGCTCTATTTTTGTCTCATCAGGCCACATGACCTTCTCCCATTCCTCCTCTGGATCATCCAGATGGTCATTGGCAAACTTCAGACGGGCCTGGACATGCGCTGGCTTGAGCAGGGGGATCTTGCGTGCGCTGCAGGATTTTAATCCATGACGGCGTAGTATGTTACTAATGGTTTTCTTTGAGACTGTGGTCCCAGCTCTCTTCAGGTCATTGACCAGGTCCTGCCGTGTAGTTCTGGGCTGATCCCTCACCTCATGATCATTGATGCCCCACGAGGTGAGATCTTGCATGGTGCCCCAGACCGAGGGAGATTGACCGTCATCTTGAACTTCTTCCATTTTCTAATAATTGCGCCAACAGTTGTTGCCTTCTCACCAAGCTGCTTGCCTATTGTCCTGTAGCCCATCCCAGCCTTGTGCAGGTCTACAATTTTATCCCTGATATCCTTACACAGCTCTCTGGTCTTGGCCATTGTGGAGAGGTTGGAGTCTGTTTGATTGAGTGTGTGGACAGGTGTCTTTTATACAGGTAACAAGTTCAAACAGGTGCAGTTAATACAGGTAATGAGTGGAGAACAGGAGGGCTTCTTAAAGAAAAACTAACATGTCTGTGAGAGTCGGAATTCTTACTGGTTGGTAGGTGATCAAATACTTATGTCATGCAATAAAATGCAAATTAATTATAAAAACATCATACAATGTGATTTTCTGGATTATTGTTTTAGATTCCGTCTCTCACAGTTGAAGTGTACCTATGATAAAAATTACAGACCTCTACATGCTTTGTAAGTAGGAAAACCTGCAAAATCGTTAGTGTATCAAATACTTGTTCTCCCCACTGTATATACACTAGATCAGGGGTTCCAGCATTGGGGAACATCCCCCCCCCCGCGCGCCCATGCGACCCGTCCAACTACAGGGGCCACAAGCACTGTTCATTACACTAATTGCTCACACCTCTCTTGTTGGTGGAGAGAAAATGCTGCAGGTTTAAAGCTTATTTCCTGCAATTCTATACATTTTGCCATGTCTACTGTGTATTCATGTGATATTTGAGTGACTCAAACATTACAACAAAATATATGGCTTAAGAAACCTAGCTAAATAAGGTCAGCTGACATGGGCTAGATGATCTGGACATTTCTGATAAGTTATAAATAGCTCTCTAGGTACCCCGACACCCCCTCTGCCGGTCCCACAATTTGGGAACCACTGCACTGGATGAGCCTCTGTGCCTCCACCTTGGCACTCCCCCACATTGTAAAAACAATTCTGGAGAGAAAATGCATTTAATGTCTACATTTGTTTTAACCACATTCATTCTTTTCCAGACACCTTAATGCGTACTTTTAAATTATATTATGTGAGCTAAACATACATTTTTTAAACGCGCAGTTGCATGCTGACTGCAGGAATTTCCACCAGAGCTGTTGCCAGAGAATTGAATGATAATTTCTCTACCATAAGCCACCAACAACGGCCTCACAACCGCAGACCACGAGTAACCGCACATCCAGGACATCCACATCCGGCTTCTTAACCTGCAGGATCCTCTGAGACCAGCCACCTGGACAGCTGACGAAACTGTGGGTTTGCACAAACCAAACAATTTCTGCACAAACTGTCAGAAACCTCAAGGAAGCTTCTCTGCGTGCTCATCATCCTCACAAGGGTCTTGATCTGACTGCAGTTCGGGGTCGCAACCTACTTCAGTGGGCAAATGCTCACCTTCAATGGCCACTGGCACTCTGGAGAAGTGTACTCTTCACGGATGAATGCCGGTTTCAACCCTACCGGGCAGATGTCAGACAGCATGTACTGTAAGATGTCGTGTGGGCGAGCGTTTTGCTGATGTCAACAGAGTGACCCATGGTGGCTGTGGGGTTATGCTATGGGCAGGCATAAACTATGGACAATGAACAAACTTGCATTTTACCGATGGCAATATGAGTGCACAGCAATACCGTGATGAGATCTTGAGGCCTGTCATGCAAAATAATGTCCCCCAGTCAAAAAGGGTTTCCCCCCCCCCCCCCCCCGCGTCACAATGGTATTCCATAAACTTATAGCGTCCGTTGCTATATCAACCGTGTGATTCAAATTATTCAAATTTCGGAGATCATTACTGCCTAAATGACGTTCTTTTCAACATCAAGTTTTGTTTAGCTAATAAAATGAAAACATTACTTCAAACTACTTTTGGGTACCTTGTTAATATTCAAACATGAAATCCATGTCTTAAACGTTGCTAAGTTAAAGTTACCTTACAGATCACAGCTAATTTCCACTCCATTCATGTGCAAATCCGTTTGATTCATACAGCTTGTCTGGCTGTTATGTTTTTATTTTAACCTGCCCTTCCCTTATCTACACTGAAATAATATAACTTCAGTAAATCCTCTATTATGATTTAAAATCTCTCGCATAGCTCATTAGTACACCCTTGTCGTTGAATATATATAAATAATGTGTAACAAATAAATACCATCAAAGGATACCTTACACCTTACAATAATGAACACCTTGTGAAACAGCTGTGAAAAGATTTAAATACACCAACTTTGATATTTTTGTTTAAGGTTGTGTCATTAATTTATATTGTTTGTACACTCACATGCCAATGACAGACTAAATGACTGAATTCTGGTGTGAGGAATATAGAGGTGGTTGCTGTGTGGGTGTCACTTGTTTTGAACAGTCTCGGAAGTGGGACTTGAAGAGGGAGACTGCAAAGTCCAGGCACTGCTGCTCACTTTGTTCTGAGTGTTTGCAGTGCTAGAGTTTTTAGTTCATCTGTGTATCTCACATACTATGTGCCCAGTACGATAAAGCAAGAAAGCTTTCTTAGCAGATAATGACAACATGACAACAACAGTAGCTGTAGATGATGTAATGAAAAGTTGGAGGGTGGTTGGTACTGGAGGACATCAGGAGGATCCACGTCTGGGTGTTTGGGCAGAACCCCTAGGTCCTGGAAAACAGGAGCAGAGTTAAAGGGAACAGGGTAGGAGACAGAGACATCAACAAGTATTGGGCAGAACCCCTAGGTCCTGGAGAACAGGAGCAGAGATAAAGGGAACAGGGTAGGAGACAGAGACATCAACAAGTGTTGGGCAGAACCCCTAGGTCCTGGAGAACAGGAGCAGAGTTAAAGGGAACAGGGTAGGAGACAGAGAAGTAAACAAGCAAACACACAGGTTACACTTTACTGAAAAGCGATTAAAATATTTCCGATTATGTACCATGGAAAAACAAAATCAAATTGTAAAAAATATATAAAGCAAACCATTGGTGACAGAACATAACCTATAAAATCCGTACCTTGTTCCAGCATTCATGACCTCGGTTCCTCAAGATGACCTCAAGATGACCTCGCCAGTCTCGTCATTGATGGGTCACGCAAAATGGAAATACATTGTTGGTTCCAAGCTCCCTTTTTAATGGGTTACAGAAGTGAATGTAGAGTTGAGGCACATTCTCTTCCTTTACTGACCTTATTGGTAAAGTGATCGGTCGCTGTCAGACACCAGCTGTCGTCATTCCTGGATTTGTGAAGGGTCCGATGAGGTCCACCCTTAACATTTCAAGTGTTAGAGAGATGATGACTTTATTCTTACATGTATCTGTGTCATACAGTTTGCATATTTTCAAATTTGTAAGGACACAGACACACAAACAATATAATTCTATAATATTGACCTCTGCTGTGGTCAAATAAAGCAACCATTAAAAAACTTATCAGGGCAAAATATGAATTGGAACACTTACCGATCATGTGCCATGGTGAAACAACTTTGATAGGCTTCAACTCCGGCGCCACAGTCTTCACCCTCTCAAACTGCTGGCAGGCCAGACAGGGTGCTGACCTTTAAGCAAAAGTGACTAATTGAAACATTGTGTGCTCTCTGATATGACATTAATTGAAATAATAATAATTTCAGATATAATAGAATGTGATTGATAAACAAAAGATTACTTATAACTTATAGCAGTTTGGCCAGATGTTAACTGCCTACACTCTTAGAAGAAAAGGTGCTATCTGAAACCAAAAAAAAATGTTATTTGGCTGTCCCCATAGGAGAACCCTTTGAAGAACCCTATTAGGTTCCAGGTAAAACCCTATTTATTCCAGGTAGAACCCTTTTGAGTTCCCAAAACCCAAAAGAGTTCTACCTGGATCCAAAAAGGGTTCTTCAAAGGGTTCTCCTACGGAGACAGCCGAAGAACCCTTTTGGAACCCTTTTTTCTACGAGTGTAACGTTACCCTGAATTGTGAATTTCTCTGAATGTTGCGCCTCTTGTCGAGATCAGTGGTGCCTTCATAGTACTTCACCTGGTTGGAAAGATAAAAGAAAATCTCCTTGAGGAATGCCATTGAAGTGCAAGCCACATACAAGGGTCATTCTTGGAATGTGGTAATATTTTTTACTAGAATAAATACATTTTCTGAACACCACCACAACATTAAGTACATATTAAACCTTCAAGAAAACATATTTTTCCACCTCAGGCATTAAAGCCCTTTTATTATTGTCAATTTTGGTCTGATATGGACACCATTTATCTTCAACCCTGTCACAGACAACATGGAAAGTTGTCTGAATATGATTATAAAAGAAACTTGTTATAAAATCCACATGTACCTAATGCTTGTGTGTCCCCCTCTCAGGGTGAGACTAGGGTGAATACTGTAACGGGCTTGAAGAGTCACATCGGTTTCCATAGAAACTAGTTTAGTTTACTATCAAAATCCCTCCGAGATTTACCCCCAAAACATTGCATTTCATTGTATGCAACCATGTAATAAGGACATGAGTTATATTTAGAATAATCTGGGTTTTATTAACCAAACTGCAGTAAATATTTAAACAAATAAAAACACATCAGTGTAATTAATAACATTCAACAGGTTTCATCAGAAAAAGTTTAAAGTGTCATCACACTGCATTTAGAATGCTAGAACAGCTATGACTACAGCACTAGTGTCAGCATGACTATCCTTCTTCTCAGGAGCACCATATTCATTAATTAATGTTTTTCTTCATGAGTGTCTGGCCCACACATGTCTCTCAACCTCTAGGTGGCGGGATTCACACTCTGTGGGGGTGGAATCATCTCAAGGACTTCATCAAACTGACATCAGTGGATGTCGTCTCGAGAAGGCCAGAAAAAAAAAAGAATCGGCTTGGTCCTACACAATGAATACATTTCACTTGTACACTAATTTCATCCGTGCCGAGGATGATGCCTGGATAAAGGTCATCGTCATATTTCAGGAGACATCAGCTCACCAGGAGAAAGGGTGAAGACCTGGTGTATTGTCATGGCGTCATCTCCATCGCATCGACATCGGCACTCTTCACAAAGAATAGCTTCACTGACGTGTTTGTCTCACGGAAGGCTTTGCAAGTTCCTGTGCATCATTGATATCACGGCAGTTAACCACCAACCTGTCCGTCAATCTCTTCAACGTTCCTCCCACACCATCAGGAGCCCCTTTTCCATGGCTTGACTAAAAAAAGTTCCATGTACCAGCTTTGAATCCATGTTAGTGTAATTATATTGTGAAAAGCAGGAAGTGGCCTCTCTGCTTATACTGTGTGCAAGACCCATCACTAAAAAAGTTCAATACAGACACTTGTGGATGTGTGGCCTGAAGGTAATCTAGCACTGGATCGAGGTGTTTCCATATAGCAGGAGGGCCTTTGTGCATAGAGGGGGAGATCGTTGTGAAGCATACAGGCTATTGTTGGCCAATATACAGTACCCCTGCATGTAGAGTGGCCTGCTGGTGTGAGGCCCCAAAGTGAACAGCTTGGATCTCCGATGTGTATTTGCAGACATAGGTCTCTGAAATTCCACATGGATCAAGGCCTTGCCCAACTCTCCTACCACTAGGATACCTGCCTTAAAATATATTTTTGTTCACATGGAACACATTACAGCATGTTTCTTAAGTGAATATACACAATATATAACGTATAATATTTTGAATAATTCATTTGTTTAGATGCAATATTCATAAGTAATGTAAATAACTCAACCCTGTCACAGGTTTACAACTCTGTTTCAATGAAACGTGACGGGGTTGAGTGTGACGGGGTTTAGTTTTTGGGCTCAAAATGGCCTCTGCTCTTCATGTGATGAAGGACAGGAGACCACATGGTGTGCATGAAATTAATAGATTGTATTCTTTTTATGGGTTAAAATTACATTTTGATAAGTACTAGCTTTCATCGTTATTTAATGTAACAGGGTTGAGTTGGTCAGCTCGACGATCCCCAGCTGACTTTAAAAAACAAGAAAATACAGATATAAAATAATGTGATTACTTGCCTGTTTCTGTACCATGCAAGTTGAACATTGTTGAATGATGTCACTTCCTGTTAATGATGGCACATAAGGGTGGACTGACCATTTTTATTGGCGGAGTTTGGTTGGTGTGACTGAGGGACAGAGCTAAATTGTGTGATTTTAATCAATCATGCATTTATTTGATAAAAAGACTTTCTCAACAAAAGAACACAAATATATCTTTGCATTAAAATGGCAAAAGTTATTAATTATGTGCATAATTTTAATATTAATTTAGACACAATTATTTTATTTATAATAAAGCTTAAATTAATACTATATTCATTTAAATTCATTATACTGGACATTTCAATTTATGTACAAAATCTTTTAACATTTCATTTTGGTGACCCAATACTTGAAATATAATATACAAGTCAGAGGGACTGAAATATTACCCGAGCCCAAGAATGACCCACAAACAGAACGTTAGAATAAGAGTCACAGTAGCTAGCTAGCTAACCTTTGCTACTGTGACTGGCTAGCTGACTAGGTAGGCTGAGGTAAATAAGTACAGTAGCTAGCTAGCTAACCATTGCTACTGTGACTGGCTAGCTGACTAGGTAGGCTGAGGTAAATAAGTACAGTAGCTAGCTAGCTAACCTTTGCTACTGTAGCTGGCTAGCTGACTAGGTAGGCTGAGGTAAATAAGTACAGTAGCTAGCTAGCTAACCTTTGCTACTGTAGCTGGCTAGCTGACTAGGTAGGCTGAGGTAAATAAGTACAGTAGCTAGCAACGTCAATCTTAAAACAGCTTAAATTATTTTTTCCTATTTAACAATATCTTGTCATATAAAGACACATATATTTCAAAGAAAGAGTGTTCTCTTTCCAGTCGGTCTGAAGCAGTAGGTAGTCAGCAGGTGGTCACCGTCAAAAACACCGTCCTTAGAGAGCAATTCTGAGGTAATACTTTTGTGCGGACTGAGCGAGCTAGAAACTAGAACTGCCCGCGTCCTCCATCCTTCGCAATCGCTACCAGGTAGAATAGAGCCAAGCAACCAGAATAGCAACGGACGCTATGGTTCATTACTTAACCAGGTCAGAATTTTGCAAGTTCTAGAAACATTACCAGTGTCACGGTTTGGATTGATGGGACGATACACAGAGCGCTGGTGAAGTGTCATCCTTTTTATTTTGGAGATAGTCTCACAAGGCACAAAATAACAAAGGAGAGTTTAAACAAAATACTAACTAACTAACTAACTAACTAACTAACTAACTAACTAACTAACTAACTAACTAACTAACTAACTAACTAACTAACTAACTAACTAACTAACTAACTTGCTGTTGACTCACAAGGCAGACAAGTAGGAACAAATGATCCACACACAGGTGGATGTGTGTGGAGCTTAAATACTATCCCCAATCAGAGACAACACTAGACAGCTGTCTCTGATTGGGGATCATTAACTTCCCCTAATAACTGATGTGAGGACTGGATTGTGGCTCCTCCACTCCCCCTGGTGGGAGTCAGCGGCCTAACCACAACCCAGCCCTTACAACCAGGTCTAGTTGATAGAGAGGAAATGGTGATGTACGCTTTCACAAAGGTTAGCGGATGTTATGTTTGAAACTGATGGCGCGTCGAGTGGAGATGAGAGTAAAAAGCAATGGATTACAGTAGCGAACCAAAAAGAAACAGAAGGAGAGTGGTTTGCACCTGAAAAAGATATCGGATTTGAATGTGTCGTGTGTGGAATTGTGAAGCAGGGTGCCTATCAAGGGGTTATATCTGGAGTGGCTCTATAAGTGAGTGCAAAGGATATGACTGAAGAGGCATCTGCAGTGGTCTGTGCACACTGACTGACCCAGATGGTGCATGGAGTGTTTTGTTCTTTGAAGAAGAGTCTCTCCCTTCACATGTACAGCGGGTGAAATAAGTATTGAACACTTCACCATTTTTCTCAGTAAATATATTTCCAAAGGTGCTATTGACATTACATTTTCACCAGATGTTGGTAACAACCCAAGTAATCCATACATACAAAGAAACCAAAACAAATAAGTTCAGAAATTAACTTATGTGTAATAATGTGAAATGACACAGGGAAAAAGTATTGAACACATGAAGAAAGGGAGGTGCAAAAAGGCATGGAAAGCCAAGACAACAGCTGAAAACTATCGGTAATTAAAAAGCAATCCAACCCCCTGTCAGTGCAAATTAATATCAGCTGGTTCAGTCCCAACTGATGGCCTACAAAAAGGTCTCATTGCCAAGGTGTCACACAAGACACATCTCATGATGGGTAAAAGCAAAGAGCTGTCTCAAGACCTTTGCAACCTAATTGTTGCAAAACATAATGATGGCATTGGTTATAGGTGCATTTCTAAGCTTCTGAATGTTCCAGTGAGCACTGTTGGGGCCATAATACGGAAGTGGAAAGACAATCATTTCACCATAAATTTGCCTTGACCAGGTGCTCCTCACAAGATTTCTGACAGTGAAAAGTTTCTGAGTGAAAAGAATAATTAGAAGAGTTGTCCAAGAGCCAAGGACCACTTGTGGAGAGCTTAAAAAAGACCTGCAATTAGCAGGTACTGTTGTGTCAAAGAAAACAGTAAGTAATGCACTCCACCGCCATGGCCTGTATGCACGCTCACCACGCAAGACTCCATTGCTGAAAAAAAAGCATGTTGAAGCTCGTTTAAAGTTTGCTGCACAACATTTGGAAAAGCCAGTGAAATACTGGGAGAATATAGTGTGGTCAGATGAGAGCAAAATTGAACTGTTTGGATGTCATAATACACACCATGTTTGGAGGAGAAATGGCACTGCACATCACCCTAAAAACACCATACCAACAGTGAAGTTTGGAGGTGGGAACATCATGGTGTGGGGCTGCTTTTCAGCAAATGGTACTGGCAAACTTCACATAATTGAAGGAAGGATGAATGGGCAAATTTACCGAGACATTCTTGACAAAAATCTGCTGCCATCTACCAGGATGATGAAGATGAAACGAGGGTGGACATTTCAGCAAGACAATGATCCCAAACACACAGCCAAGGAAACTCTCAATTGGTTTCAAGGAAAGAAAATAAAGCTGCTAGAATGGCCCAGCCAATCACCTGACTTAAATCCCATTGAAAATCTGTGGAAAGAACTGAAGATCAAGATTCATAGAAGAGGCCCACGGAAACTTCAAGATTTGAAGACTGTTTGTGTGGAAGAATGGGCCAAAATCACACCAGAGCAATGCATGCGACTAGTTTCTCCATACAGGAGGCGTCTTGAAGCTGTCATTACCAACAAAGGCTTTTGTACAAAGTATTAAATAAATATCAGTAAGTGTGTTCAATACTTTTTCCCTGTGTCATTTCACATTATTACACATAACTTAATTTCTGAACTTATTTGTTTTGGTTTCTTTATATGTATGGATTACTTGGGTTGTTACCAACATCTGGTGAAAATGTAATGTCAATAGCACCTTTGGAAATATATTTACTGAGAAAAATGGTGACGTGTTCAATACTTATTTCACCCGCTGTATATTTGGGTTATATGAGATACCCTGTACGAGCCTTCATGCCCAAACCCATGCAGTGTCGATAAATGTTAAATATTTGGACGTGTCAGTATGTAGATGGGAGAAGTATCATGCAGGTTGAGGTGAAATACTGTAATTGTGGTGGCGAACATGTGCCCATATTCCTGAAGTGCCCTGTTTGGGTGAAGGAGACTCGGAGGGACTCAGGGACTTTACAGCAGAGTCATTACAAGGAGTCCTGTCAATGGATGTGTAGGGAATCTAATTAACAGTTGTGTTATGCACTTGGCAAATTAGCTTACAGTGGTTTTAGGGAGGACCGTTTGACCTCACCGCTCATTTTGATAGGAGTAAAGAAAAAAACATCTGATATTTTTGTTATTGTGTGGTTGTGATACATGCCTCCATTATCAGTACGAGAAGAGGATCGTTGAGACAGAGATAGACTGTGTGGAGTAAATTGAGGCCCTGATTGTCACATTGACACACTGTTGATTATTCATTGTCTGGAATGGATCTGTCAAAATGGCCTTTTGCCTTTTCGCAATTACCACACTTCGTTGATAGTGAACGTGGATAAAAGTCCTGTTGGACGGGCCCTTGGGTAGCATGGCTTTCGCTGACAGTGGAACCCCTGCCTGCTCTGTCACACACACCACCCATTGGCCCTTACACTTGTAATGATGAACTTACACTTGTAATGATGACCCCAGAGACTCTATCATTTCAGTGCTGGGTTGTCACTCAAAATAATGGTGTTATGATATAAGGCCTTCAAGATCCATAGTATTGCGTAATTCTATTTCCTGTCTATTGCTGACCACTTATTTGTTTCTTTTTTATACTTTGAAAGTCATTGGATCTCAGTGGTTTTTCAAACAGTATATGAAATCTACTCACTGTCAATCAAGTCAGTCCTGTGTAACACGTCAAATAACAAAAATTATAATAATAACACCCGGGCAGAAATACATTTAAGTGTATAGTGGTGGGGGATTGTGGGTAAAACTCAACTGTCCTGTGTGTGTTTTCATTTATAGTTCTGTATATCTCTCGTCTCAGACAAGAGTATAACTTACCTCAGAGCCCACTCCTATGGGGACTTTTAAATATCACCCTCCAGTTGAGATTTATAATTTGTCACTGAGGAAGAGCTAGAGAGGGGGACAGAATGGCGTGTGTGTGTGTGTGAGACAGATAATCTATTTAAAGACACTCCCATGGGAGGTTCTGTATTCTTTGTGCTTATTTGTATGTATTTGTTAGGAAAGGCACACCCTTCTATCTGTTCACGCTGTGGGCCTTTGGTGGAAATTACATTGACACAGATGGGTTTTGATTGGGTAGAGGAAGGGTGGGGGTAATGCCACCCTACGGACCCAAGCCTTAGTTTCGTCACTCGTCGTGTAATAATGCATTGTGGGATAGCCTTTATTTATTGGGTTCTGTATGAACTCCTGACTCAGTAGAGAGTAAACAAGGTGGTTATTTATTATATATATATATATATATATATATATATATATGTATTTATTCCAAAGGAATAAACTTGATATTTCAAAGCCGTATTGGGAAAAAAAAAAGCCATATGGAGAAAAAAAAACCCTATGGAAAAAATCTTGGCTGATTGATCTTCAGAGGACAACACAAATCAGAAGACACATCATCTATCTGTCTTTCCTGGAAAACTACATTCATGATTGTGTCAAGCGAAGAATCACTGATAAGTTTCTTAGCACTCAGGGTTCGAATTTACCAGGTCTAGTTGATGGAGAGGAAATGGTGATGTACGCTTTCACAAAGGTTAAGCATTGTGAACCAACCATGTTGTTGTGTTTACCAATAAATATTTTCTATCTATATGCCTTTACAAAGAGAAATTAAAGAAAATGTTTTATTTCCCCATCACCAGCACCTGCTACAAATACAAGACCCAATACATATTTCATCTTTACGAGACTTTATTTTTTTAACCTGCAATCTCTTGCTTTGGGCTCTACCTGTTTTTTGAGCTTGCATGTAGGAATATTCCGTCATTGCATTCATAGAGCCCTTTGCAAAATGTTCAAGAAAATGGGGCTTCAGATAAATACAAAAATTGCAAGTCACTTTTCTTTTGCTCAGACTAATGGCAGGGTTTACCGGTGGATTGTACGGCAGACACATATCTGCTTCCATAGCAACACCTCTCTGCACTCTGTTCTTCTCATATTAATCACGCTTTCTGGCCCTGACAGAGAAGGCCTGATTATCAGATTACACAAGCCACATACATTTGATCCAGAGACTCAGTCAGGTCAACAAGCAACATTTGCCTTGGCATATAGAAGATACCCACTGGGCATAGATGTCAATTCAACTTCTATTCCACGTTAGTTCAACATAATTTCATTGAAAGGATGTGGAAACAATGTTGATTCAACCAGTGTAATTAAACCTTGAGTTTGGTTGAGGTTGAGTACAGAATTGCATAGATTTTGTTAGCGATACTGTGCATAAAATAGTGGTTTTGCATTACATCACCTATAACATCCATATACTTGGCCACAACTTGTCTAAACAAAAATAGATGGACAATACTGTATGTTAGACGAATAGACATGAAGGTAACTGACAAAATAAAGTGTCTCAACAGGGCGTTGATCCATCATGAGTCAGAATAGCTTCAATGCACCTAGGCATAGATTCTCATTTTGAGGGATGAAACACCATTATTTCACAAGAAATTCCATAATTTGGTGTTTTGTTGATGGTGGTGGAAAACACTGTCTCAGGCACCGCTCCAGAATCTCCCATAAGTGTTCAAATGGGTTGAGATCGGGCCCTCATTTATACAAGTTTTTTGTACACATTTAATATGTCCCAAAACACGCATTGCAAGAATGCAAAAGTAGCCTAGTGCAAATGAGGAATACATGATAACTTATTCATAATAAAAAAAAGAAGTAGCTAAATATAATAACAAGATGCAATCATTTGCTGTTAGTGAGAAGAGCAGAAATCTGTTTACTTCACCTTTTTGCATTCGAAAATAACATGAAATATATTTTTAATTATTTCTTTCATTTCCATGGTCATTGCAGACTCTAATAGTTTCACACTGGTGAAATAGCCTATGGCCCTCCAACAAGTGAAGATGGGCTACCAATTTAATTGGTCCCACAGTAGTAAATACATCACCTAAACAGTAGCCTCAAGTATTTTGCTCTGTGTGATCCGACCCAAAGCGCAGTTTAACGGTAGAACAGACGGTTCACCTTTTCCATTGACGTTTGTAGGCTATGTCTGAATAATGTAATGTCAAATTTCTCGTTTAGCCTAGACAATATTTAATTTAGAAACATAATACATATACTGAGTGTACAAAACATTAAGGACACTCCCCCATTTTGCCCTCAGAACAGTTAAGGCATGGACTCTACAAAGTGTCGAAAGCGTTCCACAGGGATGCTGGCCCATGTTGAGTGAAATGCTTCCCGCAGTTGTGTCAAGTTGGTGGTGAACCTTTCTTGATACGCACAGGAAACTGTTGAGTGTGAAAAAACCCAGCAGCATTGCTGTTCTTGACACAGACTGGTGTGCCTGGCACATACCACCATACCCCGTTCAAAGGCGCTTATATATTTTGCATTGCCCATTCACCCACTGACTGGCACACATATACAATCCATGTCTCAGTTTTGACTTAAATCTACTTGGAAATCTAAGGCAATGGTTGTCTAGCAATGATCAACAACCAATTTGACAGAGCTTGAAGAATTTTTAAAATAATCATGAGTAAATATTGCACAATTCATGTGTGGAAAGCTCTTTGAGACTTCTTTGAGAAAGTCTTACAGGGCATATGGTTTAAAAAAAAAAAAAAAAACTCCTGGAAACACTCCAGGCCCTTGACTGGATGAAAGCATTAAAACCCTTCACAAAGACAAAGACAACAACTGAAAAATGGACAAAAACAAACAGGGTGTAGGCCTTTGTATCTGTAATTAAACAGATACTCATACAGCATAGTATGTCATCACTATTGTGTTGATTGATTAATTACAGTCAATCCTTTTTGATTAAAAAGAACTAGGTCGCCTAGCAACCCGTAGTTGTTCTCAGAACACAAATAAATGGGCCTATTTTAAGCTATAAATACATAGCTTAGGATATAAAAACATGATGTTGCATTTCCCCTGGTCAGGCCCAGATGGGATCAGAGCTGCAGTTGGTCATACTGAAGCACAGACTAATTGTGCACGTTGACAGATCATCGCAGTGAATTCACTTGTACCCACATTTTCAGTCGCAATTTGCTTTTACCACATGTAAGGATTTGCATGATTTTTTATAAAAATGAAGCCTGGTAATTTTTTTTAATCATTTCTGAGAGGGTTAATCGTTAATCGCTAACGCTACATGATGAAGACATGCTGTTATAACACCTATGTGATTTTGTCTTGAAGCTAAAATGTAATGACCATAGCCTACAGATTAGAAAATAAACCATTTAATTGTCTTCACATACAGTGCATGCTTGTGAATTGTTGTATTATTCAAGTGTGTAATATGGTTTGGTTGCATTACTCAATAGTGTAAAACATTTTAGAAGAAAAAGTTTCTGTCACTGTTGAGTAGCTTGTGCTTACTGGCTAGTAGCTAACGTTACTGTGGTATTTACGTTTCATTTGAGCTGTGGACCAAGAATGTCGCGTTGCCAGCGGCAACAAAAGGTAAGGCAAGGATTTAATGTGAATTGAAAAGTAGAATTCTCTTTCATCGCCCCGCTCCTCAGACTCTCCTTCATATCTCGTAATAGTGCCTACAATTTATTAAATTGATTGAGATACAGCCTTCTAGACCAGCTTTGAATCAGTTGTGTAGTGTTGCAAACATCAACACGGTCACCCCTTGGGGTCCTGAGGACCGGGTTTGGGAAACGCTGGTCCTGAATAGGACACTCAGCCTTATCATTGCAGTTGTTATCTGGAAGATTTTTTTTCCTAGTCGCACAGTGCTCCCAAAACAATTTCTCACATATGCACCTTAGAACCCCCCCCCCCCCCCATCCTCACATACTTTGTGCCCCCTTTAAAATAATGGGTGCATGACGCCCTGAGAGAGAAGACAGTGTGTTATCGTATAAAGCAGTCTGTTTTATAGAGTCATCTTAAAATAAAGTCCCTTTCCTGGTTTCCTGGCAGGCTGGAGTGTTGTAACACAACAGACGGACTAGTTTATTTAGCTCTGATTTGGCAAACAACTAGCGTTCTGCAGATACATTCAGAAAGTGTCCTTTTACTTTTTTACTTCCTGGTTGATTGCATCTGATGTTGATCTAGGCTGGACAGTTGGCAAACAGTCCTTCGGTGTGCCTGGATGTATCGCTGGATCAACACTCCATGAGTTCTTGTAGGATGCAGCAACGCAAATTGATTTATCTTGATAAACGGCAGATCTATAATTCTAAACCTAGATCTCGACGTGCCTGAATGACAAGGATAGATACTAGAAAAAGCATTGCAATGCATCACCAATACTTCTCTATTCTGTACATACCACAATTAATCTAAGTTGGGGACAGATCAGCAAAGAAATCTACATTTCTGAAAGAGCCATATGAGCTTTCGGAGGTACCCATTGACATCCATCGCCATCCCATAATACCATGGTGTGTAGAGCACCATAAGCATCCATCGTTGTTCCCTAATGCACCAGCTAAAGCCTCCTAATGGAGCCACCAGAACTCAGTGGAAGTTGATTAATGGAGAGGGTTTCCAGCTATCAAGCTGGGCTCAAACTATTTCCATTATGCATCCTGAAATCTCCTCAGATCATGTTTCAGAAGCCCATATTGTCTCCAGAATATGCATTTTTACCTGTGTATTTCAGGACTCTTTGTGTGTGATCGTAGAGCAGTGAGAGAGGAACATCAGAAGGCAGCCGCAGGTTTCTTACTTTGTGTACATGAGAAGATTTCTGTCTGTGCGAGTTAAAGTCAAGGGAACAGATGAAATGTGTCAAATTATCTTTCATGAGGACTACAGAGGGATTGTCATAACGATTTTGGCGCGAGCCGGTTCGCATATTTAAAGTTATTCACAATGCATGGCGGGGGCAAATCAGGCAGTCGGCTGACTTGCGCTGGAAACAGTACACCAGCCTGTCACAAACATCTGTTGTTGTCAAGCACAGCTGGTCTGAGACTGCCTTAAGATTGTTTGGTTGCTCAGACAGACACTCTTGCGCTATGGTAACTTTCATATATTACACCCGTAGTCATATGCAATTTGTTTTTACAGCTGTTTAGTGTAGTCATATCGACAACTTAACTGTTTAAGCCTTTTCCCACACAAAAGGGTAGTGATGTAATGGCATTGTAGGCAGTGGCGGTCGGTGCCGTTTATGATGAGGGAGGACTATTTTTTTTAAATGAGCACGCCCTTATTTCTATGACAGCATATTGGATGACTGTCATTCATTCATCGAATTTTCCCTACACCCATCATGAGGTTGCTACAACCTGGCCTACGAATGAAAGTTTACAACGTTGGTGCAGGGAGAGATTTTTAGATGACAGACAGTGACACATTCAATACGGCCTTGCACATTCTTGCCTGCATCTAGCTATCTATGGTGTAATCATTAGTCCAACAGTTGCAAACAAGAGTTTCTATTGGACAAATTCTGATAGGTTGAAGTTCGTCCTCCGGAAGTTGTCATAATTAATGTGTAAGTCTATGGAAGGAGGTGAGAACCAAGACCCTCCTAGGTTTTGTATTGAAGTCAATGTACCAAGAGGAGGACGGGCGCTAGCTGTCCTCTGGCTACACCATGGTGCTACCCTACAGAGTGCTGTTGAGGCTACTGTAGACCTTCATTGCAAAACAGTGTGTTTTAATCTATTATTTGGTGACATTAATATATTTAATATAGTTTTATCTAAGAAGGATAACTTTTTCAATGTTTTAAAATTTATATTTTTAGGAAATTCACTGAGGATGATGATCCTCCCCTTCCTCCTCTGAGGAGCCTCCACTGATTGTAATAACATTGCTACTACTAGTAAAAAATGATTTAACTTTCCAGGTTTCTGGTCGGATTCATATAACTCCGAAATCCACAATTCCCTATTTGGCTCAGCAGCAGAAATCAGCATTAGACTTATTCATTCTACAATTTATTAGAATTTCCTTCAACCCTCATATTACTTAGCCTGGCACTGGGATGAAGAGCCTTCATGTGTAAAAGTGTAATGTCAAGGTCTGAACGAAATACATCTTAATGCGGTTTATTCTTTCATCAATACAATGTCAAATGCCCCCCTTCGAAAACAATAAGTATTTTTTGTGAAATTGAGGTACATTTCAGTGCTAGGTGCTTAAGGGGACTCACTGTGAGCTCAACGATGCATGTGAGCCGATGCATGTTAGAGTGAACATTGCAAATACCAAGCTTGCTATAAACTATACTAAGCATGCAAAACATGTTATACTTTACCTTAGGCCACTTGGATGAAATTAGGTAAACTGTCCTATAGAACTTGATGACGACAGCTAGTCAATATATAGAGACGTACAGAGACCTCTGCCCACATATAACATAATGATTGTAATTACAAATGCATGTAACACATTTTGGAAAAAAGTCAAAGGCCAAATATTTTCCTGTCCTGTGCGGCAGATATAGTGACACCTGCTGAGGCTCAAATCAAATCAAATTGTATTTTTCACCTGCGCTGAATACAACAGGTGTAGACCTTACAGTGAAATGCTTAAAAGCCCTTAACCAACAATGCAGTATTTAAGTAAAATAAGTGTTATATTAAACAATAGATACAGTTAGTAAAGAACTAAAAAGCAGCAAAATAGCATGAAATGACAGTAGCGAGGCTACAGGTGGTACCGTAGTTAACATTGCTTTGAAAGGTAAATGAAAATACACTTTCTTTCTGGGTCTCCCTGTGCTTTCGATAGCGGGGATGATTCCCTGGTGTGTAACAGGTGGAAAGAAGGACAAAGCCAGGATTAAATCAATAGTTTCAACCTTCCTCTAATTGCGCTGTTGAAGCCAAAGGTTTTTATTAGAGAACCTGGTCAAACTTTTAATATACCTTGAGCCCCCATGAGCAATGTTGTTTTCCTGTCTGCTGGGTATGCTATTGTCTAAAAACAAAGCATTCTGGGAGGGTCTTACACACAATCCTTTTCTTCCAGTCAACCCTGCAACACGGATTTTCAGAAGAATGGTTTACAAACGGCACTGAACGTAATGAAGTCAGTGTCTGCATTAAGATGCTAATGAGATTAGGGTATTTAACATACCTTCTACAGCATAGTGCAGAAATTATTATAAACAAAAGGTTAGTGCTGCAAGGAGATTTTGAGCCAAACTGGAGATTTTCCTCCTCACTTGAAACATAACTGAATCAAAGAGTGAGGTTCAAGCACATTCTAAAGTCTACAGAGGCAGGTTGAACAGGTTTTGTGTGTGATAGATGGAAAAATAGGAAATATTAACTATAAGTGTTGTTGTTAATGTCGGGTTTTGTGCTGGCTGCACAAACTGATACACAAGACTGTTGATATCTGAAAGTATATTATCACTAGCCAATTTTCAGCATGTTTCTAAAGAGTATTGCTACCTCTCAACCTGGCAAACGCAGCATATGATCTTTAAATTGTATATCATAAAACAACAGTCATCTAAAAATGTTGTGAGACCCAACTATGGTGTTATGCCTCAGGATTGCTGTACCAAGATAGCGAACTATAATCAACACAACCAAAACACAATATAACATCCTAGTCAGATTGAATAAAGAATTAAATTGAATATTATACAGGTACACCAACAGCCAGACATATGCCGTTTCCTACCAAGTCGTTGCCATCGGCAGATGCCTCTCACACTAAGGTAATAAACTGGTTATCCACTGTAGACCAGGCCTAAATTGTAATCTTTAACTATCTCGGCTCTGTTGGCCCTGTGTCAATTCAGTTATCCCCGCTTAAACTGACAGAGCTTCTGAGTGTGCCTATGGACTACAGAAATGTTTCATTTGTTACCCAAGATAGTATAGAATCTGCACGATGTTTAAAGCATTAGTAATATGAAATTGAAACCATGCATTTTCCCCTCAAAGTTTGTTGAATAGTTCAAGCCAAATAGAATGCTTCTCTCATTGTGTTCAATGAGGGAAAAAAACCTAACTTGTTTTACACAGTAAGTGTAGCTTTGCGGAAATCCCAATGACACTTGAATTAGTAGCATCAAAAAGAACATTGCGTTGGAAACTCAATGATTGTGCTTGTATTAAAACTCAAAGCATTAATTTACAGAGGGGTGCAGGGATTATACACTCTGAATGTTTAACAAGTCCCTTCGGTGTAGAGGTTGCAGATGAGTAACTGATGTTTGAAACAGAAGCTGCTTTTAAAACAGACATAAAATAATCATAGCTTCTGAAGTCTACCACTTAAGACGTTTGTAATTTTAATGAGTAATAATACTTTGACTGTCAGACGTGGTCACGTCAACATTCCACGACAGTCAAACAGAGGACTAAGATGGTGCTTTTTGATTTAACCACTTCAGTTAACCACAATTTAAATTGAAACAGGGGAAATATCCAAAGTATTATTGTGTCGTAAAAATACGCCTCATACGCTACTGCAGTATATGAGGTAACGTTCTGTTCCATTTAACATAAACCCATAGGTTTTGGCCGTTACCTCTGAAGACTGGCGTCTCAGTGGGTAATGGAAGCATCCAGAAGTCCCCAGAGCCCTGTCTTCATCCCGCCCTCTGTTGTGTGGGCTGGCTGGGTGCAGCAAACAACCTCCTAAGCCCAAGTATATTAATATACATAAGTATACTTAAATATATTACAAATTCATATAATTTACTGTACTTCAAAAAATAGATGTATTTTTGTAGAATATCTTTATGTACAGTATACTAGACATATTCTGTCATTTCACTAAAACGCGCTTATTAAAAGTGTATTTTAAATTCATTCTTTTCGTATGATATGGCTTCTATTTTCGGCTGCTGTTAAGCCAGTGCAATTGTCAAACTCACTCTTGTTTTCAATTTCAAACTGTCAAAGTACAACAAAAGTGGAAATGTTTCAACTGAAAGACGACGCCCAAAGCTTACCCGTAATGTTGCACAACGATTGAAGACAATAAGTCTTTGTTTTAGTCAAAGTATGATATATTTGGGCTTCAAGTGAGAAGTTGTGCCAATAGCGTGTGTTCCCCCTGTGATATTACATGCTAATACTTTTCAGTCTATGTTTCATTTCAGGGATGGGTTTTATTTGAATGTTGCCACCTACAAGCATGGTATTGTAGCTGGCGTAAAACGTAGCAGGCATAAAAAAAAAACACCTGAGCGGAGTTCCCACATCCGTTTTTCTGAGGAAATAGAAGTTATCTTAAAAATATTGTATCCCTGAAAAACATGTTAGTGGTTTTCTGATGAACCCACATAGGCAAATTAATCATCAACACCTGCAAAGTTCTTACTTTTTGCAAGTGGTGACTGACAGCTTTTCGCTGTTTGGATCAAATTAAAATAGGGGGTGCAAATGTATGTTTTTGCACTGTCACTTTTTTTTACCAGAAAATTAACATAATACATTAAATAATTTGTCAATTTTCACTTCTTTTTTTAGCTATACATATATTGTATATATGACCATTTAATATATGGTATAATTGTTTGATATGATTGCTTTTTGCAACCCTGCTCCCCCCATCTCCCCAAGATTATTTATTTTTTGGTCAAAGACTCCAGCCACAGACTGTTCTCTCTGCTAACGCACAGCAAGCAGTACCAGTGCACCAAGTCTGGAACCAACAGGACCCTGAACAGCTTCTACCCCCAAGCCATAAGACTTCTAAACAAGACTGCTACAAAGCTAATCAATTGGCTACCCGGACTACCTGCATTGACCCTTTATTGCACTAACTCTCTTGCACTGACTCTATGCACACACATTGGACTCTACCCATACACTCACACTCACACACACACACACACACACACACACACACACACACACACACACACACACACAGATAACATTAGCTAGCTAGACAAGGTTTAGCGAGATAGCTAGAATGCAAACCCTAGCGAGCTATCGACTGTCAGTTCCCTGTCTGTTGATGTTTCTCAATAAGCAGGACGTAGCCTAGGATTACCGTTAACATGGCGTTATGGGACAAGCGTCTTTGGTAAGAGGCAAATTTGAAAATGGGGACGGATACAAGCTGAATGGAGTATGCACTGCGAGTAGGCCTATGTGAATCATACACAAGCATGTTGGCTAAATCCTGATGAGTAGACCATTCAGAAACCTTCTTTGGATTGGCTTGGCTAATGCATGGCCATGGCATTGCTGTTGAACCAGCTTTCGTTTTTGTAGAGTAAAGGCTTGTTTATTTATCAAAAGAAATGGAAAACATTTTTAATAATAATAATAACAAATGCTCCTGTCATCGGATTATCTCATCTCTCGTTCCATGATGAGCATATAGCTTGTTTAGGCCAAATAATATAATAATATCCAAAATTATAACAGGAGCTAAAATAATGTAATAAGTAATATTAATAATATCCTACATACAGTGCCTTCATAAAGATTTCACTTCCCTTGATTTTAAATGGATTAAATTGAGATGTTGTGTCAATGGATTACACACAACACCCCATAATGACAAAGTGGGCTGATGTTTTTAGACATTTTTACAAATTAATAAAAAATGAAAAGGTGAAATGTCTTGAGTCAATAAGTTTTCATCCAATTTTCTAGGGTAAGCCTAAATATGTTCAGCAGAAAAAAGTACTTAACAAGTCACATACTTTACTATGTATAAGCACTACAATACTATACTGTGTAAAATCAAATCCAAAAGACGAACTAAAGAAACACGAAAAGACTAACGACACGTTCACACTCCAAACACGAAATGAACGGACGTAAAACAAAAACCCACTTACTTCACCGTGACTGCGACATACATCGATAACAACCCACACCAGAGTGAAGGACAGACTCAACATATATGGGATCCCTAATTAGAGACAAAGGGTAGCAGCTGCCTCTAATTAGGGATCCACCCAAAACCCACAAAGAAACAGAAAAGAACGACACTGTCAGACTCTGACCATAACTACATAGAGAAGCCTATTGCTTCTCTATGGCCAGAGCCTGACACTTGGTGAAGTATTGAATTACACTTTGGATGGTGTATCAATACACCCAGTCACTACAAAGATACAGGTGTCCTTCTTAACTCAGTTGCCGGAGAGGAAGGAAACCGCTCAGGGATTTCACCATGAGGCCAATGGTGACTTTAAAACAGTTACAAGGCAAGCCAGTTAAGAACAAATTCTTATTTACAATGACGGCCTACTTGTAAAATCCTAACCTGGACGACACTGGGCCAATTATGAGTCGCCCTATGGGACTCCCGAACCAGCACTGCGATGCAATGCCTTAGACCGCTGCTTCACAAGGGAGTCTGTGTAACCTTTTTTTAAACATATTACCCAGCAAAACTTTTCTGCAAGTGATGTTCTAATTTATAATATGATGTTGTTCCTAATATAATCAGCTTATTCAATTGTTTTGATGTTCATTTTCCAAATGAATAATGCTGTACTTTTTAAAAAAAAAATTATTATAATTATCACCGTGACTAAAGTGTGAAATGCCACTGTTGCACAATTATCAAAAAGTTGACTTTTAAATTGCCACTCCAGCCACAACTGCCTGTTGTAATATTGTCTGAGAGGATGCCTTGTTCAATTAAGGTAACCTTTACATGGTTAATTACAATAGCCAATGTGGTTAACGAGTATATTTGTAAAACTATACTTGTAACACATTATACGTACCCTTTATTCATAAAGAACGTACAGGCATTCTAATTTGAAAATCATGTAATTTATAATGCTAGCATACTAATAATATAATGATGCTGACTGGTCAACTACAACTATTTGGCCTCCCGAGTGGCGCAGCGGTCTAAGGCACTGCATCGCAGTCCTAGAGGTGTCACTACAGACAACAGTAAAGAATCCTCAGACCATTCATGTGTGGGGTTGCTTCTCAGCCAAGGGAGTGGGCTCGGGGAACAAAACATTGACATTTTGGGTCCATGGCCAGGAAACTCCCCATATCTTAACCCCATTGAGAACTTGTGGTCGATCCTCAAGAGGCGGGTGGACAAACAAAAACCCACAACTTCTGACAAACTCCAAGCGTTGATTATGCAATAATGGCCTGCCATCAGTCAGGATGTGGCCCAGAAGTTAATTGACAGCATGCCAGGGCGGATTGCAGAGGTCTTGAAAAAGAAGGGTCAACACTGCAAATATTGACTCTTTGCATAAACTGAATGTCATTGTCAATGAAAGCCTTTGACACTTATGAAATACTTGTAATTATACTTCAGTGTACCATAGTAACTACTGACATAAAGATCTAAGAACACTGATGCAGCAAACTTTGTGGAGACCAATACTTGTGTCATTCTCAAAACTTTTGGCCACAACTGTGCATATGGTAGACATATGGTGTTTTTGATCTGTTGGGCTGTTGTCAGGGGGGTTTTCTTCATCATAGAGAGTATTCTCCGGTCATCCACTACAGTGGTCTTCCTTGGTCTACCGGGTCTTTTGACATAATTGAGTTCACCGGTTGTTTTTTTCTTGTTAATGATGAACCAAACTGTTGACTTGGGCATGCCCAGGGTTTTTGCAATGTTCCTGATTGATTGATTTTCATTTCTGAGCCTTATGATGGCCAGCTTCATTTGCATCGACACTGCTGTCTTCCTCATGTTGTCACACCCCAACAATAACAACCTCCAAAGGCAATAGCAAGTCTAGAATCAATACTATTCATCAGCAGCTCTCCTGCATTCACTAATGACACACATGAATACGCCTGCCTAACGACACACATTTTGTGAAGCCAATTCAACTAATACTTGTAGTACCTTAAAATGGGGGGACCATGTACAAAAGGTGCTGTCATTTCTAAATGATTAATCCGATATGTATGAAAATACCCTAAAATTAAAGTTGACAGTCTGCACTTGTATCCATTCAAACTCAAAGTGCTAGAGTACAGAACCAAAATAACAAAAAAAATTGTCAGTGTACCTAAAGTGTATTCAAATAATATTTGTTTTGCTCTTTATCTAAATATATTGTACTTAAGCACAAAAAAAGTGTCCCAATTTAGAGAAATGTACATATGTTTAATATACTTTGTTAATAAAACACATTAACTGCATTAAATGTAAAAAAAAATCAAATAAATAATCATTTTAAATATACTAAAGTACATTTATCACAGACATACTTCTATATACTTAAATGTATTAATGAAGAATGATATATGTATATTTTAATATATACACTGAGTATAGAACACATTAAGGACACCTGCTCTTTCCATGACATGGATTGACCTGGTAAATCTAGGTGAAGGATGTGATCCCTTATTAATGTCACTTGTTAAATCCACTTCAATCAGTGTAGATCACCAACTGGTTGATCGCGATCGACTGGTCGATCCTCAACGCATTTCTAGTCGATCAATAGAAAAGCCAACAATAAAGGCTGTGATAAAGGCTTGCGCTTTTATTATTCGTATTGAGCTGTTTGCAGTAGGTGCACTTGATTCAGAAGCCCTGTGCAACGGGTAGGCAAAGTGTTCCCATTTTGAACCATTTCATTTGTTTGAAAAGACAAACTCAGGCAGTCCGGGAGATCAGTGGCTAAATCAAGTGCACCTTCTGCACTGGCCAATCTGATAGATCAAATCTCCTCGCCTACAGAGCTTCCACAACCCGGCTAGCGATACTAGCCCATGTAAGATTTTATAACTTTTAAATCCATGAACACAGAGAGACTGTCAAAGAATACAGCAAAGAGCAGCTGTTTTGACGGAGTTCATGTTAAATGTTGTATTCTCCGTTGAGAAAGAGCAGCCAAGGCTGCGTTTAAAACTCATAAAAGACACACCCTCGTCCACTTACCCTCGCCTTATGCCCTTGGGGGAATCCCTGTCACCATCTTGGACGTCGGTCCAAACGATTAGCCAAACAAGGGAAGTTTGCAACGTAAGCCCCTCAGCACTCGTTTTTGATCGAGCTTGCGAGTGTACAATTATGTTCACTTTGAGGCCTGCAACGCCCCACAATTAAATTAGCGATTATTGTACATATTGTTGTACCGCTAAGAAAAGTCAGCCGAATCTTAAAACCTCAACGTCAATATGGAGAAGTCAACATACAAGTGTAAGTAAAAACTAATGTAAATACGCTGTGCTACTAATGCACATGATGGCACAAACACGTCTCGTAATAGTAATTATGTTTTTGTTTGGTTAGCTTTTGGAAATTGAAGAAATAAAACATTTTCCTTCTTCAGAAGTTCCAGCTAGGCAGGCTAACGTTACTTAGCTAATTAATTTGCTAGCTATCACACAGTAGGTGTACGCACTAACCTCTGTAGCGCCTTACGGTCAGATGCCGAGCAGTTGCCATACCAGGCGGTGATGCAACCAGTCAGGATGCTCTCAATGGTGCAGCTGTAGAACTCTTTGAGGATCTGGGGACCCATGACAAATCTTTTCAGTTTCCTGAGAGGGAAAAGGTGTTGTCGTGCCCTCTTCACAACTGCCTTGGTGTATTTGGACCATGACAGTTCGTTGGTGATGTGGACACCAAGAAACTTGAAACTCTCGACCCACTCCGTCAATGTTAATGGGGTCCTGTTCGGCCTGCCTTTTCCTGTAGTCCACGATCAGCTCCTTTGTATTGTTCACATTGAGAGACAGGTTGTTGTCCTGGCACCACACTGCCAGGTCTCTGACCTCCTCCCTATAGGCTGTCTCATCGTTGTCGGTGATCAGGCCTACCACTGTGTGTCGTCAGCAAACTTAATGATGGTGTTTGAGTTGTGTTTGGCCAAGCAGTCGTGGGTGAACAGGGTATACAGGAGGGGACTGAGCACACACCCCTGAGGGACCCCAGTGTTGAGGATCAGCGCGGCAGATGTTGTTGCCTACCCTTACCACCTGCGGCGGTCCGTCAGGAAGACCCTGGTTTGATCCTGGGCTGTATCACAACCGGCCATGATCGGGAGTCCCATAGGGCGGTACACAATTGGCCCAGCATCGTCCGGGTTAGAGTAGGTTTTGGCCGTTGTTGTAAATAAGAATTTGTTCTTAACTGACTTGCTTATTTATTATAAATAATAAATAATAAATAAGCATGCTCTCCATACAGGTAGTGAAAGATGGGAGCAGTCCAGTCCACTGCAGTGCCATTATGTTAGTACCAGCTCTGCCTATCCATCATAGTTAAGTACCAGAAGCTTCAGCCCATTTCACTGGGCAGACCGCCCAGCCACAGAGCATCCCTCGCTTTTCCAAGGGAACATTTACATACACACATCTGGAGGTCTGACTTATCCGTAATGCTGGGGTGTTAAGGGAAGTACTCAGCAGTTCAGTGGGCCTCCAGGGATTTTGAGGGACACATCTCATTGTAACATCCACTCTCTAAGCATTTACATAATGGGCCTTTTAAAGTTTGGTCATTTGATCTGGAATACATAATCATAGAAATAACTTTGTTTTTGCTAGAGAAAGGAAGGAATTTCAAGATTGGCAGCCATTATTTTTTATAATGATCTTCAATTATATTCTTTCCAACATGGGTTGTTTACTTGGATGTCATTCATCATGGATGTCATGAATCATGTCAAGTGCTCAATACCATTAGAAAATGTTGTGGTTGTGAAGGGACATGGCTGTGAACACACATCCTGGGTAAACGGCATTCAAACAAGGAACCATGGGATACAAGCCAACACAATAGCTGGTTTATCACCGGAGGATGTGGTTTCTGGCTCCGTTTTGGTTCAAAGGAGTAACAAGAAACAAGTGAGAGAATAGATCACTTTCTCCCTTCGTCCGGCTGTTTCAGTCAAGGGGTCAGAAATTCTCACTCCAAGTAGGTGTGTTATTTTGCCATTTCTAATTCTAACTTAATCAGGCCAGGGTTTGATTGGTTTTAACTGATAACTAGATGAAGAAAAACGGCCGGGCAATCAGAACAATCTCAATAAAATAAAATAAAAGCCTTTTTGTTATCACAGCCGGGCTGGTTTTTAAACAAATTTGAAATGTGCTACGTGAGCGTCCTCACAAGGTGATGAGGGATAGTGGGACTTTTTTTTGAGCAATTTATTTAAATTGGCAAATATTTGATAACGAGGGGTCTTTTTTGATGGGCTTCCAGATGTGTCTCCTTCGGGACCCAAGCATGCTGCTTCTTTCTTAAACTCTACCCAACCACTCTTCCTCTCCTTTCATGCCAATAAACGTCCCTGATCAAGACAACACGTTTTAAGGATGTTCCAGTGTTAAGAGTCTCTCTCACTGGGGAGAGGTCTGCTCATAACATTTCTTTTGAGGAAATTTGGCAGGGCTAGCTGGGAAGACGTGGGTGCATTATTTTCTCTCCCTTTATATCACTTGTCGTGTTAGCGTTGCTGTCGAGTGACTACCAGGGGAGGAGGGCGATAGTCTGCTACATCTTTATGATGCAAAGTCATCACCACTATGCAAAAACATATCAATCCCATAACTGTGCCCATTAAACTTTTTAAAGCCTAAAGTCAGGTGACTATCATATATCATCATCATCGTCTCTCTCTCTCTCTCTCTCTCTCTCTCGTATGTTTATGACAGACACCATCGCCTTCTAGCAGTATAACGTGACATCATTTCAACCCAATATTTGCAATGACACAGTGGATGTGTGCTATTGAGACACAGTTTAAAATGCAGCTATATATGAATTAAATATTGTCATTTTATTGATCAAGTACTGATTATATAGTGTATGAGTGAAATCATGCATGCACTACAGGAGAGTGGAGGCAGAGATACAGAGAACGGGGTATAGATAGATAGTGACTGCTGTGTCTTTGTCCTTGAAAAGCCTGTTCAAATTCAGGAGCTCTTATTATAGATGCACGATAGGTTTTGATTGGCCAATGCATTTTAAAGTGAGTTGTTCCCTTCCTATTTTCTCCATATTCCTGAATGACATTTGGGACATCAGATGTGAAACTCCATTCCCTAAATGGTCACCAGGTGGCGCTGTGATCGGTTAGCAAGTTTTCTTGCAAAAGGGGGGGTTTCATTTATTGGCATTATCCAAAAGATATTTTGCATAACGTATCAACGCCCACTTTCACTCAACTTCCTACCTGATACGTAGCTTCCTCTCCCGACCGCGTCACATACTAGCCTCGAAGTCGCTAATTTTATCATTAATATACTGAGGTAATCAGTATATTAATATAATCATATTTCTATTGCATTTTTTTTTTATAATTCTTGTTGAAAATTGTGTTTATCCGTTCAGTTAGTGATTTTTGTAATTTGATTATTGTGTTCTGTGTCTGGTACTACTTACATGTGTACATGCAAAAATTCTTAGGCAGGAAAAACTGAATAACTACGGACAGGTTACTTTATCTTTCAAATAAACCATAAAATCTGTCTGTGCAATTCAGTAATAAATAAATCATTTAAAATAATTCAGCAAATTATTTTCTGTTCTCTTGTCACTGTAAATAAAACTCTTTACAACATTTTGTGTTTGGGGTATAAGCAGTGGTGTTTATTATCAATAAATGGACTACAGGGTGTTAGACAATGTGGATGGTCACAGCCAAGGAGCTGTGACCATCCACATTGTCTAACTCCCCATCACATTGGCTGTGATGGGGATCTCTGACTGGCTTGCTCACTGAAGACAAGGGGTTCCTGATTGATGACTGTGTGCCAATCAAGGTCCACCCTTTCTGTCTAAACAGAGCCAAATGCCAGCAGCACAGGTCCATAAAACGCAAGAGCTTGCCCATCTTAGAGTCCATATTGAGCGATTAATTGGCTGAATTAAACTGAACAAGCTGTTTCAGTCAGAGATCCCCATGTCACTGATGGGAAGCATCAAGTGCATCTAGGCTGAGGCTTGCCTTCTCACAAACTACCAGTGTGGGCCTCTTGTGAAGGCATGGGCCAAGGAGCAATGAGCTGCTACTGCAATGCATCTTTCCTTTTTTTTGCTGTGACCATCCACATTTGATAAAAAACACCACTGCTTTACTGTCAGGCTCTGGCCATAGAGAAGCCTATTTGCTTCTCTAGGTAACCATGGTCAGAGTCTGACAGGTCTTTTCTTTCTGTTTCTGGTGGTGGTTTGTGTGGGATCCCTAATTAGAGGCAGCTGTAGCGCATCGTCTCTAATTAGGGATCCTACATAGGTTGGTAGCTTTTCACACTGGGTTGTGGGTCGTTGTCGTTATATTCCTCCAGTCACAAGTGAGTTGCCACATTACGTTTATTATTGTCATGTCTCTTTTTGGATATTACGTTTGTGGAGTATGTTGGTTTGTGTTGTGTAGTTCGTTGTCCTAATTTAATACATAGTAAAATAAAAAAGGAACGTCGAACTACTATCCCTGCGCTGCGTCTTGGTCTCTCCACACACACAATTGTGACATTTACTCCAAACACAAAATGTTTTAAAGAGTTTTTATTTACAGTGAGAACAGAAAATAATTTGCTGAATTATTTTAAATGATTTATTTATTAATGAATTGCACAGACAGATTTTATGGTTTATTTGAAAGATAAAGTGACCTGTCTCTAGTTATTTAGTTTTTCCTGCCTAAGAATTGTTGCATGTACACATATAAGTAGTACCAGACACAGAACACAATAATCGAATTACAAAAATCACTAACTGAACGGATAAACACAATTTTCAACAAGAATAATAAAACAATGTGATAGAAATATGATTATATTAATATACTGATTACCTCAGTATATTAATGATAAAATGAGCGACTTCGAGGCTAGTATTGGACGCGGTCTGGAGAGAAACTACGTATCGGGTAGAAAGTTGAGCGGACGTGGGCGTAGCTACATTGTGCAAAAAGGTCTATAAAAACCTTTTGAAATAACCTCCAAGAAATTCCACAAAGTTGTCAACACAGACACTGGAATCACAGAGAATGATTCATTTTAACCACTTCCTTCCATTTGAATATTCGAAAAAGGTATTTTCTCTGCTATCTTTTAAAGCAAAACAATAAAGGAAAGCTAACTAACTACATGGCGGCTCCTTTGTTGAAGGAGAAACAGGATAGGCAGGATTATTGATCATACAGTCTAATTCAAAGTGAGAAATGCAGCATTTCCTCATTGGGGATCTATCTGTTTTAGGTACGGAGCTGTGATGCAAAACTGAAACCTAACCGCTCTCTCGGATCTTAACAACAGTAGCTAGGTAGCTACACAAGTTTTTAGCTAGCTATTGTTACATCCAGACAACATTGACGGTGTCACGGTGCGTCGGATATAAGGGACGATAGACAGAGCGCTGGTGAAGTGTCATCCTTTTTATTTTCGGAGATGTTCTCACGAGGCACGAAAATACAAAAGGAGAGATTAAACAAAATGAGACTATAAACAAAAACACAGTGACTTACTTTGGAAGCTGCAGGCAGTGCAGACAAACACAAAAGAACAATGATCCACACACAGGTGGCTGTGTGTGGAGTCTAAATACTATCCCCAATCAGAGACAACGCTATACAGCTGTCTCTGATTGGGGATGATCATCTCCCTAATAATGTGTGATGACTTGGTTGTGTGCCTCTCTCCTCCCCTAGGTGGGAGTAAGAGGCCTTACCACAACCAAGCCATCACAGTACCCCCCCCCCAAGGTGCGGACTCCCGATCGCACACACAATCCCCCCCTTCCTGAAAGACAAAAAACAAAAATGTCCAAAAACTAGGGGGGACATGGCGGGGTACTGAGGTTGTTGCTGGTGGGGGCTCCGGTTCCGGGCGTGGCACAGGCTGTGAGAGTAGCTTCCCTCCTACCTCACGGTTGCACGCCCGGTCCGGTCCGGACCCCGGCGCGGTGGTTCCCCCCTCAGTACTCCCGCCATTCACCAAGTCCTGTCTGGACCCTGGTGCGGGAGCCCTCGACCCTGGAGAGGGGCTGACAACCGGCCCCGGACTGGGCACCGGTGGAGCGGACTGCTCCTTCCCTGGAGCGACGTAGACGACCGGCCCCGGACTGGGCACCGGTGGAGCGGACTGCTCCGTCTCTGGAGCGACGTAGACGACCGGCCCCGGACTGGGCACCGGTGGAGCGGACTGCTCCGTCTCTGGAGCGACGTAGACGACCGGCCCCGGACTGGGCACCGGTGGAGCGGATTGCTCCGGCACTGGAGCGACGTAGACGACCGGCCCCGGACTGGGCACCGGTGGAGCGGACTGCTCCGGCACTGGAGCGACGTGGACGACCGGCCCCGGACTGGGCACCGGTGGGGCGGACTGCTCCGTCACTGGAGCGACGTAGATGACCGGCCCCGGACTGGGCACCGGTGGAGCGGACTGCTCCGGCACTGGAGCGAAGCAGACGACCGGCCCTGGACTGGGCACCGGTGGAGGAGGCTCCAGGCCTTGAGCTGTGGCTGGAGGCTCCGGGACGCTGACCTTCGCTGGAGGTGGCGGAACGCTGACCTTCGCTGGAGGTGGCGTGGCGCTGACCTTCGCTGGAGGTGGCGTGGCGCTGACCTTCGCTGGAGGTGGCGTGGCGCTGACCTTCGCTGGAGGTGGCGTGGCGCTGACCTTCGCTGGAGGTGGCGTGGCGCTGACCTTCGCTGGAGGTGGCGTGGCGCTGACCCTCGCTGGAGGTGGCGTGGCGCTGACCCTCGCTGGAGGTGGCGTGGCGCTGACCCTCGCTGGAGGTGGCGTGGCGCTGACCTTCGCCGGGGACCTCGGGCTGCTGACCGTCGCCGGGGACCTCGGGCTGCTGACCGTCGCCGGGGACCTCGGGCTGCTGACCGTCACCGGGAACCTCGGGCTGCTGACCGTCACCGGGGACCTCGGGCTGCTGACCGTCACCGGGGACCTCGGGCTGCTGACCGTCACCGGGGACCTCGGGCTGCTGACCGTCACCGGGGACCTCGGGCTGCTGACCGTCACCGGGGACCTCGGGCTGCTGACCGTCACCGGGGACCTCGGGCTGCTGACCGTCACCGGGGACCTCGGGCTGCTGACCGTCACCGGGGACCTCGGGCTGCTGACCGTCACCGGGGACCTCGGGCTGCTGACCTTCTCCGGAGGTCTCGGGCTGATGACCTTCACAGGAGGCCTCAGGCTGCTGACCTTTACAGGAGACCTCAGGCTACTGACCGTCACAGGAGGCCTCGGGCTGCTGACCTTCTCCGGAGACCTCAGGCTGGATGCCGTGCCCACCCTGGGCACCGACGCAGAGGTGGTCTTCAGCCCTGCAGCTGGTCTGGCTGTCGGCCCCAGACTGGGCACCGACACGCTATGGAGCTCCTGCTCCACAGCGGGACTGAACGTCGTGCCCACCCTGGACACCGACGCAGAGATGGTTCCCAACCCTCTGGTGGGGCTGAACGTCGTGCCCACCCTGGGCACCGACGCAGAGATGGTTTCCAGCCCTCTGGTTGGGCTGGCTGTCGGCCCCAGACTGGGCACCGACGCGCTATGGAGCTCCTGCTCCACAGCGGGACTGAACGTCGTGCCCACCCTGGGCACCGACGCGGAGAGGGTTTCCAGCCCTGTGGTTGGGCTGGCTGTCGGCCCCAGACTGGGCACCGACACGCTATGGAGCTCCTGCTCCACAGCGGGGCTGAACGTCGTGCCCACCCTGGGCACCGACGCAGAGAGGGTTTCCAGCCCTGTGGTTGGGCTGGCTGTCGGCCCCAGACTGGGCACCGACGCGCTATGGAGCTCCTGCTCCACAGCGGGGCTGAACGTCGTGCCCACCCTGGGCACCGACGCAGAGAGGGTTTCCAGCCCTGTGGTTGGGCTGGCTGTCGGCCCCAGACTGGGCACCGACACGCTATGGAGCTCCTGCTCCACAGCGGGGCTGAACGTCGTGCCCACCCTGGGCACCGACGCAGAGAGGGTTTCCAGCCCTGTGGTGGCGACCGTCGCGGTAGCCTCCGTGCGAGGGGTAGGCACGGGGCATACTGGACTGGGGACACGCACCATAGGTCTGGTGCGAGGAGCTGGCACGGGTCGCACCGGGCTGGAGATACGCACCATAGGTTGGGTGCGAGGAGTAGGCACAGACCGTACCGGGCTGGGGGAACGCACCACTGGTCTGGTGCGAGTAGCTGGAACGGGCTGTACCTGGCTGGGGAAACGCACCGTTGGGTCGGTGCGTTGAGCTGGCACGGGTCGCGCCGGGCTGGGGAAACGCACTGTTGGGTTGTTGCGTTTAGCTGGCACGGGGTGCGCCGGGCTGGGGAAACGCACCGTTTGGCTGGTGCGCGGAGCAGGCGCGGGCCGTACCGGGCTGGGGAAACGCACCGTTGGCTGGGTGCGTTTAGCAGGTACGGGTCGCTCCGGGCTAGTGTTGCGCACCGATGGTGTGGTGCGCTGAGTCGGTCTCCTCTTCCTCCGACTCTGGACCGGCGCTGGAGGCACCGGACTGGGAACTGGCGCTGGAGCACGACTGTCCCTGTCGTGCCTACTCCATCGCCAATCCCCATCCTGTGAGGGTTCCTCCGGGAACCCCCACGAGTGAGGGAACAGAAGCACATCGTCGTCGTCTTCCTCCGACTCCTCTCTGTACTCCCGTTCCCACGGCTGTAGGGGCTCCTCCTGGAACCCCCACGAGTGCAGTGGTCGGGGCTCTTCTCCCTCGATCCCCGACCACCCCCATAGCCCCCCCCCAAAATCCGTTTGAGGGGTTTTCTGGGCTCCAGGCTGGTCCTCAACCCTAGCCCGGTGACGTGTCCTCCGTCTCCGGCGCCTCGGCTGCTCCGGACCCCAGCCTTCCTCCACCGAGCGATAATAGGAGTGTTCCTCCTCGGTAATTTTCCCCATACCGAGGAGGATGTCTCCCAAAGTTATCCCCCGTTGCGTCCCAGGGTGGTGGATCATTCTGTCACGGTGCGTCGGATATAAGGGACGATAGACAGAGCGCTGGTGAAGTGTCATCCTTTTTATTTTCGGAGATGTTCTCACGAGGCACGAAAATACAAAAGGAGAGATTAAACAAAATGAGACTATAAACAAAAACACAGTGACTTACTTTGGAAGCTGCAGGCAGTGCAGACAAACACAAAAGAACAATGATCCACACACAGGTGGCTGTGTGTGGAGTCTAAATACTATCCCCAATCAGAGACAACGCTATACAGCTGTCTCTGATTGGGGATGATCATCTCCCTAATAATGTGTGATGACTTGGTTCTGTGCCTCTCTCCTCCCCTAGGTGGGAGTAAGAGGCCTTACCACAACCAAGCCATCACAGACGGTCAATATATTTTTGTTCCCTATCATATCGAATTCAAGCCAGATAGCCTTTATTGAAACTATACCTCTTGTTAGTTGACGTTGTATAGTTAGCCAGGCTCCTGGGTTTGCAGCATCGCATTAGTGGAAACGAAGACTGCTCTCAGGCAGGCCTCGTTGTAGCTAGATATGTGCAAGTCGCGTCACAGACATATTGTAGCATTTCAGCAATCGTAGCAACCCTCACCCTTTCCGAATCTTAATTATCCTAACCTGCCACATTAATTATCCTAACCTGCTGCATAATATCTCCTAACTTGTGCTACGAAAAGTCACTCTGGCAAACCTACCAGTCTTGGTTTCCACTAATGCAATACACCCCCAGGTTCACATGTCGTCCAAGCATCCCAACGATAGCACAAGTTGGCTAGCTAACTCGTTTTCCCTCGACATACTTACTTTGTTCAATTAACTCAACCATAATCACAATTCAATTAAAAGCAGATGAATTATCTAACAGGCATGAGCTCAGATCGGCTACAAATGTTCATTTGTTGCATCAAATCGACCTCTACACCATTGCTAGCTAGTTGGCTACGTTAGCTAATCAAACCAATGCTCGAAATCCATACAATAGCATAATGACGCGATAGTTTCATCAAACAGAAGTAGAATGTTATGGCGATGTCTATTCTTACATTGATCGTTGGTATTAGCTACTCTTTGCTCATATCTCCAATATTATTACCCCAAATAATACTTGTCCAGGCAATGTTGTTCTGCAAAAAGATGGCTGTTGACTGATGTTGCAGCGTCTTAGCCTGACTTTCTGACAACTGTGTAATTCATAAACAACTTAGCTATTGAAATGCAAGCAGCAGGTGATGAGACCAGTTACAAAAAAAGAGAACATTATTTCACTCAAGTCAACCTTTCCAACATGATTGTAACAGTCAGCAGTACTATTAATATGAACCTAAATAAACAACAACATGAAACGAGAGTTACCCTCCTGTAGCTTATCAACCAGCAAGTAGATTAGGTTTGAAGAAAACCTACAAGACGGTAATTCTCCAGGAGAGACCTGTATCACATCATGCTGGATGTTGCATTGAGTCTGTTGTTTCCATCTCGATCTGGTCATCCTCATCGTGGTACTCCGGCCCTCTGGGGCCAGAGTCACAGCCCCAGCTAACACACCTGATTAAATTAATTGCATTCCGAGGACCAGAGTTGCCCGTCTCTATGATGACTGTCACCATGTTCATAAATAGTGTCACAATGTTTGTTTACAAACTTAAAACTTCTTAAAAACTAAGCAATGCTCTCATATCTAATCTACATGCAAACTGGTACACGTAGCAAACATTCCTTGAAGTACAGTCAATGTGTTCACAGAGTTGGATCATGTCCACAGACGGTAGCCAGTGAGAAGTGAGGTGGGGAATGTGATTAGTCTAGACTCTAGATAGAACAGCATTTCTTAATCCAGGTCCTGGGGACCCAAAGGGGTGCACTTTTTTGTTTTTGGCCTAAATGATCAACTTATCATCAAGTGTTGATGATTTGAATTAGGTGTGTAGTGCTAATGCAAACACAATATACCTTCCTACACTGTCCCTTTCCCACACTGGGCTTGAACCAGTCATCCTCTGCTCACAAACACACTTGACCGTCCTCCTTACCAATGGTTTGAGCCACCCTAAAGGTACCAATTGGATGGCTCAAGCCGCTACATTTTAAGCTAGCTGTCAAGAGTTGTTATGCCTGTGCACAGTGTTCCTAAAAATGTATCTTTCACTAAGCACATCAAATGTGCACAGCCCCCAGCCAAGCAGTTTTGCTGCTCGAGGACTCGTAGGTCTTTGATTTTGTGCAATTCATTTACCAGCTCTATGAAACAAAATGGCTACTTTGAAAACAGCTACTTCAGCATATATTTTACTATCAATTAGATCATACTTGATTAGTTTTATTCACCTGTGGATCCCTGACCACCTGCCAACGTGCCTGGTGAAATAGACTTCTTGCCAAAACATACCCGCATTTGGTGCGTGTCGGGTGTTAATTCTAGAGTTGTACTGTAGCATGAGGTTACAAAGACAGAGACGTGCTCACCTCTATTGTGCCTTTCTGTTCCTCTCCCACTTTCTCTTTTCTTTTCTGGTGTCCACTCCTTTAGACTCCATCGAACAACAAGGCGGACCTGTACAGTATATTTTCCCTCCAGCAATCTCTAATCATGTTCACGTTGCTGGACTACTGTTATACAGTCTGCTACATTAGCCTGGAGTGGTCATGCCCGGTCTTCCACCAGTACAGTTTGCTCATTGATGGCCATTGTAAGACCCGACGCTGGAGTAGAGAAGCAGGTACGGGGAGTTAACATTTAACGGCACAGACATGGAACAGGACAGGAGACAGCGTCGGAACCGGGTAACACAATGACATGGAGGCAATTAATGCTGAAGCCCGGAACACCACAGAGGAACAGACAGATGTACAGGGGGCAATCAACAACGTGAGGGAGTCCAGGTGAGTCCAATGAGCGCCGCTGCTGCGCGACGGGAGTAACGGGTGTGCGAAATGATGGTGGCAGGAGTGTGTAGTGATGGGGAGAGCGGGAGGTTGCGTGACAGGCCGGGATAGTGTTGCGGAGCTTATTATGCACTGGGAGAGAGAAGGAGAGTGGATGAAAAGTGGGAGAGAGAAAGATAGAAAGGGGAGAGAGAGGGGGGGGGAATGAGAGATCAGGGCACAACAGAAATGGTCAGTGCGAGATGAGACAAAGAACCCACATCCGCACACGGCCTCCTAGTAACAGTCTGACTGTAGGTGTAGCCTACCTCTCTTTGTTGGTGACTCCTCCATGAAGCGAAGGGTGTTGCAGGTCACCTCCAGAATGTTCTCAAAGTTGGTATCACGCCTGGGGGGTGTCGCATTGGCGGAAGAAACACATAATTAGACACACCCACGTACATAGATAAAGGCAGGTTTCCAGTAGAACATTATTTATAACAATATTATAATATTGAGAAAAGGGTAAATGTACGAACACATTTTTCTACACTTACTGTGATTGGGGTTCTACTGTATTTCCAAATGTGTTGACGTTATTGTCAGACCTTCTGGTAAAAACCCCTGGAAATTAATACCAAAACCTTACCTGGGGTGGCAAGTAGCCTAGCGGTTTTTATTTTAATTGTACCTTTATTTAACTAGGCAAGTCAGTTAAGAACAAATTATTATTTACAATGAAGGCCAACCTACAGGTTCAATAAAGCTACAGTACTCTAGCAGTAGTCAATATAATTATGCTGAAAAGCCTTGCATAGGTCTAATTAGCCTTTATTTAACTAGGCAAGTCAGTAAAGAACAATTTTAGCTTTTGAATTTCCTGTCTTTTTCGGCATCAGACAAAAGCTAACATTTGTCTATTTGTTTTGCATTTCTTCAAAACATCTCCAGATGCTCAGTTTTTAAAACAAAATTAAACTCAAATCAAGAGCCTCTTGTTCTCCGCTCTGAAATAGTTGCAAATGGCTTTTTGGTGCCAAGTCTCATTGTTAGAAAGCTGATGGATGCCAATTGCTTTAGAAATTGGCTAGCAAATGCCTAAGATAAACATCTGATGCAGTTTCTGTAATGGCTCTGTTTGCACCATCAGAATATAATGAAGAAGAAATAAATAAGTATATTGTCAATCTCAACCAATTGCGCTACTCACACAGGCTTACTCTTTTAAGGACATGACCCCCATAGCTATTCCTTATCCTTTTACTTTTCATCCATTTCATTATTTCTTTATTTCATTTCCAGCTTACACAAAATCCCTTAAGCAATATTTGCCATAGTTCTTAGGCCTCAAGTTACGTACAGTACCACTGTCTTCTGTACTACTTTGTAGTTTTTCATAGTTCACAAGAATATCTAACCAGAAACAGTCCGGTGAATGTCACCCAGGATTTTGTGAGTATTGACTGCTGTGATTGGCCGGCAACATGTGTTTAGTCAGCTAGACTCTGGCCTCTGATTGTTCTTCCTCCAGGGGAAGGAGATAATGACAACACAACAGAACCAGTGCCCAGCCACCTGAGGCCCACATCGATTACCCGGTCCACCTACCCACCTTCTGTTGCCATCTCCTTCTGCTTCTACAGCCCTGCCCCAGACCCATCTCTTATATCAAATCACATTTTATTTGTCACATGCGCCGAATACAACAGGTGTAGACCTTACCTTGAAATGCTTACTTACAAGCCCTTAACCACACTGTAAAAAATGTCTGTTGATTTTACGGTGAAATACTGTCAAACCATGACAGTAAAAGTATAAACACAGTTTCTGTAACAGTGAAACACCGTCAATATATAAAGCAGCCAAAAGAGTAATTTTTGTATGTCTTTTCTGCAAAAAATAATGTTTGTAACGGAAATATGCCGTAATATATATAACAAGCCAACACTGTAATTTTTGCTAATAGTTTTGGTATAAAAATACATTTTGTCACTGTTAAATGCACTAACCATTCTGTTGATAACAGAAAAATGCCGTAATATCCCTTACGGAAAAAAAAACATGAATTTCACATGTGGAAATCACATGTGATCATATGATTTTCCAATGTGTTTTTGGAACATTGCACATGTAGTTCATATGTGGACATTTTGGAGCATCACATGTTAATATTGTCATTTCATGTGATCACATGTGCAATGTTCCAAAAACACATAGGAAAATAATGTGATCACATGTGAAATTCACGTGACTTTTCCGTAAGGGATGTGAAACAACCAACACTGTAATTTTAGCATTTATTTTTTGTAAGCAATACATTTTGTCACTGTTAAATGTAGGCTAACCATTGTGTTAAACATTTTAATATGCCGTTATAATAATGAACACAATCAGTTTTGCATTCCTTTTTTGTGAAAGATATCTCATTTCATAACCACCTGCACCGCCCAGCACCGCATTGGAGTTTTGGAGGTGAGATTATCTGTTTGGCCAAGATGCATGTAGATAATGCAGACTGTATGAAGAGTTTTGAAAAAGTGGCTTCAGATGCATGTTAGCAATAGAAAAAAAACGTAAATGCATTTCAAATTTGAGAACAGGTTGTGAACAGAATGGGAGCCTGAATTCAAACGCGTAACTGCTCCCATGTCGCCAACGGTTGTGTTTTAAAATGATCTCATTAGAGTTAACGCCAGCGGGGACTCCCTCCGTTGTCTGAACTTTTACAGCCTGTCTGTCTTCAGTTACCACATTTACTACATTTTAGCAAGGTAAACATTTTAATATGATTGTAATTATTTCCATTATCAAGGAGTTTGTATATTATCTAGGCATAGGATATGTTTAGCTAGGTTAATAATACTGCGCTAATCCCCGGAGACGGGGTATATTGATATTACATTTTTTTTGTAACGAAATTGTATGTTTAATGGCTCTTGCAAAAGTGCTTTGGAAAAAATGTGGTGCCCGGTTTCAGGCATGTCTGGACATATTTCAGGCTATGGTAACTTGTTAGTTTTATGGTGGATATATGCCTGTTGAACCATGTATTCCTGTTGCATTGGTGGAGAATCTGTTTGGTCTCTAAAGGTGTATGTGGTACATTGCAAACTGCATCACAATGAACCCCGTTGAATTTTCAAGTGTGTTGGAATTGGTTGTGTTTTCTGGATCTATCGTCACCATAATGGCACGTTGTTGGTTGCTCAGGATATGGCTTTAGCGACATTAAAATGCACAGTTTCACTTTGTAAACGCCAGTGTGACGGAGTCAAAGAGTTGGCACCTAAAGAGCACATAGTAGAGGGACGTCCTGCGAACTGCCCAGTGAGAGGATGCAAAACTGTGTTTGCTGTAAAATCTTAATTTGCTTCCCGTATGTCCAGAAAACACAGACATTGTTCTGTAAATGTGATTTCTGCCTCATTCAATGATACCAATTCCTCATGTCCTTCTACAAGTGGGCATAATGTCAATACCATACAGGAAACTGCCAGTGTGTCAGATGCTGAAGACACTGTTGGAGACATGCCTAATTTTAGTGACTTGTATCACAGAAATGTGTGCATGTTTTACATAAAATTACAGGGACAACATCTTGTTCCAGCATCTACTATTCAGAACATTGTTGAAGAGATTCAAAATATACATGAGTTGGGACAGACATATACTTTGAATAGATTAAACTTGCTTCTGAAAGATTTGTCAGTATCGGATGAAGACATTGTAAAGATCTGTGATACAGTGAAGGAATCTGACTTGTTCTCAGCTTGCCACAGAGGGCCTACGAGAACAGCATACTCTAGAGCCCAGTGCTTTAAAGAAATGTTTAAATATGTTGAGCCCAAAAGTGTGTTTTTAGGCAGAGATGAAAACAGAACAGAAAGATTTGCATATTATGTTCCTCTGTTTAACACTTTTAAGAGTATGCTAGAGTCAGATGTTTGGCAGGGGTTCATGTCAGTAGATCCTAATGATGTTTACATACCAGATGTTCTCTGTGACTGCCATGATGGTATGGTGTTTAAATCCTACACCTTGTTTCTAGCTGGTCTTATACCAGGATGCATTTGAGGTTGTGAACCCTTTGGGTTCTGCCATGAAAGAAGCACACAATTTTGGCTGTGTACTTCTCACTGCTAAATTCTGTTTTTGCTATGTAGAGAGAAGGACTTGAAACATTTGCCATGCCAAGGTTTTCTCAGAGTTGCTTGCTGACTTGAAAGTACTGGAGGAGAAAGGGATAACAATGGCAGATGAAACTGTTGTTAAAGGAACTCTTTACTGCATTGCTGGAGACAACCTGGGCTCACATTGCATTGGTGGATTTATTTCTCAGACTATTTCTGCAGATACTGTCTAATTTCTCGAACTCAATTTCAGGGTTAAGACCTAACTTCATGTGGACTAGAGCGCACCACTGAAAGTTGCATTTCTGCAGTTGATCGGTTGCAGACTGAAGATGTGTCAGATGTTCAAGGAATATACAGTGGGGAGAACAAGTATTTGATACACTGCCGATTTTGCAGGTTTTCCTACTTACAAAGCATGTAGAGGTCTGTAATTTTTATCATAGGTACACTTCAACTGTGAGAGACGGAATCTAAAACAAAAATCCAGAAAATCACATTGTATGATTTTTAAATAATTAATTTGCATTTAATTGCATGACATAAGTATTTGATCACCTACCAACCAGTAAGAATTCCGTCTCTCACAGACCTGTTAGTTTTTCTTTAAGAAGCCCTCCTGTTCTCCACTCATTACCTGTATTAACTGCACCTGTTTGAACTCGTTACCTGTATAAAAGACACCTGTCCACACACTCAATCAAACAGACTCCACACACTCAATCAAACAGCTGTGTAAGGACATCAGGGATAAAATTGTAGACCTGCACAAGGCTGGGATGGGCTACAGGACAATAGGCAAGCAGCTTGGTGAGAAGGCAACAACTGTTGGCGCAATTATTAGAAAATGGAAGAAGTTCAAGATGACGGTCAATCTCCCTTGGTCTGGGGCACCATGCAAGATCTCACCTCGTGGGGCATCAATGATCATGAGGAAGGTGAGGGATCAGCCCAGAACTACACGGCAGGACCTGGTCAATGACCTGGAGAGAGCTGGGACCACAGTCTCAAAGAAAACCATTAGTAACACACTGCGCCGTCATGGATTAAAATCCTGCAGCGCACGCAAGGTCCCCCTGCTCAAGCCAGCGCATGTCCAGGCCCGTCTGAAGTTTGCCAATGACCATCTGGATGATCCAGAGGAGGAATGGGAGAAGGCCATGTGGTCTGATGAGACAAAAATAGAGCTTTTTGGTCTAAACTCCACTTGCCGTGTTTGGAGGAAGAAGAAGGATGAGTACAACCCCAAGAACACCATCCCAACCGTGAAGCATGGAGGTGGAAACATCATTCTTTGGGGATGCTTTTCTGCAAAGGGGACAGGACGACTGCACCGTATTGAGGGGAGGATGGATGGGGCCATGTATCGCGAGATTTTGGCCAACAACCTCCTTCCCTCAGTAAGAGCATTGAAGATGGGTCGTGGCTGGGTCTTCCAGCATGACAACAACCCGAAACACACAGCCAGGGCAACTAAGGAGTGGCTCCGTAAGAAGCATCTCAAGGTCCTGGAGTGGCCTAGCCAGTCTCCAGACCTGAACCCAATAGAAAATCTTTGGAGGGAGCTGAAAGTCCGTATTGCCCAGCGACAGCCCCGAAACCTGAAGGATCTGGATGGAGGAGTGGGCCAAAATCCCTGCTGCAGTGTGTGCAAACCTGGTCAAGAACTACAGGAAACGTATGATCTCTGTAATTGCAAACAAAGGTTGCTGTACCAAATATTAAGTTCTGCTTTTCTGATGTATCAAATACTTGTGTCTTGTGTCAAAAATTACAGACTTCTACATGCAAAATCGGCAGTGTATCAAATAATTGTTCTCCCCACTGTAGTTCAGATCAGTGTTTAATTCTTTGAAACACTTTGATGTTTGTGTTCCCAGTTTGCCCCCATGCCTTGGCCATGACATCTTTGAAGGTGTCCTCTCTTATGACGTTGCACTTTATCTGAGGTATTTCATTAAGAAAAAGAGATGGTTCATTTGCTCTACTTTGAACAGCAAGCAGTTCAAATATAGAACCAGAGATGCTTCCTCCAAGCCATGTGAGGTCAGTCCTAAAACACTTAGTCTTTCTGGTCATGCAATACAGAACTGGAATTTTTTAAGATTGTGTGTGCAAGATCCACAAGATGATGTGTGGCAATGAACTCTACAACTGAAAGACATAATTGACTTGATTTATGCTCAGAAAATTTAAAGGCCTCAGGTTACTTACCTGGATGCTCTCATTCAAGAATATTTAGAGTCCAGGAAGGCACTGTTTCCAGATAACAACTTGAGACCAAAGGATCATTATTTACACCACTATCCAGGATTGATTTTAAAATTTGGCCCGCTGATTTTGATTATGGATAATGCGCTTTGAAAGCAAACATATTTACTTTAAAAGATGTGCGAGGCATTTGAAGAATTAAAAAAATCAGTGTCTCACTTTTTAAGACATCAGATGTTTCAGGCCTATCTTTCAGCTGGGTCAGTGAGTCCTCCAGCCTTGCAAATAAAAGACAGCTTGCCATTTTACAGTGAACAAGTAACAAATGCAGTCTTACAATTTGACTTCACTGAAATAAATACAAAGATGCCTGTTGATGTGCAATATAACGGGATCACGTACAAGAACGGCCAATTTGTACATAGAAATTCCTGGCTAAAAAGTTCAAGTATTTTTCTCCAAGAGCTGGAAACACAGACAAGTGATCAGATACAAATCAGGTCTCAATTGGCTCAAGCGGCTTTTGCTACACTTCTGCCGTAGCATGTAGAGATTTGTCTGTGTGCCTCAGTAGATAGAACAGCCTACATACTACCACAAGTAATTATAACCCACGACAGGACTTACTATAGTGAAAATGTAACGGTAATCCTTTTCATTATTATGTTATTATTATTATTAATTATTATTATGTTTTAATTTTCAGGATGTTTTTTGATCATAACATTTTTAAATACAACGTTGACCTTATATGTTGTTGTTTTTTGTAAGATATATGCTATATAACCATAAATCACTGTGGGATTAACACAACTAGTACTAGGAGGTGTGTTTTGCGGGATATACTTTATATGGCAGTATTTCACTGTTGAAATGTATTGAGTATATTTATGTTGAATATTTTAACATTTTATAATACAGATTTTATAGACTAATTTATGGAATAAAATATTATTATATATTACAAACTGTTAATTGTACAGTAAAGCACGGTCATATTTCATGGCACAACCTTTATTTATATGGAATTTTAAGGGAATTTATATGGAATTAAGCAGTATTGTATATTACAGACTGTTCATTTCACAGTAAAACACTGTCTTATTTTCATGGTAAATACTTTATTTATATGGTTATTATATAGTATTTTCATGTAAATTATATTGCAAAACAACATTTATTTTTATGGTAAAAACGTGTATTTATTCGGTGCATTTTGGAATCAAACTTCAACTTTAACCGTAAAATCAGCAGTACTAATATCCTATAACCGTAATAGTGTAAAAAGTTATACCATATTTATTACGGTGAAATTCTGGCAACCACAGCTGCCAGTTGTTTTACGTAAAAACAACCTTTTTTTTTTTACAGTGCAACAATGCAGTTCAAGAAATAGGGTTAAGAAAATATTTACAAAATAAACTAAAGTAAAAAAAATCTAATCAAATCAAAAAGTGACACAAGAAAATTACATAAAAATAACGAGGTTATATACAGGGGGTACCGGTACCGAGTCAATGTGCGGGGGAACAGGTTAGTCAAGGTAATTTGGAAAGTGACTCTAATACCTCTCGACCTCTCTAATCAGCTTTTCTCATTTACTCCATAAACGTGGTCAGGCTTTTGCTTTCTAAGCTATACATTGCCTTCGGAAAGTATTCAGACCCCTTTTTTCCCACATTTTGATACGTTACAGCCTTAATCAAAAATTGACAAAATAAAAACATTTCCTCAGCAATCTACACACAGTACAAAAACAGGTTTTGAATCCTTGATGAAATGCGAAAACATTAAATATGAATCCTTGATGAAAAAGCTTCTCCAGAGCGCTCAGGACCTCAGACTGGGGCGAAGGTTCACCTTCCAACAGGACAACGACCCTAAGCACACAGCGTAGGAGCGGTATTGATGAGGCATTTTAAAATAAGACTGTAACGTAACAAAATGTGACCGACCGCCTTGATTCGGTCTTCTGTAGCAAAATTTGAATGGTGTTTTTTAAATTGGATAAAAGCAGAGACACAGAGCTACAAAAACGGTATATCATATACTTTATTTAAGGGAACAATGGGAAAGTAATTCTGCTTTGAAAGTTAATAAACTTGTAATCTCACTTTTGAGAAAATGTCCTTTGAATGTTTTAGTGAAGGACTCTTATTTGTCTCCACCCATTCAGCATCGTTCACACCCTCTTAAGCTTTAGCCCCACCCATCTCGTTTCACTATCGGAGCGTTCAGAGCGCACACTTGAAGCTCTGGCCGATGAGTAGGGTTGATCCGAGCGTTCTGACCTCACAACGGCTGTCAAGCACCCAAGCTAACTGTCTAACATTGGCTAGCTTGCTATTTACTTCCAGACACAAAATTAGGATTATGTTTCATTGTTTACCTCTGGATAACATGAAAACAACCTAACCAGCTCTGCTGGCAACAATTTAATTAAGTTATTTTGACAACATTTACTGACACCGGCCATATTCAACGGGTATTGTGCGTTCGAAAATTAATTAGTTATTCTGCGCTCTGGCATATCAAAATGCTCTCCTGTGAAGTAGTGACCCGCGACATACGCCTCGTTTTCTGAAATTAGTCTGGAAACAGTCAAGGGGTCTGAATACTTTCCGAAGGCACTGTATAGTCTTTTTTGCCAGTCTTTTTGAAACATCACTGCAACATTTCCTTTGTGTATGGTTTAGAACATTTGTGGTGAGAGGTATATGAGACCACTCGTTGAAGAGACCCCCCCCCCCCCGCCCTAACCCCCGCTTATAAAAACAGAATATAAACAAGCCCAAAAACAGAGCTGGAAATATATTATGTTCGGTTTCTGCCCGGGTCAGAAGTTAATGTCAAGGACACCTGATATATCAACACAAGTCAAGTGATGTGAATACATCAGTCACGGTGGGGGAAGTTAGAATTTTAACTCAGAAAACAGTAAGAAGGAACCAGTAGATATTGATTCTCCATTGAGACTACAGAGCCAGCCTGCTATACAGTAACACGCTTACTGGCCTATTGTACAACTCTTCAACAGACGAATATAATGAAAGTGGCTACTTCAATTGTTAAAGTGAATAAATAGAAGTAAACTTTGAAGCTTAATAATAAAGCAAGGATGTTTACAAGAGATTTATCTCATAGAAAACATAGGAAGAGAATACACAATGTACTGTATATGTATTGTACATGCGTGCCCACACAGAAATAGTCCAAAATAGAACACATTATATGGATGAATGTGGACGGCTTTGAAAACCAACTAAATGCCCAAGGATGAGTTATTTTGTCCCTGATGCATCTGTGATTCTGTATCTTCTTTGCAATCGTCTTGGGACATCATTTACACAAATCTAGAGGCAGCGGTATCAGAGAAGCGCACTAATGGTTCATCCTTGTTAGGCCCACGCAGGTCAAATCCATGGGACTCTCTCGCTACCAGCCTCTGTCTAATGTACTGCCAAGGGTCTTAAAATGTCTCCTTATTTACCGCGTTGGAGCACTTAGTGATCGAGATGAGAGAACGCCTCAGGTTTCTTTTGTCTTGACCTTGGTTCTTTTCATCCCCAAATATATCATAATAGAAGATACAATATCAAATTTAAAAAATGCCTTGATCAAAGGATACAAATGTGCTTTTAGGACAAGTACACGTTAAATTCTCTCTGTGTTTGCAACATTTGATTTTCCTCATAAATACAATATACATAACAAAATATTTTTTATTTTATGTCACGTTTAAAGAGTGTTTCTACTCCCAAGTGCTTGCAAGTACAGCTATTGTATGGAAGAGCTATAGATCATAGACATATAGTTCAAAATAAATGAAAGAGTGTTATAATAGGGTGTTGTGTCACCACTAGCTGCCAGAACAGCTTCAATGCGCCTTAGCATAGATTCCACAAGTGTCTGGAAGTTGTATTGGATTTGCCCCAAACATTACACTTTGTAGTCAGGACAAAAAGTGAATTGTTTTGTCACATTTTTATATTTGTATTTTGTACAGGCTTCCTTCTTTTCACTCTGTCAATTAAGTTAGTATTGTGGAGTAACTACAATGTTGTTGATCCATCCTCCAATTTCTCCATTAAACCTTTCAACTCTATAACTGTTTCTTAAAAGTCTATGTAAGTTACATAATAAGAAAATTCCCATCAACATCAGTCAGTTTAAGCTAGAAATATTTTTTGCATGGACTGCGTCTCAATCCACAGCATCTGTTGGCCTTCCACATCTGTGGTGGAAGGTGGCCAAGCTACAGCAGTGTTTGTCAGAACAAATCTTCTGAAGTGTCTGAATGGTTTGGGATTCAAACTAATTTGACCACTCTGGAAAGATGATATTGTCACAAACACGATGGTGTTCTCTGTTTTGTGTCACAGGAATCATCTGAAGGTAACCCGGTAACGGTTTAAAAAATGAATGGATGTATATGTTTTGACTGTCTGTTTTGCCGTTTTATTCAATGTGTTACTATGGGCTATAGTAGCAAAGGCCAAATTCTATTTTTTATCAAATCATTTGTAGTAGAATCCCCCCCCCCAAACGCTTAGACTTTTAGAGGTTTCAAAGTTTCAATGGTGATATCCCTGAGAAGTTTCCTTCCTCTCCGGCAACTGTTTCAGGAAGGACTCCTGTATCTTTTGTAGTGACTGGCTGTACTGATACACCATCCAAAGTGTAATTAATAACTTCATCATGCTCAAAGGGATATTCAATGTCTGTTATTTAAATCTTTGTGGTTGAATCTGTGTTTGAAATTCACCTTACAGATAATTGTAAGTGTGGGGTCAGAGATGAGGTCAAAAATCATGTTAAACACTATTATTGCACACAGAGGGAATCCATGCTTATTATGTGACTTTTTCAGAAGATTTTTACTCCTGAACTTATTTAGGCTCGCCATAACAAAGGGGTTGAATACTTATTGACTCAAGACATTTCATTTTTTTATTACACTGAACAAATATGTAAATGTAACATGTAAAGTGTTGGTCCCATGTTTCATTAAATGAAATAAAAGATCTTAGACATTTTCCATACCCACAAAAATTGTGTTTACATCCCTGCTAATGAGCATCCATCCACCTGACAGGCGTGGCATATCCAGAAGCTGATTGAACAGCATGGTCATTACACAGGTGCACCTTGTGCTGGGGACAATAAAAGGCCACTCTAAAATGTTCCATAACAACAATGCAACAGATGTCTCAAGTTTTGAGGCAGCGTACAATTCGCATGCTGACTGCAGGAATTTCCACTAGAGCTTTTGATTAGATAACTGATAACTGAACATGTCCCAGTTCTCCTATGGCCTGCGTACTCACCAGACATGTCACCTGTTGAGGATGTTTGGGATGCTCTGGATTGACGTGTATTACAGCATGTTCCAGTTCCCGCCAATATCCAACAACTACACACAGCCATTGAAGAGGAGTGGGACAACATTCCACAGGCCACAATCAACAGCCTGATCAACTCTATGTGAAGGAGATGTGTCGCGCTGCATGAGGTGAATGGTGGTCACACCAGATACTGAATGGTTTTCTGATCCACACCCCTACCTTTTTTATTAAGGTATCTGTGACCAACAGATGCATATCTGTATTCCCAGTCATGTGAAATTCATAGGTTAAGGCATAATTAATTTATTTCAATTGACCTATTTCCTTATATGAACTGTAACTCAATAAAACCTTGTTGCATGTTGCTTTTATATTTTATTTTTGTGGACTGTAATTAGTAACATTTTGTGTGTAGGCCCTTGGCAAAAAACAACAAGTGGGCTGTCATGTGCCTTTTACTGAGGAGTTGCTTCCGTCTGGCCACTCTACCATAAAGGCCTGATTGGTGGAGTGCTGCAGAGATGGTTGTCCTTCTGGAAGGTTCTCCCATCTTCACAGAGGATCTCTGGAGCTCTGTCAGAGTGACCATCGGGTTCTTGGTCACCTCCCCGACCAAGGCCCTTCTCCTCCGAAACCTGTTTTTGCTTTGTCATTATGGGGTATTGTGTGTAGAGTGATGAGTGATGAGGAAAAACAAAATATTTAATCAATTTTAGAATAAGGCTGTATATACAGTATACTGGTAAGTGTACAGACATTATGTTTCCCTCCACCCCCATAGCACTTAATTGTCACTCTTCTCGGTCACATTTCAAGTTTCCTATTTTCCTTCAGGCACCCAAGGGGCCCCAAAAAAACCTGTGGTTTATATACACTTCATATCTTAGCTTAAATCTTCTGGGGGATCTAGGAGGAGTTCTCCTACCGGAGAACAACACATAATCTTCCCCTCCTGTCATGGGCCTTTGTTTGGCTTCATCACAGAGCAGGCACTCACGATTCATGGTATTATTAGTCTCGCGGGGCTAGGCTTGTTCATTACATTCCCCCTTCAACATTGTACTGTAATGTAACTTCTACAGTGGTAGAAAAAAAAAGAAGGGGGGGTTGGAAGTGGAGCTGTGTTAATCTAGTCTGTAAAGGTATATCCTGCCTACAAGGCTGTGCAATCTGCAGGTTATGTTGGTGGAGCTGTGAGCGTACATTTTGAGACTGTGTTCCCACTGTTCACACGTCATGGAGGCTCATATTAATATTGTAGGTGTGAAAAATGCTGTTTTTGTTTTTGTTGTTGTTGCTGTTTGCGTGCTTACGTTTTTTTTTTTTTACTGAGACCTGATATCTTCAATACAAGCTTGTGGAGAAGTGAGACTGACTCATTTGGCGAAGGCTACCAGACGCTATATAATATGACCATGTGCACCCCATGCGATCTGAAAGTCGTTTAATAATAACTCCATAACAAAGACAGGGTGATTTTGTGAGCACGTAGACAGGAAAGGTGCTTCGGCTGTATTTTCAGAAGGGGGCTACAGAGTTCAATCCTGCTCCACTCACAAATCCCAAGACTTACTCCGCTCACCGGCGAGACGTTTGTTAAAGGATCGCCCTAACCGCTGGCTCTCATGTTGTCTCACCGTCCTTTGCTCGCCCTTCAAAGAAACACTGTCCAATCTCAGGAGCAAACTGTCTCAAGTTGTTAATCAGGCCAGGGTATTTCAGACTTGCACTGAGACTCAGATTTGTTTGTATGTATGCCAAACAAAAGCCATTGATTTATATGTTTAACAAACCATATAACTCGATGCACAAGGGTTTACTTTTCACAATTTACACAGAAAATTTTACAAAAAGTTTAGTAGCAGAATTTCTGTCAAAAACTCTGTTAACCTTTGTAAGGACTGTGTTTGTGCAAAATGTTTCTGTGAAAAAACAGTGTGGCCAGCTCAAACGCTGATTGTTGCGTCAATCGAAACTGGACGTTCTAATCACACCGGTTTGAGTGTACACTGCAGGGACCACTGTAGAATTATCACACCTGTTTGTTGGTACATGCCAAAGGGTTAATTATCTGCTCAGAATTAAGATTCATTGAGATTCAGGGCTGTAGTGGAGCGGGTCAAGTTCCTCGGTGTCCACATCACTAAGGAATTAACATGGTCCAAGACACACCAAGACAGTCATGGAGAAAGCCCCATCCTCAAAAAAAATCTACAGCTGCACTATTGAGAGCATCTTGACTGGCTGCTTTTGCTTATTTCTAATATTTAATTGTTTATATATGTGACCCGTTTCAGGAAACTATGCGTATGTCACAAGTCACGTCTTCACAGTTCCTTAATAACAAATGTGTATGCCATCTGTAAATAGAAAAAAAGTTGTTAAATTACGAGCCTAGTTGGTTTAGCCACAGAAATAGAACCGTCCCGCTAGCCATGATTGCTGGACATGCCGAGAGATGAGTTTCTGATTGGTCTGCGTAGCATCTTGTGTCAATAAAATAAACTGCTCGTTTTTCATAGATACTCCTTTCTACTGCAGTTTTTCGTAGATACTCCTTTCTACTGCAGTTTTTTTAGTTAGTCCATTCTACTGCAGATTTTTCGAAAGACATAATGCGCCAATGAGAATATGTTGAAGATCTAATGATTGTTATGGTATTACACACGGTCAGTGTGAACCAGAGTGACAAGCAAGCTGTACGAACAACACAGGACGTCTTTTTTAATAAAAGGGGTTCCAGTCTGCTGTGAAGCGTTCATCCATGTATACGGGTAAGAGTCTAGCTACAGTTTCAGATATTATGTCATTTCGCATTGCTATGGGTTGGGATTATGGTTAATTGTTTAGCTAGCTAGCTAGCTACATGTCTAAACAAAAGACACCAAGTTAAAGCTTACTATTAGCTATCTAGCTGACGACCCATCAAGTTAGCCAAGGGTCTATCGATGATTATGGCTCTCTACTGTATAATAATGCTATAATATTTATATATGGAACATGTCTTTCAGCATCAGTAGAACACGCCTGACTCTTCTCCACCAGTCTTACATGGGGAATGGTCTAATGCCTCCCATCAAAGAGAGAGCTGGCCCAAGCAAGCACAGGTTACACCTGAAGCATGAGGACTTGCAGCGAGTGGTTAACTTCATCAACAACTACACTTTGGATAATACAATAGTATTACCGGGACACCACCCAGGACACAAACACGTTGGATAATACAATAGTATTACTAGGATACCACCCAGGACACAAACAATTTGGATAATACAATAGTATTACTAGGACACCACACAGGACACAAACACTTTGGATAATACAATAGTATTACCAGGACACCACCCAGGACACAAACACTTTGGATAATACAATAGTATTACTAGGACACCACCCAGGACACAAACACTTTGGATAATACAATAGTATTACCAGGACACCACCCAGGACACAAACACTTTGGATAATACTATTGTATTACCAGGACACTACCCAGGACACAAACACTTTGGATAATACAATAGTATTACCAGGACACCACCCAGGACACAAACACTTTGGTGGAAAGCTTCTGCCATCCCATGTGACAAAAGCAGCAGTGTGGCGTCTCTACAAGGAATCGATGACAACACTTGGTATGTAAAGCATAAACAACACATTTTGATTGTTTAATTAACCTACAACATGATTGGCACTACTTTTGTTTCCAGAGGTATGTGTAGTCAGGCTGTCTTCCTTCAGGAATCTGTAGAGAAAATTGCTGCCCCACATCTCAAGCACTAAGCCCAGGAACAACTATAAGGTCTTCATATCTGCCAGAAGCTGTTAAGTCAGCGAAGCTGAAGAAGCAAGATAATCTCCTGCTTGTTCAGAGTGAACGGTCTGTCTACCAGAAGATGGTTGCTGACTGCAAGACCACCTGTCAAGACCTGCAGTTGTGTCTGGGGGCCTGAACAAGCACCACCTGGACTGGACACAGCTAGACAAAAATATATTTTTGAGAGGATCAGGGAGTTTTGCTACGAAGATGCCATGGACATCACATGCCCTGCACCAAAGTCAAGAGAGGACAGAAACAGGATCTCCGAATATAGATTCATGCGTGGTTCAGACGGACCAGTCATCAGCACTATCTGCAGTGCATCTATTCAAATGACTCTCTCCTAACACACATACAATACATTGTTGCTACTATTATTATGTTGTATCCTGCTGCTCAGCCACTGCACTTTTATCTGGACACTTTCTGTTTACCTTGAATGTTTCCTTATTGTAGGCTACTACCTTTACCACTTTTAGTCTTAATCTTTACTATACTACACACTGTTTAGCACATGACCTCACATGTGAATCCTTAAAGAGATGGGTGGGGCTAAGGCTTAAGACGGTGTGAACAATGCTGAATGGCTGTAGACAAAGGAGAGCTCTCCAGTAGGTACCAAAAAATTCAAGGGCCACTTTCTCAAAGTGAGTTTCCAAGTTTATCAATTTTCAAAGCAGAATTACTTTCCCATTGCTCTGAGTCTCTACTTTTATCCAATGTAAAAACCACATTTTTTAATTTAGCTACAGAAGACTGATTTGAGCCAGTCGGCCACATACGCCTTAATTTCTAAAATGAAAAACATACACTTAGCTTTAATTTGACACACAATTTGAAATGCTCCTGTGAACTTCACATGTTGGTGCTCATGGGTCATTTTACATGAGAAATACCACAAGTAAAATAGTTGGCAGCAAACAGCCACAACTCCCAAATCTCTTCACTCAGAACACTACAAGGAAAGCACTCCAGGTCTTCAACGACAGCAGCTGTCCACTGCACTGCATCCTTCCACAGGCTGCCTTCCGGTCGGAGATCAGCTCGGTGTCACTCGCACTGAATAAAAAAATAAAAAAATCCTTCATCCTTACTGCAGTGACAATCCTCAATAAGGCTATAGTGAACTGCCATGTAAATGTGTATTTTTTTATGTCTGTTTTTATCTTTTAATGTATACTTTTATGCATGTTTTTATGTCCTTTCAAATGCCGAGTGACAATGTTCCATTTTGTGCAAAACTAGAAGACAATGAAGTGTTCTGTCTTTGCAAGCTCTCTTCTTCCTTGACCTCACCCTTCTTTCTTTTCTTTTTTTCTTTCTCTTTTCTTATCCTTGGTGCTTGGCTTGTGTTTGTTCCATCAGGTAACAAGTGTGCAATGGACAGCACTGTTAAATGTTGAAACAGGACTAAACCACACAGAGGAATTACTCAGCCACCGAGAAATTCAGTTTTCTGTGTCAACAGGGATAATGCTTCATAGAATACCGGATGTGTTGGTGTTACGTCAACAACACCGACCGTAATTTCGGAAAATGAAGATTTTAAATATTCTCATTTGTCATGTTATATTACGGAGGAGATGAGATGACGAGTCTGGCCTTGATCACTAACCGTGAACTGGCATTAAGGGACGGTGTTCAATCAGAACCAATCACCTGCTTCGAAAGAGCAATAGTTTTTCCATTACAAATAAATTTGAAGGAATGCGAGCTGACCTTTATTTTAAAAAAACATTAATGACCAAGAATCAATAGATTCATCTAAAGAGAATATGGTCTTTGAAATAAATGCATGTCTTGAAAAGTTGGTCATTTAAAATGGTTCTAAATCGCCACACACTGCCAAATATTCGAATCAAACATTATTTTGGTCCACTGAAAGAAAGGCACAGAGGTGCACACTGCCTACTTCAATTTGAGCATATTTCGTTTTCACATCTTGTTTTGGTCGAGAATTATCTGGAACTATTGTTGCGTGTCCCTAGCTGTTTCCTTGGTTTTCGAAGTACCCTCTCGGTTTTTATGGGCATTTTCTGTGATGTTATTACAAGCACTATGGACAAATGTGGGCTGTTATAAATCTCACTGATGCTCTCAGCCAATCCCAGGCTGGTGGGCGATGGAAGTTATCCTGTGTGAAATACCCCTGGCGCCTAACAAGCCATTTAAGCAGTGACAGTTTCTTTGGAATGGAAGTCCGGTTTTGAAAGGACCATAATGTCTTCATTCACATTAGACACACATAAAGGAAACTGCTGACAGTTTTGAAAATCATAAAATTGGAAAGCGAGGGAGGGAGTGTATAGGCGACGTGGGGATGGTGGACCTAAGTCCTCAAAAATGAATCGCACTCCTATTCAGCAGTTTCGGACCAAATGGATGCTTTATTTTGGACTTAAGCCTGGCTTCTTTCCAGCTTGAAATAGCATTCTCTTTCTATGGACTGTAGAATTTATGAAAAGAATCCCAATTCTTTCATTTCACATCCTCTCTTCTTTGAGTGAGTATATCTTCTCACGTTCCTTCTGAGCCATTTTGTTTAATCATTTGTCCATTTCAATGAAATGCAATTATTGTACATTATTTCCCCCCTTGTCCATTATCAATCAGATAACACAAATATGACCTTCTAATATGACCTTCTAATATGACCTTCTAATATGACCTTCTAATACGACCTTCTAATACGACCTTCTAATACGATCTTCTAATACGACCTTCTAATACGACCTTCTAATATGACCTTCAAATACGACCTTCAAATATGACGTTCAAATATGACGTTCAAATATGACCTTCTAATATGACCTTCAAATATGACCTTCTAATATGACCTTCTAATATGACCTTCAAATATGACCTTCAAATATGACCTTCCCAGTGATGTCGTCAGAGCTCTTGGGCCTACAGTAGCTACAGTTGGACGGAAAATACATTCATTGCCTGCATTCCTTTTTGGGCTATATAAATAACAAACTAGGATAATGCTTTTCCTTTACCCAGCTCCAAGACTCTGATCCCAGTAGCGCAGCCTTGACTGACTCACCAGCTGGTGGTGGGAATATACGAGAGAGGGAGAAAAAAATAAAGAGAAAAGTGAAAGGGAAGAGAAGAGAAGCCAGTGACTGATTAGCCTGAGCCATCGAGCCGAGCCTGTGAGCAAGAGGATTGGGAATAGTCGGATTTAAGAATATGCCAATGAGTAATTTCCAAACAAATAAACAGCAGTAACATATACATGGAGCTATGGAAGGGGCAGGGAGTGAAAATGGCGTTTATTTCCAACAATGCATCACATTTGAAGAACTGTTTGCTCTCTGAGCCTAAGAACCACTCTGTGGAGCAAGCATGACTTGTCTGTCCTCATAACATACTGTATATCCTCATGAGGTGGGAGTCTGTACTTTCCTTGCACAGGTGTGTGAGTGTAAGTATCAGGACTTTAGAAAATAGCAGGTATTGGAGTGACCGCAAATAACCTGCTTCTACAGTAAATACCATTAGAACGTTCCAGACAGTTGCTATGAGAACGATAGGTGGTAGTATATGAATTGTGAGTGACAGTGAATGGGTGTATCAGGGTACCTGTGGGTTTAGGCCAGATTTGACTGTTCATATACAAGTCGTAGGTAGCTCCCCTGCTGGAGGTATCAATTATCTCTTCGCTTGAGGGGCTGAGGCAGGGACGTGTGTGCATAGAGATAAACATAAAAACAAAAATATGAGTACATTTTCCTTAAAGTATATAAAAACAGAAAATTAAAATAAAAAAAAGAGTCTACTAGGTTGTGGAAAAAGTAATTGAAACATTTAATGAGCATTAGGAAAGTATTCAGATCCCTTGACTTTTTCCACATTTTGTTACGTTACATCCTTATTCTAAAATGGATAAAAAAAAAAAAATCCTGATCAATCTATAAATAATACCCCACACTGACAAAGCGAAATAGTTTTTTAGAAATACCTTATTTACATAATTATTCAGACCCTTTGCTATGAGACTCGAAATTGAGTTTAGGTACATCCTCTTTCCATTGATCATCCTTGAGATGTTTCTAGAACTTGATTGGAGTCCACCTGTGGTAAATTCTATTGATTGGACATGGTTTGGAAAGGCACACACCTGTCTGTATAATGTCCCACAGTTGACAGTCCATATCAGAGCAAAAACCAAGCCATGAGGTGGAAGGAATTGACGGTAGAGCTCAGAGACAGGATTCTGTCGAGGCACAGACTTGGTGTAGGGTACAAAAAAATGTCTTTAGCATTGAAGGTCCCCAAGAACACAATGGCTTCTATCATTCTTAAATTGAAGAAGTTTGGAACCACCAGGACTCTTCTTAGGGATGGCCGCCCGACCAAACTGAGAAATCTGGGGGAGTACAGTGGAGGCTCCTCAGAGGAAGAAGGGGAGGACCATCCTCCTCAGTGAATTTCATAAACATTTTAAAATATTGAAAAATGTATCCTTTTTAGATAAAACTATATTAAATATATTAATGTCACCAAATAATTGATTAAAACACACTGTTGTGCAATGAAGGTCTACAGTAGTCTCAACAGCACTCTGTAGGGTAGCACCATGGTGTAGCCAGGGGACAGCTTGCTTCCATCCTCCTCTGGGTACCTTGACTTCAATACAAAACCTAGGAGACTCTTGGTTCTCACCCCCTTCTATAGACTTAAACAGTAATTATGACAACTTCCGGAGGAGGTCCTCCAACCTATCACAGCTCTTGCTGCATGAACTGACATGTTGTCCACCCAATCAAGGATCAGAGAATGAACCTAGTACTGAAAGCATAAGCTACAGCTAACTAGCACTGCAGTGCATAACATGGGGTGAGTAGTTGACTCAAAGAGAGAGAAAGACAATAGTTGAACAGTTTTAAACAAATTAATTTATTCAGAAGTCAGTTTCACCTAGTTATCCAGCAAATGCAGCTGGCTAGTTTAGTTACTCAAACACCCGGCTATGCTATGTAGCTAGCTGGCTTTGACTATACAACACAACACTGGAACTCTAACAAGTCAAGGTAAGCTTTTGGTTTTACTAATATATTGCCACTGGGGCCCGCCGGTATACCTGCTTACTGACTCTGGTCGGCAGGTAGCCTAGAGGTTAGAACATTGCGCCAGTAACAAAAATACCAGAATTTATCCAATAGAAACTCTTGGTTGCAACTGATGGAATAATGATTACACCCTAGATAAGCTAGGTGCAGTCAAGAGTTTGCAAGGTGGTTTTGAATGTGTCATCTCCAGTTATTCTCTCGACCTGTGTGCACCTACGCTGTAAACTTTCATTCATAGGCTAGGTAGTAACAACCTCATAATGGGTATAGGGAAAATTTGAGTGTCATGTAGTAGCCTAAACTTTTCGATTTTTACATTGAGATGGGTGAATGCTGTAAAAGAAATAAGGCCATGCCTATGAAAAAAACAAATCTTCCTCCCTAATCATAAACGGCACTGACCACCATCAGGGAGGTGACCAAGAACACAAGGGCCACTCTGACAGAGCTCTAGAGTTCCTCTGTGGAGATGGGAGAACCTTCCAGAAGGACAACGATCTCTGCATCACTCCACCAATCAGGCCTTTATGGTAGAGTGGCCAGACGGAAGACACTCCACAGTAAAAGGCACATGTTGCATGTGCAGTTTTTCTACTCTATCAGGACGGAGCTAAAGACCAAAGAACCCCTGGCAGGAACAGGATGAAGAATAATACCTGCGAAAGGTGACATTTTTTGGGACGCACCAAGTGCCCCTCGTATCTCACTTCCTGTTGTTGAATGTGAATGTGTTCCACTTCTGGTTATGGTTAACTCTAATTGTCTTTGTTCTAGGCCTTGGAATAACAAACATGGCTATTAGTGTAAATGGAATCTGGAAACTGTGAAACCAATCAGGAAGTGGGAAATATGGTCCCTAGATTATCTCTTGGGAAAACAACGGTGACATTGTGTATGCACACACCTGTGTGTTGTATTTACATATTTCATCAAATAGGGAAAATTACATGGTAGATGAAACACTCACAATGCTAGCTTGTGAGAAATGGTAGAGTAAGGTTCAGTGATTATGATGACAAATATGATTTGCGGAATATATTCAAGCTTGATGGAGACATGGAGATTGGGGTAAAATTATTATTCAATTTCCATTCAAATTATTTGAGTCTGTCACCAATGTGACGCAGACGGAGGGAATAGAATGATATTGACATTAAGTCCGATTTCATTCAAAACATATGAATTTGCTTGACTTGAGTGAGCTGTTTCAAAGTGGAGTGGTATTGGATATGACTTGAAAGTGGAGACTTCTGAGCCTTCTAGAGAGGAAATGGACCAATGTCTTTATTTTTTTGGTTTTATTCTATATTTCTTTTGGTTGCCTTTTATCTTTTGAGTTATCGATTTATTCCTTGGACCTCAGAAGCAGAAGAACACAAATCTGTCAAATATGAATTGTTGATGCATTTTCTTTCCCCCTCCTTTTCATACTTGGATGCAGGTTCACATTGTAGATATCTTGGCAGGCCCTGATGTGAAGATAAAATCTGTTCCACTTCCTCCTGGTGTTTTTAGTACGAGATATTAGATGGACATTGGAGTCAAAGAAATGTCATAATATTATGATGGCATTAGCATCATAGGTCCAAACTTCATCGAATAGCTTCCTGTGCAGCCAATATTTTCATTTTCAGTATTGGATTTATGTGCTGGTATTAGATCGTTGCCAACTAAACACATTTTTATGGCTTCGATTACATCTTCAGATCAAACACAAGCCTATGAGTCGGTGGACCAAAATGCATTGGGCAATCTATCACGAAGGGCGTTTGTGAGAGTGATTCACTCCACTTTACTGAAAAGGACAGAGTTTATGAGTCCTCCTAACACCCACACTACCCATCTGTATCAATCCCATAGTCCTCTCTGAGTCACTCTTGACGCAAACAACACGAGAGAAGAAGAAAGGAAATCCATTCAACGCTGTCTGATTTGCATACGCAGCTAGAGACGGATTAGGACGCCATCCGTATCTAACACTGACAAAATGAGGTGCCAGAGAGAATGGCCCATTTTTCACGTGCCCAAGCATTCTGATTTGTTTTCATGTGATTCCAACCAGCAAATCTCGATCAGACAGTTATCCCGACACGAGTCAACGCGCGTTACATTTGAATGTCTCGAGTCCAAACTTTATCAATGACAGACAGAATAGCGCGGGCGGCGTCAGGTGGATTATCTCTCTCCTTCCAATTCCTGAAGGCTTTCGGCGTAAAACAAACAAACCCTTTTTAATAATTGTTAATACAAAACAATATGAAGAAGTTTTAAAAGGTTAAGAAACACAGAGGCTTATAGGCAAAGTTTATAAAACACAACCGTACAAAAAGATAATCCATAATCAGATTATTAAGAAAGATAAATAAATTATTTGAGATTTACGCAAAGGAAAAAAAACATGGTGAATAAGTGGGTAAATGTACAATTCACGTAAAATGCATAATCAAAATAAAGGGCTGATAAAATATTGGAATATCTAGATGTATTTATTTTTCATTATGAATGAGATGATGCTGTTGCAGTGCTTGAGGTGTTTAAATAAAACATTTGACCTCTGTAGGAGATGACACATTTACCTAGTCTTGTATGGGGGAAAAAAAGGGTGTGGAGTTATATGGCAGTTCTTGTGGAGTAGTATGGCAGTTCTTGTGGAGTAGTATGGCAGTTCTTGTGGAGTAGTGGTGGACCTGAGTATTAAATGTGAATAACGATTGAAAAAAAACAGGGAGGAGATTCGTTTTGAATTGAAATACAAACAGACTTGAAGTTGGATGATTTCATACATTTTGAGTATTTGAAGGCGATGGAACAGTGTAGAAGAACTGGCAAGGCTGTCTGAATGAGTTGCCATCTTCCCAAAACGTTTTTGCAGGTTTATAGCCAAGACTATATTGCAATATGGAATATATTGATAAATTAAGGTGTAGTACAGATTCAATATTATTTTACTTGGGATGAGATGTTGAAGTTTTCTGATGACACCAATACATCTCACAACTGTATCGGAGACAAATAAAATATCATTTTTCAAGTAAAGGTCAACAAGAACACAGGAATTTAGTAGATTTAACACAGGGAAGTAAATTGGTCGATATGTGGATTTCCTCATACAAAATGTATTATTTTGGTTTAAAAAAGAAATAAAAAGCATGTAAGAGTTCAATGTTGATGTAACGAATGCCCCGCGCAGAGCACCGGTCCCTCCTCCTCTCCAGCGATCATCCTCGCCGGCGTTCTAACCGGCGGTCGGGGGAAGATGGTAGCAACACCCTGATGACCCACACCTGTTCCTCATCGGTCATCAGGGTTACTATTTAACTCCATGTTTTCTGTTCAACCCTTGCGGGTTATTAGTCTTTCTATGTGTATTGCTGTCTTTCCTTTATATTAAATTCCTATATACGCCAATTTCCTCTCTCTCGCTCGTTCTTAGCCTCATCACTCACTTTCACCCCTCGCAATATCACAGAATAACCCGCCCAACCAGAGGCACCTTTTATTTTTTTTCACTTACCTGTTTGTCATCTTCACCGTTAACTCTTTTCTTTTCTCACTCATACCCCTAGGTCTCCATGGACGGGCACGTGGGGGGAGCTGGGGCACCCGGTAGGTCACCAGAGCTGGAGGAGAGGCTCCAGGCCATGGAGACACAGGTCGCCGGGTTGGTTAAGGCTCTCGGGGATATGATGTCTCTCATGGCGGCACGATCGAGCGGGGAACACCCGGTGGCTTCACAGGGAGCTACTGCGCCCCCAGCACCCGATCGTGTGGAGTCTCGGCACGTCCCGAGAGGAGAACTCCGGAGAGCCACCCCAGACAAATATGATGGCAATCCGGAGGGTTGTCGTGGGTTCCTTCTTCAGTGCGAGCTGTATTTGGGCGACCAGCCAGTGCCCGATTCGGAGAAGGTCCACACGATGATCACTCTCCTCACGGGGCGTGCACTCGAGTGGGCAACGTCACTGTGGGAGAGCGGATCCGAAGAGTTACGGTCGGTTCCTAAATTCGTCGCTCAGTTCCGAGCTGTATTTGACCATCCAGCGGAGGGGAGAGATGCGGGCGAGCGGATTATGCGCCTTGCCCAGGGGAAGGGCACGGCCTCGGAGTATGCCCTGTCATTCCGGACGCTGGCGGCGTCCAGTGGGTGGAACGAGCCGGCTCTTAGGACCGCCTTCCGTAGGGGGCTGCGGGTGGAGGTCCAAATGGAGCTGGCCTGTGTGAGTCAGTCTATGCCCCTGGACGCCTACATCGCCCGGGCCATTGCCATCGACGGTCAGCTCCGAGACCGTGACCAACTGGCGCGCCGCGCGCATTCTCCCCTTCCTCGATCCGAGCCGGAACATGAGCCGATGGAGGTGGGGATCACGAGACTCTCCGCGGAGGAGAGAGAGCGACGGAGTCGTCAGGGACTTTGTCTGTACTGCGGGGAGAGGGGTCATGTCAGGAGGGCATGCCCCTCTGTGCCAGCAGGACACAGGAAAGGGGTAAGTGGCCGGATGGCTCAGGTGGGCACAGTAAGTGTTTTACGGGCTGAGAAAATCGCCAGACCTTTCTGCTGTTCAGTTGTGCTGTCTGGTAACTTCCCCGATTATGTATCCACAGCCCTGATTGACTCCGGAGCGGCGGGGAGTTTCATTGACCGGACTTTAGTTGACGCTCTCCGGCTGCCGTTGCGCCGTTTGAGGTCCTCCCTGCCAGTTCAAGCTCTGGATGGAAGGCCGGTGGGTTCCGGTTCCATTACCCACGTTACCCGTCCAGTCACCCTCACCATTCACGGCTGCCATCGAGAGAGGCTGGAATTGTTGGTGATCTCGTCGTCCATACATCCTGTCATCTTGGGACTTCCCTGGCTCCAGCAGCACAACCCTACCATCAGCTGGAGCGCACGGAGGATTCTGGGATGGTCGGATAAATGTAGGAAGACCTGTATTCCAACGACGGTAGGGGCAACATCGGTGGAGAGTCCGGAAAGTGCCCTCCCGGGGAACATTCCGCCCGAATATGAAGATCTACGCGGAGTGTTCTCCAAAGAAAAAGCCAAATGTCTCCCTCCACACCGTGATTGGGATTGTGCCATCGACCTGATGCCTGGTGGCATGCCTCCCCGGAAACGTATATATCCGCTCTCTATGGTCGAAACGGATAATATGGAGACGTATATCCGAGAGGCACTGGAGCAGGGGCATATTCGCCATTCTACGTCCCCTGCTTCAGCTAGTTTTTTTTTTGTGAAAAAGAGGGACGGGGGATTAAGGCCGTGCATTGACTATCGCGGACTAAATGAGGTGACAACGAAGTTCCGATATCCAATGCCCCTCGTTCCTGCGGCCATAGAGCAGCTACGGGGAGCGCGTTTCTTCACCAAGCTAGACCTCCGGAGCGCATACAACCTTATACGAATCCGGGAGGGAGATGAGTGGAAGACCGCATTTAGCACGGCGTCAGGTCACTATGAATACCTAGTGATGCCATATGGACTCGCCAATGCCACCGCGGTATTCCAGTCTTTTCTGAATGAGGTATTTCGGGATATGTCGGGGAGGTATGTAGTGGTATATATCGATGATATCCTAGTGTACTCCCCGACGTTCTCAGAACACGTGACGCACGTTCGTGCTGTTCTCCGCCGTTTATTACAGAACCAGCTGTATGTCAAGGAGGAAAAATGCGCCTTCCACCAAACGGCCGTCTCCTTCCTCGGGTATCGTATTTCTCCGGAGGGGGTGAAGATGGAGGAGTTGAAGGTAGAGGCAGTCAGGTCATGGCCAGTCCCTCGGGACATTAAAGGGCTCCAAAGCTTCCTCGGTTTCGCCAACTTTTACCGCCGGTTTATTAAGGGCTATAGCTCCATCGCAGCGCCACTCACGTCGTTGTTGAAAGGAAACCCTCAACGCCTCACCTGGACCCCGAGTGCCGAGAAGGCTTTTCTCGACCTGAAGGGCCGATTCACCACCGCTCCTCTGCTCCGCCACCCAGACCCGCTGAAGCCCTTCACGGTCGAGGTAGACGCATCGGAGGTCGGGGTAGGGGCGGTCCTCTCTCAGCAGCAGGGGAACCCTCCCCTGCTCTACCCCTGTGCGTACTTTTCCAAAAAGCTGACTGCTGCAGAGAGGAACTACGACGTGGGTGACCGAGAGCTACTGGCGGTAAAGTTGGCATTGGAGGAGTGGAGACATTGGCTAGAGGGCGCTCATGAGCCGTTCACTGTCCTGACGGATCATCGGAACCTGGAGTACGTCAGGGCAGCCCGGCGCCTTAACCCCCGACAGGCCCGCTGGACTTTGTTTTTTGAGCGCTTCCAGTTCACCCTGACCTATCGCCCGGGAACAAAAAATGGCAGGGCGGACGCACTCTCCCGCATCCACGACCGGGGGGCAGAGACGAGGCAGGACGTCCCCATCCTGCCTCCATCATGTATTGTAGGACCCATCTCCTGGGACATCGACACAGAGATTCAACGAGCAGGGAGACGGGATCTTACCCCAGCAACCTGCCCTCCGGGGAAGGTCTACGTTCCAAGGAGAGTGCGGGGAAGGCTGGTAACCTGGGCACACACAACACCTGCCACCGGGCACCCAGGTATCAGTCGGACCCTGGAGGCGCTCCGGGAGAAGTATTGGTGGCCGGGCATGGGGAGGACTGTGCGTCATTATGTACTGTCTTGTGTGGTGTGCGCACAGTCCAAGGCGCCGAGAACGGCTCCAACAGGAAAGCTCCATCCCCTACCAGTACCTCAGCGGCCTTGGACTCACATCGCGGTAGATTTCCTCACCGATCTACCGCCAGCAGAGGGGAAGACCACCATCGCCGTGGTAGTGGACCGGTTCTCTAAGATGGTGCGCTTCATACCACTACCCGGCCTCCCCTCTGCTCTACAGTTCGCTGAGGTGCTCTTTCAACAGGTCTTCCGACAGTATGGACTTCCGGAGGACATCGTGTCTGACCGGGGTCCCCAGTTCACCTCTCGTGTGTGGAAGGCGTTCATGTCCAAACTGGGGGTCGCGGCCAGTCTCACATCCGGGTACCACCCTCAGGCGAATGGGCAAGCGGAGCGCACCAACCAAGAACTGGGGAGGTTCCTTCGGGCGTATTGCATGGAACAGCCAGGTGAGTGGACCCGTTTCCTTCCCTGGGCGGAATACGATCAGAACTCCCTGCGCCACGCCTCCACTGGTCTGACCCCCTTCCAGGTGGTACTGGGTTTTCAGCCCCGTTTGTGCCCCTGGGGGAGGGGTTCTGGTGAAGTTCAGGCGGTGGAGGAGTGGTTTGGGAAGGCTGAGGGAGTCTGGTCCGCCGCTAGGGTCCGTCTGCAGCAGGCAGTTCTGCAGCAAAAGACACAGGCGGACAGGCGGCGGAGTGAGGCTCCAGTGTTCCACCCAGGGGATAAAGCCTGGTTGTCCACGAGGAACCTCCAGCTCCGTTTGCCCAGTCATAAGCTAGAACCCCGGTATGTGGGACCATTCACGGTCCTTCGGAGAGTGAACGAGGTCACCTATAGGTTGAGACTCACACCACCTTATAACAGCCTGTCTCCCTCTTTCCATGTCTCTCTCCTCAGACTGGTGGTTCCTGGTCCACTAGGGGGGTCCGGACCTGCAGTGGTGCCTCCACCACCAACGGAGGTAGCTGGAGGTCTGGCATATCGAGTGGACAAGGTGCTGGACTCTCGGCTACGGCAGGGTCGGATCCAGTACCTGGTGGACTGGGCGGGATACGACCCTGAGGAGCGTAGCTGGGTTCGGGCAGCGGACATCTGCGATCCGTCGCTTACCACAGAGTTCCATGCTCGCCGTCCGGATCGACCAGCACCTCGCCCTCGGGGTCGTCCAGGGCGCCGGCGAGTGGCGACGTCGGGAGCCGCGCCTAGGGGGGGGGGGGGTACTGTAACGAATGCCCCGCGCAGAGCACCGGTCCCTCCTCCTCTCCAGCGATCATCCTCGCCGGCGTTCTAACCGGCGGTCGGGGGAAGATGGTAGCAACACCCTGATGACCCACACCTGTTCCTCATCGGTCATCAGGGTCACTATTTAACTCCATGTTTTCTGTTCAACCCTTGCGGGTTATTAGTCTTTCTATGTGTATTGCTGTCTTTCCTTTATATTAAATTCCTATATACGCCAATTTCCTCTCTCTCGCTCGTTCTTAGCCTCATCACTCACTTTCACCCCTCGCAATATCACAGTTGATTTCAGCGATAAGCTTCTGTCCGTCTTTATCAGACAACAAAATGTTGGTGTCGTCAGTAAACAATGTAAACAATGTAAAAAATACACAATTACAAATTCATTAACATAGATCGAGAAGATTAACGAGCCAAGGATCGGACCTTGAGGAACTCCACAAGGTAAGACTTGAGGAACTCCACAAGGTAAGACTTGAGGAACTCCACAAGGTAAGACTTGAGGAACTCCACAAGGTAAGACTTGAGGAACTCCACAAGGTAAGACTTGAGGAACTCCACAAGGTAAGACTTGAGGAACTCCACAAGGTAAGACTTGAGGAACTCCACAAGGTAAGACTTGAGGAACTCCACAAGGTAAGACTTGAGGAACTCCACAAGGTAAGACTTGAGGAACTCCACAAGGTAAGACGTGAGGAACTCCACAAGGTAAGACTTGAGGAACTCCACAAGGTAAGACTTGAGGAACTCCACAAGGTAAGACTTGAGGAACTCCACAAGGTAAGGCGTGAGGAACTCCACAAGGTAAGACTTGAGGAACTCCACAAGGTAAGACTTGAGGAACTCCACAAGGTAAGTCTTGAGGAACTCCACAAGGTAAGACTTGAGGAACTCCACAAGGTAAGACTTTGTACTCAGAAACTGTGTTGTTCCATGCAACACAATTTTTTCTATTGGACAGGTAACCCTTCCCTTTTTCCACTTCGCATTCTCTGTGTGTTTCCACCATGTCGTAGCCTAAACTGACAGGCCTGCAGGTAAGTTATTGTCAGGGGAAGACTGAGGTGTATCTGTCTGAAGGCATTTTAAAGCATGTAAGACAGACATTACGGGAGATCCTGCTGTGCTAGTTGATGGGGAATTTACGGTTGCTTCTGGTGGAGTGGCAATGTCAATTGTTTGTTTGCATAGCCTTGGGCACTGTGTTGCTGTCTGTTCTACTTAAAGAATAAGCAGCTCATCACTTGCCATGAACTACATGGAGCTGTCTGGCTGCCAACCAACACTGTTAACCAGAAGATGCAGTAGGGAAACTGTGTAAGAGTTAAGAAAGGCATAATGGCATGAGGCATGAGATTGACAAAATTGAGTTGGTATAGGAGTGGCTGATTCCAGGAAATCACTTAAAGTCTTACCTATCATAAGGTACGTAACTAAGTAGCTGTGCACCTGCGTTACCTGCAGCCAGAGTTGTGGACTCGAGTCTGACTCGAGTCACAAATTTGATTTGAGACTCGACTTGATAGGAAATAAAATAACTTGAGACTTGACTTGGACTTGGAGCCTCAAGACTCGGGACTCGACTTTGACTTGAGACTAACTTGAAGTTATCTGGTTAAACTGTCAGGTTGCGTGAGCAGGTGAACAGATTGCTGATTTGCTGTACAGCTATTGTTCAAATTGCAGGAAGAGAGGATTGCCATAATAAATAAATATGCAGCTTCAAAAATTGTTTGCTGATTAAGAATATGAACTCTTTGCTTTGCAAGCTCACCAGCAATGGAGCAACAATTACTAGCATAGAACTACTGGTCTTTAGGTAAGTAACAATTACTTGATATTAATAATTTACTTATGAAGTGTGCATTTCACATGTACTTTCCAAACTCCCGCCATTGGAGAGTGCTTTTTTTTTTTCTCTTGTTGAAATGTTTACTTTTACTTTCACACGTTTAAATAAAATAAACGTTAGCGTTTCATCATTCCATTCCCGTACCGTTTATTGCAACACATAAACATCTACACAGATGTCTGAGAATCTAGAAACCGCTCTCTCCAGCAATCTGAGGGTATTCTCAGGTGAAAGAGAAGTTTCTTCCACACATTATTATGTCCCATATGTCCCATGTTTGATAGTTCTACATAGACATTTCTGTTTCACCTTTGATACGTTTCCATTTTGCCAATCATTTGTTATCCTGCTCTGAGTTGCCGCAATGTTTATACATGAACACTTATGAGAGTCAGAACGTTGAATAAGAGAAAATGATTGGTCCATGTATGAAATATCAAGTGCCAAGTGCTTACATTGTGTAGGTCCCACCTTGTTGAGCTCCCGTTGGACGTATTCAATTCGACCTGTGTCCGTTCAGATAGGACAGGTTAAGCTCGATATAGAGGCTATTTCTTTTGGGTTATTGTCTGTGTATATTTGCTAAATCTACGTATATTTTGTTTGACATGGCATTTTCACTATTGGACCACCATGACCTGTAAATAAATCTACACTCTGAGCATGTCGACTGCTGCAAGGTCCTTATTTTACAATTAGAATTACATGGGCTAATCAAAATGTGTTGTAGAGGGTTGTCTGGTAGCCTCAATGTTTTTGTTTTTTACTTGACTTAAGACTTGACTTAACTTGTGATTGCATGACTTGGACTCGAGTCTTGACCCGTTCTACTTGGGACTTGACTTGAGACTCGGAACTTGTGACTCGAGACTTGCTTGTGACTCGAATAATAGTGACTTGGTCCCACCTCTGCCTGGAGCATAACATTTATGACACATGACCAATGTTCTGCTAAATGATTGGGTGACACTGTGGAGTGGAGACATTAATATCTGTGCTATGATGAGCAAAAAGCCTAGTTTAGTTATATGCAGTTATGTTAGTTAATTGCCACAGCTATCCCATTATTCATGTCCCTAATTTCACCTTCAGAAAATATAAAAAGCATTTAATGTATAACTTGTTGTGACATGGTTGTGTTCTGTTGCTACTGATAAGGTCACAAGAGTTCATGTTTAACGTGTAAATACAGCTGTGTAAATACACTTTTTATATACACCCGAAAGGGATGACAGACCTGTGATGCAAATTGAATATTAGCTCAAAAAGCTGTCGGGGTGAGCTTCTTTCCAAAAACTCAATCAAAACTTTGATCTTCCCTCTCGCAAATTACCGTGCTTAATGAGACGGAGGGCCGATAAAATTATTATGAGTAGGTATCTCTCCGGTACCGCACCATTACAGCTATCACAAATATGTTAAGCTCTTTGAAGTGTGAAGCAGTGTTTTATATTAGACTGTGACCCCTCTTTTCTTGTTTTCACACTGTTAGGATTAAATCTCTGTGGTCTGCCATCAAATACCAAGGATTACCGTATAGGGTGGTAGTTATTGGACTGTTTATTGCTGATTGATTGACTCAGGTTTGGCAGGAAAAAGAGGTAAGCCTATGACATTTACATTAACTTTTTAAGCAGTTTTGTATTTGGTTATTTCCATCTACCTATAGCTATTCAGTAGATAAATCCACGAGTACATGAGTACATGAGTACATTGAAGTGTTTTGAAAAACACACGCGAAACACAGACAAAGGGAATCACATCAGAAGAATATCTAATGTCCCTCCTCTTGATCCGCTTCCTCCAAGGCATTTTGAGACGAAGGCAAGGAAAGACGTTGTGAGGAATCAAGGAGAAACAATAGAGAAGAGTCCAGTTCTGTGTTCCCAGGGGATCTCCTCGTTGCACAGTAACGGTACTGTAGCCTACCTCGTTTTTCTACAGTAGAAGCCAGTGGCTTGTGTGATTGTTCCCTGGCTGCCAGATCCGGTGGTCCCCGGGGAGCCTCCCTCTATGTGACTGTTTCAAATCACTACAAACGCATGCAGGGCCCCCACGGGATGCCAACCGCCAAGGGCCCTGCAGGCTGAAAGAAACACCTGGTTTCCTGTGGCTCCTATTAAAAAAAAAACATGATGACTACAACATACCCACACTAGTATTATATGCTGTTTTGTAATTAGGAAGTTGCTGGAAGTTTTTGATTGAATCTAGCAGGTTTTGCTAGGTCTTGTTTTTCTTCTAAGGAAAGAATTTGCATTCTTGGAAAAAGTTTGTCTGACAGTTTCTTACAACATTTATTTCGGGATATATTTCACATTTGAGGGAGTGTGTGTAATATTCATATAGCATATTTTATTTTATTGTGAGTGCTTGAATTCGTACAGTTCCGCGTCATGAAATTATAAAATTTCTATCTATCTATCTATCTATCTATCTATCTATCTATCTATCTATCTATCTATCTATCTATCTATCTATCTATCTATCTATCTATCTATCTATCTATCTATCTATCTATCTATCTATCTATCTATCGATCGATCGATCGATCTATCTATCTATCTATCTATCTATCTATCTATCTATCTATCTATCTATCTATCTATCTATCTATCTATCTATCTATCTATCTATCTATCTATCTATCTATCTATCTATCTATCTATCTATCTATCTATCTATCTATCTATCTATCTATCTATCTATCTATCTATCTATCTATCTATCTATCTATCTATCTATCTATTTTAGAGCAAACTGTTCATCAGGCATTTTAAGAGCCAGTCTTCAGTAGGCATGTTAAAGTTAGAGTGAGAATAGTACACCGTTTCAAAGTTTGAGTTCTTTTGATTTTGGGTGCCAAACCTCTACAGTACAGTTGACCTGCCTGATCTCTGCATGTTGCATTGGTCTATTTACAGTGAGAGAGACTGGTTGAACATAGACCAGAAACGACAGAAAAACACCTTCTAATTCAAGAGCTGCTAAGTGAGAAAACACTGAATTCAAAATGCACATTTCCCAGCAATATGTGTAACAAATGGTTTGTATGCCAACACAGATTAGATCTGTCAATTTATAAATGTGTATTTGTGCCTCCGTCCCTAGTGGTGAGACCTTAGAGAAAAATAAATCTATCTGATAGAGGTGTAATTAAATTAATCTTTATGGAAGAGAATTAAAGATTACTTTTTAATCATTTGATACCTCATTGTGGGTTACCTAATGTGTGCATCGCAGTACTTGGTTGAAATTAACCAAGTGTTGATTGAACAGGTAGTAGGTATACTGCGACTCACACGATCGCTTCATTTCACTTTACTGGTATTTTTAGTGTGATACAGGCTATGTTTTGGATAATTACTTAAAACATCAACTTTTCCCCCTTACTCATTGAAGCTGAGCACTATTCTCTGCACTTCAGCTGCTTGATATCCCCCTTGATAATTCCATGGGAAATGTATTTCATTTAAATGTCGTACTGCGGCAGCTGTAATTAATTGCACTGCTGTTCAATCTGAAGATAGTTCAGTGACTCCATTGTGTGAACATAGGGCTGCTGCTACACTTCTAGGGTAGCGTGTGCATATGTGGGGGAGAGGGGGGTGGTGGGGGCGTGGGTACAGATGCCGCCTGGGACCAAATATCTACCCAGATGTCTGAGAATCTAGAAACCGCTCTCTCCAGCAATCTGAGGGTATTCTCAGGTGAAAGAGAAGTTTCTTCCACACATTATTCCTTCTTCATTCACTTGAAATAATCACAGATCTATATGTAATTTAAAAAAGTAAAAATGCTATACCCATCTCATTGTTTTTACCATCCCAACCCTGTCAGATATGCAATAACACACAGTGCCTTCGGAAAGTATTCAGACCCCTTTATCACATTTTGTTATGTTACAGCCTTATTCTAAAATGGATGAAATAAATAAAAAATATTCTGCAGTCGACACACAAAACCCATAAATACAAAACAAATACAGGTTTAGACATTTTTTTTTCAAATGTATTAAATATAAAAACAGAAATACCTTATTTACATAATTATTCAGACCCTTTGCTATGAGACTCAAAATTGAGCTCAGGTGCATCCTGTTTCCTTGAGATGTTTCTACAACTTGATTGGAGTCCACATCTGTGGTAAATTCAATTAATTGGACATGATTTGGAAAGGCAAAAATGTCTATATAAGGTCCCACCAGTTGACAGTGCATGTCAGAGCAAGAACAAAGCCATGAGGTCGAAGGAATTGTCCGTAGAGCTCAGAGACAGGATTGTGTTGAAGACACAAAAAATGTCTGCAGCATTGAAGGTCCCCAAGAACACAGTGGCCTCCATCATTCTTAAATGGATGAAGTTGGGAACCACCAAGACTCTTCCTAGAGATGGCCGCCAAGCCAAACTGAGCAATCGGGGGGAGAAGGGCCTTGGTCAGGGAGGTGACAAAGAACCTGATGGTCACTCCGACAGAGCTCTAGAGTTCCTCTGTGGAGATTGGAGAACATATGACGATGGTCTGAAGCTCATTGGTTGAACTCAAATTGCTAGGGGGCTGGCCACAGCTTCCAGAAAAACAGTTGCTTTCAAAGTAGAGATTTAGTTGTAAAACAGTAATGCTGCTCATAGATTGTGTATGAACTATACATCCAGACCAAAGTAGGACACTAATACACACAACACTGTAGTTTTTGCTGTTTTAGTAAATGTAAACAATAAGTTGCCCTCTAACTTCATTACTTTGAGTTGTTTCATTAAAATAAAGAACTAATAGCCATTATTTCATTCACACTGCCTCCATGAACAATTTACCAGGTGACCGACCGCCTGTTTATTTTTATTTTTTTACACTGGATAAAAGTATAGACTCGGAGATAGTTAATGGTATATCATACACTGCATTTGAACAATGGGAAAGTAATTATTCTAAGTTGATTGAAAGTTGATAAACCCCACTTTTGATAAAATGTCTTGTTTTGGAGAGCTATTCTTAGCCCCACCCATTCAGCATCGCTCACACCATCTTAAAGCCTTAGCCCCACCCATTCAGCATCGCTCACACCCTCTTAAAGCCTTAGCCCCACCCATTCAGCATCGCTCACACCCTCTTAAAGCCTTAGCCCCACCCATTCAGCATCGCTCACACCCTCTTAAAGCCTTAGTCCCACCCATTCAGCATCGCTCACCCCCTCTCAAAGCCTTAGCCCCACCCATTCAGCATCGCTCACACCCTCTTAAAGCCTTAGCCCCACCCATTCAGCATCGCTCACACCCTCTTAAAGCCTTAGCCCCACCCATCTCTTTAAGGATTCAGGTAATTTGCTCAACAGAGTGATTAGTTTAGAAAAACAACCAAAGATTTCAAGACTAAAAGAAGTGAAAGTAGTAGCCTACAATAAGGAAAAACTCCATGTAAAAATACCCTTTATCTAGTCCTTGGCCTACATCCTAATCTGACTTTGGTGCAGGTCATGTTCTTCACATTACCATCTCTGGTAAACACATACTATATCAAATAAAATCTATGTTTGTTTTTCACATGCACAGGATACAGAAGGTGTAAACAGTACAGTGAATTGCTTACTTACATAGTAACAACATAAAAAAAACAGAAAGTGTTCAGATAAAAATAATTAATAATTATTAGATGACGCTTACCTGACACACTTGTTGAAATTGATGGGTCATGTGAAGGAAATGCTATAACTAACCCCCAGCCACATCTAACTAAGTGGATGGGTCACTATTATCTAGACATGTACACATGTTCATGAAATACAATAGATAACCGTAATCACGCCCAGACACACCTAACTTGACGGGTCATGTATTCATCTGGCAAAGTGTTTTGTTTAGACATGTAGTCTTTTGTCTTTTTGTTTAGACATGTAGCTAGCTAGCGTTAGTCTATAACTAAGAATGCAAATGATTTCTGAATAGATTAATATTACTACACAGATTATACACACAATGTTAGCTAGCGAGCCAGAAATACGCTTTCACTTGTAATGAGACTTTCTGAAAAAAATTGAAACTTATAATATCTGAAAATGTAGCTAGACGGCAGACTGGCGCCGTTGAACTACTTTTTGTTTGAAGCTACATCTTGTTTGGCTAGTGTCAAGTCACTGTGGTTCACACTGACGGGCGTGGCCTGTGCAGAAAGTTGCACTTTTTCCAACTCATCTGTCGATAGCGCCTGCTAAATTCATATTGTTGACAAAAGTAACACAACTTTTGTAGTTCTCGATGGCTAACTTTATATATTTCAAAAACAGTGCGGTAGATAGGACTATCAACACATACTGAGCAGCTCACGTTATAAACAGAAGCAGTCTACATTGCAGACCAATCCAAACTCATCTCCCGGCATGTCCAGGCCATCCATTTTGTTAGCCAATCATGTCTAGCTGGAAGGTTCCTGTCTTTTTCCGTGGCTAAACCGATTAGGCTCGTAATTTAACTATTTTATTGGTATTTACCGATGGAATACACGTTTGATATTAAGGCACATTAAAATGTTCCAGAAGGCATTTCTGCCCAAAAATATTATGTTTACGTTCAAATGCCTCTCCTGTGAAGTAGTGACGTGCGATATACGCCTAGTTTCCTGAAACGAGTCACATATGGCTGGAAGGTATGAGCTAAATAATTCACAGAAGTGATAGAGGAGTCAATAAATATGAAAAAAACATGGATAAAAGCCTTAAACTGTCAAGAAAATAAGATAGAAAATATGTGGCAGTAAGCAAAGATATGAAAGGACAACTTTACAAAGGCTCAAACAATAGCCATGCATTTAAAGGCTATACGAAAAAACCTTCAATATACAGAGAGCAGAAAAAACTACATTTAAACCAATAATGTCAGTCACTGCAGACATGTAGGATTGGTGTTTGGAGAAGTTCTATTTTACCGATTTCTATAGTAAATAACTTTTCATTTTACAGTTAATTCATTGAATCCTAGTTCAAGTTTCCTCAATAATTCTTAGGCTCAAAGACTAATCTATTGTCTCCTGTCACAATGTACATTGGCTTATTAATTGCATAATTGTTTTGTTGTTGTTTTAAACCTTTCCATGCGGAGGTTTAAGTCCATGAAGCAAGACTGACAAAAAAGACTTGTGGTCAAGAGACCAGTGAGCCATGTTGGGAGGACGGGGATGGTTACATTATATAAGGCTGTTGGAACTTAATTTGAACAAAGCGACACAAATTATTAAGAGGCCCACCTCTTAATTCCCCCATCCAAGCTGTAGTTCATGACAGGATCTCAGGCCGAGACGAGTTGCTCTCCAACTACTACAGGCTCTTCATGCAGAGCCACTAACGAGAAAGGACGTGGCTAATTAGCCCGTGTCACCAAAAATGACATGCTAATCACGTGCTTGGAGTAATTACTCCAGTTTTAAAGATTTCTCTCTATATCTCAGTGTGACACGATAGAGCTTGTCATCAAAATTAGGCTCTTTAAATAAATGTGGAGCTCACTAGCTTGGAGGGGGGAGGAAGGAAGCTGGAGACGAGAGGGAGGAGGGGTCTTCTACTTTCAGGCCCTCAGGCCTATTGATCTGTAAAACAGCACTGTCTTTTTATACATGGTTCCCTTCTCATCATCTCCAGTGCATAACATTTAGTGTTTGGTGTGTTTACTATGAATATCAGTGAGTGAGGCTCTAGTGGATCCAACGCTTATCTGTTTGCACACCTTACTCACAGGCTTTGGTTGAGGTCCCTTGCTATGCAGAAACCAATTGAGTTAGTTACACGTTACATAATTGCAACTATTAAACAGAGAGTTAGCCCAAAAACGTGGTGCTTGGACATGAGGTTTGGAACATGAATAATTTTCATGGAATGTGAGCTTGGCAAATTGAATCACCACTTAGGATTGCTTGGTATAAACATTGCTGAGAGCGAAAGAGGTCCACATGTTGGGTGAATTCTTTTTTAAATCTATGGGAAACGAAAACAATTCAATCATACCCTTACAGCACATTGCACATTTACCGTTTATGGAATTACAGAGGTGAACAACTTTGGCAACCAGGGATGAAGAGCTCTAGCCTCTAGCAAGCTGTTGTAGTCGGTCGGGTTGGATAAGGATCCATTCATAAATAGCCTTATCATCGTTCGCCACCATAGTTCGGGTGTGTACTGCTTTGGTGCGGGGGGAATCTTTAGCAGGGACACGTTTGTGAGTGTGTGTCCTGGCATGCCCCTGTGGGATAGTATACATAGGAAATGCATAATTGAATATGAATATCCTGGGGAAACTCTTTGGCTGTGTCAAACACAGAGAACATTGGGAAATGATGGAGAATTATGCAAAAATATTTTTCATCGAATAGTTTGTTCTGCTGTTGTCTTATCACTGAACACTCTCTCCAGCCCAGGGTTCATTATGTGCGACAGTGTACCAGGAAGAGACAGAGACCCAGGGAGGAAAGCAGACAGGAAGTAGGGAGACGAGTCTCTCCACCTTATATCATGTATAAATCAATTGGTAGCCTTATGTGCAATTTTTTTATGCTGACCCAGCGAAAACCCCCGGGCACAGCTGATGCTGTTTGAATCCATTTTCTCTGTCACTATTACACACACCCACACACACAGACACACACACACACCCTTCTCAAAATGCATTTATCCCCAGTGGAGTTATGGCATTGAACTGCTTGGTTGATATTAGGGTTGGGGGGGTTGGGGGGGGGGGTTGGAAATCTACAAGATGGATGATCTCTCAAAATCTGCGGTAGATAAAAAAACCAACATGAATCAAATGCAGAAGACAAACAGACAACATTATCTCACATCCATATTTCATACTGGGCGGTTGTTTCATAAATGGGGACTAGGGAATCTATGAGGACTAGCCTTACACAGTATATCAGGAGTTAATGCTACTTAACTCTATTCTATTTAAGAAATTTCCCCCCCGGGGGATCAATAAAGTACCTATCTATCTATCTAAAACAGGTACACCAGTAACATCAGTTCTGATATCATCATTATGGAATCTTGAACATACCGTACACATTTCTAACTCATGAGACAACTCAAAATATTACGATGATGACTGATGGACGCAGCAATGCACTGCTGTCTCTTTGTAAAAAAATAACAAATATTGATACACGCTCCAGTGGTCTAGTATGTTAATTAAATACATGCTTATTTAAATTTGTCGACAGCTGGAATTTCACAGTGAACAGAGGTTTGCTGTTCCCTGAAGAATGGAAAACATAATTGGTTGACAGCAAAAGTAACACACAATTAGTTTGGGGGTTTAATTAATATTATTCCGATGAGGTCCTGTTTTAGCGGCTACAGTATCTGTGGTTTCTGCCATCGCTGTGCCGTATCCGGGCAGCAGATGTGCCGAGCGAAGAGCTGAAGGCGATTGGTTGTTGTATGCAGCAGAGGTCTATGGTGGGGCTAAATCTCTGAACAGGAAAAACAGTGGAGGGAAGATGGAAGATATCACCTGCAGGCTAATTCGGTAGCTGATCAAAAGACAGTCTCAGATCCATAGACAGGAGCTGAAGTCTCTATGCTTATAACCCTCTGCCAATTCAGCACCAGCAACCTAGAATTCATCATCACACTCAACGCAGGAGCAGACCTATCGTGCCGAACCTACGACCGGCCCCCAGCATCAATCCTCAGGTGGATTGTTATTGTCATTGAGTGGTTAGGGGGATCTACAGGGGTGGCGTTGGGGGAGATGATCAAGGTCAGACCTCACAATAGCAAACCAGGGCTTTGTCTTAAATCCTCTTTGAAGACTGCTTAGTTTTTTTGGTTGATACATTCGTAGAATTGCGCAGACAGGCAGACAAACACACACGTGCACAAACACTTCTACGCTTATAACCTGAGATCCTTAACACATCCTAGGAATATTAAAAGCGCATACAGACCATGTCATGTTCACTGCGACAGCCGAGGTTAGTGTCATGCTCTGAAGAACAGTCTGTGAGCTGTCACCTCCCAGATCACAAGGCCAGCCCTTCCGTAACCACTACCTCAGACACCGGCCACTTCTGTTTATCATGTTACAAACAACAACGATATTAAATCAAACAAAACCCCAGAACAAGCCCTCTGATGGTCGACCGCACCCAGTGCAGCCATCAAGGAAACCACCGCCGTTCAGTGTGCACTGCACACGCCACACATCTACATGATATATCAGAAATTAGTAAACCATTGGCCGGCCTGAAGAATGACTATCTCTATTTGCATGGGGGGAGTAAGTGAGTGAGTAAAGTGCAGCGCAAGGTTTGTTTGGATTTCTACTCCTTGATTGCGGTCAAACGGTCAGCCCAGCCGATGCACAACAATTGCTCACTGACACAGTACGTTCTTCCGTCCCTGCGCTGATGAATGGTCTTTGACGGTCCCCCCTGGTGTGTGTTAGCTTAGCTCTCACAGCTCAAACAATAGCAACAATTTGTTAGCACTCAGGCTGTAGTAGAAGTGTGTGTTGTGGCTGAGATGTTGGGTAATCCCGAATTCACATTTCGTCCCATAACCTGGGAATAATTAGTGTATATCTAGGTGGAGGAGGTTCCTTACTTCTGAAGCACTTAAGCTGAGGGTGAGCAGACACACAAGGTATAGAATAACGAGGTCCCGATCTGAGCTGACACATATTCATATGGCTCTATTTCTCAGGGCTAGCTCAGCAAAGATCTTTAAATTAATCTCAGGATAAAATAAATGCAATCAAATCAAATCCAGCTTTATTTATTTTATTTACTGTGAAAACAGAAATATTTACTACACAGCATAGAAAACCAAAGAATAACAATAAAAACTGAAAGACTAAAAAAAGCAGCCCAAGGAAAAGCAAGGCTAAAAAGGTGAGCATTACAGTAGTCAAGCCTGCTTGTAATAAAAGCATGGATGAGTCTCTCTGTATCAGCCTGAGAGAGGAACGGCCGTACCTTGGCAGTGTTCCTCAGGTGGTAAAAAGCTATTTTGGTCACATTCCTAATGTGTGATTCTAAATTGAGTTCAGAATCTAGATTCCAGATTCTCTCTCTGTGCTTTGGCTTCAATAATAAGTAGCTTGGTCGTGTCTTGATTTAGCTGGAGGAAGTTGTGAGCCATCCAAGTATTTAAATCACTAAAACCGTTAATTTATCTGTGGAGCTAAAAATCCTCTCCGAAAAGTAAAGTTGTGCTTCGTCTGTGTAGCAGTGAATAAAACTATTTACATTAAAAAAAAGGATCCAGTCTAAACGTATGTCTAAATGCAATGTTCTAACATGAGGAAGACGATAAATCTGGAGTCAATAAACTTGTCAGGTTGGGCTTGATTGCTACGCCACTGTCACAATTAGATCTCCCTATAATACAGCGGCATTAAGTCCTGAAACAATCGCTTGATATCCTCACATTAAGGTTAATTTCACATCAATCCGCATGAGCATTTAGATTACTGATGTCTGCACTGTCAATTAAGTAGCGTCCGGATATTGGTCTGAGTGAGTTACCTAATGATAATATAATGAATGAGTGTGGCACTCAGTGGAAAACCGTGACTCACTGCTCAGTCGCAGCTGACAAGAAGTAATCTGGGCTGGATCGGTTTAATTCAGTATCCAATGTGTCAAATTTAATCACATTACAGCAATGTGTTTCTCAGTGTCTTGCACAATGGGAATATACATAGCTTCGTATAATTGATATATAAGATATATCATTTTTAAGCAGATAAGTAATTGACAATGCATTAAAATAACAACCCGTCTGTCAAGATTGGGATTTAATTGTCAAGGTATTTGAGTAACTTCTAAAAAGGTTCTGATACAAAGTGCTTTATTCAATCTGTATGGCAGATTAATTACAGATTAAGTAATGTAATTTCAGATTGAGCAGACATACAGTACGCAGAGTTTACATGAATGCGGTCGCCACTGATGCTGAAGCACTAAATTTCAATCACGCCGCAATTCTGAACTTCCATAATACAGTTTGAATAGAGAGACCAAACTTTAAACTTCATTATAGTGGCAGACTACATTTTTAACTGAAATTGACCTTTAACTGACTACAGAAATCTAAGATATATATATCACTGGAGAATATCTTTTCATTTTTAAACATCTACATTTCATTTATAAAGAAAAAGCTGTGAAACTGTGCTGGTTAGGTGTTTTAATATAGCTCCAGGTTAAGTTGCCATGGGGTAGCCCCAGGTTCCATTCGGCTTAGAATCAGCCAAATTACTGGTATTTCTTCCTCTAAGCAACTCCACTTTCAGTTTGGGGAGGGTTGGAGGGTGGACCAGGACGGGACCCTGATACAACATATCGACAGCTTTAGCTTATTTTCTTTAACTTGTTTTTTTGGGTAAAGATGATCATTTTCCACTCAATTAAGATGTGGTACGGGACTGGAGAGGGGGGTCACTGGCTGCGAGTGAAAGCTGGTGTGATGACACTGTTCTCACTGATGTAAAGTGCAGATAGTCAGCTGTCACTACAATGTTTGCTAATTGACCTGCCAGCACAACAGACCGTTAATATTCCAGTCGTTCATTTGAGTAAAATTAGTTTGCGCACGAGAATGTGTTCCCTAACTCAATGGAGGGTGGGACATTGAAAACAATGCATACTTGCATAATGCAAACTTCTGTAATGATTATACCGAACAGAAAAGTTGGCTGTGATGTAAGTATTTCACTGTTAGTCCACACCTGTTGTTTACGAAGCATGTGACATATACAATTGTATTTGATTTGATGATTCTACCAATCAGCAAACATGTCTGTGATGACTCTACCAATTATGTTTTGTTTTCAGGCAATTTGACTACCCCTGCTATGAAATATCGTTTTTTATTACATTATCACTTCTTCAGTCCTTGTAACAAACATAATATTTCAGCAAATATTACAAAGCAATACAGTGGATATCCGCAGGGGGTTGAAATGTGTGACCATTGCTTTCAACAAGGTTCTTATTTCCCAAGCGTTATACCTGGATTGTTTTGAAGTGCTGCTGAACTGAGCCACTCTTTTCACCAGACATCACACAAAGAACATAAATTAATACAACGACTGTGTTAATGCAACTCAATTATGCGAGAGGTTATTTTCACAGAGTTAAGAGGTTTCTCCCGGCCTTGGTTCCCTCTCTGTTGGGGCTTCCCTTTTGAAAAGATGCAGATAACCAGTTAAAACCCTTTACATCTTCTTTCTGTCTCTGAAGGGTAGCTTAAGTTCAAGAGCATGTGGCTATGATTTCAAAAAGGAAACCTCAAAGAATGAATCTTGCTTTTACACCATTTCAGGGTCCTTTCCAACGCTGCAATATGTTGAGGCTTCCATTTGCACTTTCCCGGGGCTGGAGTGAATTGGCTATGCGTCTCACAACATACACACAAAGAGAACATTCTGTAACACGTTACATTAAAAACAATGTGTAACTGCAGTAATTACAGTGTCACTACACAGGTATAAGAGCACGTTTCTAACAGATGTTACAGAAAACCCTAGCTAACACTTGAATGGTCTGTGTAGATGTGAATGTGGGTTCTAAAATATTATGTTTCTCCCAAATGGAGACTGTGGGGTTGCATTACCAGTATCTTATTCAGTTCTGTCTGCATAGGCTTCTCTTACGTTGGTATTTATAACTCAACATGTTTCACTCATCCTCTCCACTAACCTACCATTTTCCAAAACCGTTTTGGATATTGACAGAGGATGGGAAAGTAACGGGAGAAAAAGAGGAGGAATAAAAAAAGAAGGACAACATTCATATGGCAGGAATAACTACAATGTCAACCGTTGGCAGGAATAACTACCATGTCAACCGTTGGCAGGAATAACTACCATGTCAACCGTTGGCAGGAATAACTACCATGTCATCCGTTGGCAGGAATAACTACCATATCAACCGTTGGCAGGAATAACTACCATGTCAACCGTTAGCAGGAATAACTACCATGGCAACCGTTGGCAGGAATAACTACCATGTCAACCGTTGGCAGGAATAACTACAATGTCAACCGTTGGCAGGAATAACTACCATGTCAACCGTTAGCAGGAATAACTACCATGTCAACCGTTAGCAGGAATAACTACCATGTCAACCGTTGGCAGGAATAATTACCATGTCAACCATTAGCAGGAATAACTACCATGTCAACCATTAGCAGGAATAACTACCATGTCAACCGTTGGCAGGAATAACTACCATGTCAACCGTTAGCAGGAATAACTACCATGTCAACCGTTAGCAAGAATAACTACCATGTCAACCGTAACCACAGGGACACCGAGGTGTGGTTAAAACTACTGAGGAAGCCAAGCCAGTAAATCTTGTGATAATTGTGTTGTTTACTTTACTGTATAACCTATTAGTTCAAAGCCACCGTGATATACAATAAAGCTGTGACAACAAAAAGTCAGTCACACATTGGCAGGATGCACCTGAGCTCAATTTCAAGTCTCATAGCAAAGGGTCTGAATACTTATGTAAATAAGGTATTTCTGTATTTTAGTTTTAATAAATGTGCAAACATTTCTAAAAACCTGTTTTCGTTTTGTCTTTATGGGGTATTGTGTGTAGACTGATGTCATTATGGGGTATTGTGTGTAGACTGATGTCATTATGGGGTATTGTGTGTAGACTGATGTCATTATGGGGTTTTGTGTAGACTGATGTCATTATGGGGTTTTGTGTGTAGACTGATGTCATTATGGGTTTTTGTGTAGACTGATGTCATTATGGGGTATTGTGTGTAGACTGATGTCATTATGGGGTTTTGTGTGTAGAGTGATGTCATTATGGGGTTTTGTGTAGACTGATGTCATTATGGGGTTTTGTGTAGGCTGATGTCATTATGGGGTATTGTGTGTAGACTGATGTCATTATGGGGTATTGTGTGTACACTGATGTCATTATGGGGTTTTGTGTAGACTGATGTCATTATGGGGTTTTGTGTGTAGACTGATGTCATTATGGGGTATTGTGTGTAGACTGATGTCATTATGGGGTTTTGTGTGTAGACTGATGTCATTATGGGGTTTTGTGTGTAGACTGATGTCATTATGGGGTATTGTGTGTAGACTGATGTCATTATGGGGTTTTGTGTAGACTGATGTCATTATGGGGTATTGTGTGTAGACTGATGTCATTATGGGGTATTGTGTGTAGACTGATGTCATTATGGGGTTTTGTGTAGACTGATGTCATTATGGGGTTTTGTGTGTAGACTGATGTCATTATGGGGTATTGTGTGTAGACTGATGTCATTATGGGGTTTTGTGTGTAGACTGATGTCATTATGGGGTTTTGTGTGTAGACTGATGTCATTATGGGGCTTTGTGTAGACTGATGTCATTATGGGGTTTTGTGTGTAGACTGATGTCATTATGGGGTTTTGTGTGTAGACTGATGTCATTATGGGGTTTTGTGTAGACTGATTTCATTATGGGGTTTTGTGTGTAGACTGATGTCATTATGGGTTTTTGTGTAGACTGATGTCATTATGGGGTTTTGTGTGTAGACTGATGTCATTATGGGTTTTTGTGTAGACTGATGTCATTATGGGGTATTGTGTGTAGACTGATGTCATTATGGGGTTTTGTGTGTAGAGTGATGTCATTATTGGGTTTTGTGTAGACTGATGTCATTATGGGGTTTTGTGTAGACTGATGTCATTATGGGGTATTGTGTGTAGACTGATGTCATTATGGGGTATTGTGTGTAGACTGATGTCATTATGGGGTTTTGTGTAGACTGATGTCATTATGGGGTTTTGTGTGTAGACTGATGTCATTATGGGTTTTTGTGTAGACTGATGTCATTATGGGGTATTGTGTAGACTGATGTCATTATGGGGTATTGTGTGTAGACTGATGTCATTATGGGGTATTGTGTGTAGACTGATGTAATTATGGGGTTTTGTGTGTAGAGTGATGTCATTATGGGGTTTTGTGTAGACTGATGTCATTATGGGGTTTTGTGTAGACTGATGTCATTATGGGGTATTGTGTGTAGACTGATGTCATTATGGGGTATTGTGTGTAGACTGATGTCATTATGGGGTTTTGTGTAGACTGATGTCATTATGGGGTTTTGTGTGTAGACTGATGTCATTATGGGGTATTGTGTGTAGACTGATGTCATTATGGGGTTTTGTGTGTAGACTGATGTCATTATGGGGTATTGTGTGTAGACTGATGTCATTATGGGGTATTGTGTGTAGACTGATGTCATTATGGGGTTTTGTGTAGACTGATGTCATTATGGGGTATTGTGTGTAGACTGATGTCATTATGGGGTATTGTGTGTAGACTGATGTCATTATGGGGTTTTGTGTAGACTGATGTCATTATGGGGTTTTGTGTGTAGACTGATGTCATTATGGGTTTTTGTGTAGACTGATGTCATTATGGGGTATTGTGTGTAGACTGATGTCATTATGGGGTTTTGTGTGTAGAGTGATGTCATTATGGGGTTTTGTGTAGACTGATGTCATTATGGGGTTTTGTGTAGGCTGATGTCATTATGGGGTATTGTGTGTAGACTGATGTCATTATGGGGTATTGTGTGTAGACTGATGTCATTATGGGGTTTTGTGTAGACTGATGTCATTATGGGGTTTTGTGTGTAGACTGATGTCATTATGGGGTATTGTGTGTAGACTGATGTCATTATGGGGTTTTGTGTGTAGACTGATGTCATTATGGGGTTTTGTGTGTAGACTGATGTCATTATGGGGCTTTGTGTAGACTGATGTCATTATGGGGTTTTGTGTGTAGACTGATGTCATTATGGGGTTATGTGTGTAGACTGATGTCATTATGGGGTTTTGTGTAGACTGATGTCATTATGGGGTTTTGTGTGTAGACTGATGTCATTATGGGTTTTTGTGTAGACTGATGTCATTATGGGGTATTGTGTGTAGACTGATGTCATTATGGGGTTTTGTGTGTAGAGTGATGTCATTATTGGGTTTTGTGTAGACTGATGTCATTATGGGGTTTTGTGTAGACTTATGTCATTATGGGGTATTGTGTGTAGACTGATGTCATTATGGGGTATTGTGTGTAGACTGATGTCATTATGGGGTTTTGTGTAGACTGATGTCATTATGGGGTTTTGTGTGTAGACTGATGTCATTATGGGTTTTTGTGTAGACTGATGTCATTATGGGGTATTGTGTAGACTGATGTCATTATGGGGTATTGTGTGTAGACTGATGTCATTATGGGGTATTGTGTGTAGACTGATGTCATTATGGGGTTTTGTGTGTAGAGTGATGTCATTATGGGGTTTTGTGTAGACTGATGTCATTATGGGGTTTTGTGTAGACTGATGTCATTATGGGGTATTGTGTGTAGACTGATGTCATTATGGGGTATTGTGTGTAGACTGATGTCATTATGGGGTTTTGTGTAGACTGATGTCATTATGGGGTTTTGTGAGTAGACTGATGTCATTATGGGGTTTTGTTTGTAGACTGATGTCATTATGGGGTTTTGTGTGTAGACTGATGTCATTATGGGGTTTTGTGTGTAGACTGATGTCATTATGGGGCTTTGTGTAGACTGATGTCATTATGGGGTTTTGTGTGTAGACTGATGTCATTATGGGGTTTTGTGTGTAGACTGATGTCATTATGGGGTTTTGTGTAGACTGATGTCATTATGGGGTTTTGTGTGTAGACTGATGTCATTATGGGGTTTTGTGTGTAGACTGATGTCATTATGGGGTTTTGTGTAGACTGATGTCATTATGGGGTTTTGTGTGTAGACTGATGTCATTATGGGGTTTTGTGTGTAGACTGATGTCATTATGGGGTTTTGTGTAGACTGATGTCATTATGGGGTTTTGTGTGTAGACTGATGTCATTATGGGGTATTTTGTGTAGATTGATGTCATTATGGGGTATTGTGTGTAGATTGATGTCATTATGGGGTTTTGTGTGTAGATTGATGTCATTATGGGGTTTTGTGTAGACTGATGTCATTATGGGGTATTGTGTGTAGATTGATGTCATTATGGGGTTTTGTGTAGACTGATGTCATTATGGGGTATTGTGTGTAGATTGATGTCATTATGGGGTTTTGTGTGTAGACTGATGTCATTATGGGGTATTGTGTAGACTGATGTCATTATGGGGTATTGTGTGTAGATTGATGTCATTATGGGGTTTTGTGTGTAGACTGATGTCATTATGGGGTATTGTGTTTAGATTGATGTCATTATGGGGTTTTGTCTGTAGATTGATGTCATTATGGGGTTTTGTGTAGACTGATGTCATTATGGGGTATTGTGTGTAGATTGATGTCATTATGGGGTTTTGTGTGTAGACTGATGTCATTATGGGGTATTGTGTAGACTGATGTCATTATGGGGTATTGTGTGTAGATTGATGTCATTATGGGGTATTGTGTGTAGATTGATGTCATTATGGGGTATTGTGTGTAGATTGATGTCATTATGGGGTATTGTGTGAAGATTGATGTCATTATGGGGTTTTGTGTGTAGATTGATGTCATTATGGGGTATTGTGTGTAGATTGATGTCATTATGGGGTTTTGTGTGTAGACTGATGTCATTATGGGGCTTTGTGTAGACTGATGTCATTATGGGGTTTTGTGTGTAGACTGATGTCATTATGGGGTTTTGTGTGTAGACTGATGTCATTATGGGGTTTTGTGTAGACTGATGTCATTATGGGGTTTTGTGTGTAGACTTATGTCATTATGGGGTTTTGTGTGTAGACTGATGTCATTATGGGGTTTTGTGTAGACTGATGTCATTATGGGGTTTTGTGTGTAGACTGATGTCATTATGGGGTTTTGTGTAGACTGATGTCATTATGGGGTTTTGTGTGTAGACTGATGTCATTATGGGGTTTTGTGTAGACTGATGTCATTATGGGGTTTTGTGTGTAGACTGATGTCATTATGGGGTTTTGTGTAGACTGATGTCATTATGGGGTTTTGTGTGTAGACTGATGTCATTATGGGGTTTTGTGTAGACTGATGTCATTATGGGGTTTTGTGTGTAGACTTATGTCATTATGGGGTTTTGTGTGTAGACTGATGTCATTATGGGGTTTTGTGTAGACTGATGTCATTATGGGGTTTTGTGTGTAGACTGATGTCATTATGGGGTTTTGTGTGTAGACTGATGTCATTATGGGGTTTTGTGTAGACTGATGTCATTATGGGGTTTTGTGTGTAGACTGATGTCATTATGGGGTTTTGTGTGTAGACTGATGTCATTATGGGGTTTTGTGTAGACTGATGTCATTATGGGGTTTTGTGTGTAGACTGATGTCATTATGGGGTTTTGTGTGTAGACTGATGTCATTATGGGGTTTTGTGTGTAGACTGATGTCATTATGGGGTTTTGTGTGTAGACTGATGTCATTATGGGGTATTGTGTGTAGATTGATGTCATTATGGGGTTTTGTGTGTAGACTGATGTCATTATGGGGTATTGTGTAGACTGATGTCATTATGGGGTATTGTGTGTAGATTGATGTCATTATGGGGTATTGTGTGTAGATTGATGTCATTATGGGGTTTTGTCTGTAGATTGATGTCATAATGGGGTTTTGTGTAGACTGATGTCATTATGGGGTATTGTGTGTAGATTGATGTCATTATGGGGTTTTGTGTAGACTGATGTCATTATGGGGTATTGTGTGTAGATTGATGTCATTATGGGGTTTTGTGTGTAGACTGATGTCATTATGGGGTATTGTGTAGACTGATGTCATTATTGGGTATTGTGTGTAGATTGATGTCATTATGGGGTTTTGTGTGTAGACTGATGTCATTATGGGGTATTGTGTTTAGATTGATGTCATTATGGGGTTTTGTCTGTAGATTGATGTCATTATGGGGTTTTGTGTAGACTGATGTCATTATGGGGTATTGTGTGTAGATTGATGTCATTATGGGGTTTTGTGTGTAGACTGATGTCATTATGGGGTTTTGTGTAGACTGATGTCATTATGGGGTTTTGTGTGTAGACTGATGTCATTATGGGGTTTTGTGTGTAGACTGATGTCATTATGGGGTTTTGTGTAGACTGATGTCATTATGGGGTTTTGTGTGTAGACTGATGTCATTATGGGGTATTTTGTGTAGATTGATGTCATTATGGGGTATTGTGTGTAGATTGATGTCATTATGGGGTTTTGTGTGTAGATTGATGTCATTATGGGGTTTTGTGTAGACTGATGTCATTATGGGGTATTGTGTGTAGATTGATGTCATTATGGGGTTTTGTGTAGACTGATGTCATTATGGGGTATTGTGTGTAGATTGATGTCATTATGGGGTTTTGTGTGTAGACTGATGTCATTATGGGGTATTGTGTAGACTGATGTCATTATGGGGTATTGTGTGTAGATTGATGTCATTATGGGGTTTTGTGTGTAGACTGATGTCATTATGGGGTATTGTGTTTAGATTGATGTCATTATGGGGTTTTGTCTGTAGATTGATGTCATTATGGGGTTTTGTGTAGACTGATGTCATTATGGGGTATTGTGTGTAGATTGATGTCATTATGGGGTTTTGTGTGTAGACTGATGTCATTATGGGGTATTGTGTAGACTGATGTCATTATGGGGTATTGTGTGTAGATTGATGTCATTATGGGGTATTGTGTGTAGATTGATGTCATTATGGGGTATTGTGTGTAGATTGATGTCATTATGGGGTATTGTGTGAAGATTGATGTCATTATGGGGTTTTGTGTGTAGATTGATGTCATTATGGGGTATTGTGTGTAGATTGATGTCATTATGGGGTTTTGTGTGTAGACTGATGTCATTATGGGGCTTTGTGTAGACTGATGTCATTATGGGGTTTTGTGTGTAGACTGATGTCATTATGGGGTTTTGTGTGTAGACTGATGTCATTATGGGGTTTTGTGTAGACTGATGTCATTATGGGGTTTTGTGTGTAGACTTATGTCATTATGGGGTTTTGTGTGTAGACTGATGTCATTATGGGGTTTTGTGTAGACTGATGTCATTATGGGGTTTTGTGTGTAGACTGATGTCATTATGGGGTTTTGTGTAGACTGATGTCATTATGGGGTTTTGTGTGTAGACTGATGTCATTATGGGGTTTTGTGTAGACTGATGTCATTATGGGGTTTTGTGTGTAGACTGATGTCATTATGGGGTTATGTGTAGACTGATGTCATTATGGGGTTTTGTGTGTAGACTGATGTCATTATGGGGTTTTGTGTAGACTGATGTCATTATGGGGTTTTGTGTGTAGACTTATGTCATTATGGGGTTTTGTGTGTAGACTGATGTCATTATGGGGTTTTGTGTAGACTGATGTCATTATGGGGTTTTGTGTGTAGACTGATGTCATTATGGGGTTTTGTGTGTAGACTGATGTCATTATGGGGTTTTGTGTAGACTGATGTCATTATGGGGTTTTGTGTGTAGACTGATGTCATTATGGGGTTTTGTGTGTAGACTGATGTCATTATGGGGTTTTGTGTAGACTGATGTCATTATGGGGTTTTGTGTGTAGACTGATGTCATTATGGGGTTTTGTGTGTAGACTGATGTCATTATGGGGTTTTGTGTGTAGACTGATGTCATTATGGGGTTTTGTGTGTAGACTGATGTCATTATGGGGTATTGTGTGTAGATTGATGTCATTATGGGGTTTTGTGTGTAGACTGATGTCATTATGGGGTATTGTGTAGACTGATGTCATTATGGGGTATTGTGTGTAGATTGATGTCATTATGGGGTATTGTGTGTAGATTGATGTCATTATGGGGTTTTGTCTGTAGATTGATGTCATAATGGGGTTTTGTGTAGACTGATGTCATTATGGGGTATTGTGTGTAGATTGATGTCATTATGGGGTTTTGTGTAGACTGATGTCATTATGGGGTATTGTGTGTAGATTGATGTCATTATGGGGTTTTGTGTGTAGACTGATGTCATTATGGGGTATTGTGTAGACTGATGTCATTATTGGGTATTGTGTGTAGATTGATGTCATTATGGGGTTTTGTGTGTAGACTGATGTCATTATGGGGTATTGTGTTTAGATTGATGTCATTATGGGGTTTTGTCTGTAGATTGATGTCATTATGGGGTTTTGTGTAGACTGATGTCATTATGGGGTATTGTGTGTAGATTGATGTCATTATGGGGTTTTGTGTGTAGACTGATGTCATTATGGGGTTTTGTGTAGACTGATGTCATTATGGGGTTTTGTGTGTAGACTGATGTCATTATGGGGTTTTGTGTGTAGACTGATGTCATTATGGGGTTTTGTGTAGACTGATGTCATTATGGGGTTTTGTGTGTAGACTGATGTCATTATGGGGTATTTTGTGTAGATTGATGTCATTATGGGGTATTGTGTGTAGATTGATGTCATTATGGGGTTTTGTGTGTAGATTGATGTCATTATGGGGTTTTGTGTAGACTGATGTCATTATGGGGTATTGTGTGTAGATTGATGTCATTATGGGGTTTTGTGTAGACTGATGTCATTATGGGGTATTGTGTGTAGATTGATGTCATTATGGGGTTTTGTGTGTAGACTGATGTCATTATGGGGTATTGTGTAGACTGATGTCATTATGGGGTATTGTGTGTAGATTGATGTCATTATGGGGTTTTGTGTGTAGACTGATGTCATTATGGGGTATTGTGTTTAGATTGATGTCATTATGGGGTTTTGTCTGTAGATTGATGTCATTATGGGGTTTTGTGTAGACTGATGTCATTATGGGGTATTGTGTGTAGATTGATGTCATTATGGGGTTTTGTGTGTAGACTGATGTCATTATGGGGTATTGTGTAGACTGATGTCATTATGGGGTATTGTGTGTAGATTGATGTCATTATGGGGTATTGTGTGTAGATTGATGTCATTATGGGGTATTGTGTGTAGATTGATGTCATTATGGGGTATTGTGTGAAGATTGATGTCATTATGGGGTTTTGTGTGTAGATTGATGTCATTATGGGGTATTGTGTGTAGATTGATGTCATTATGGGGTTTTGTGTGTAGACTGATGTCATTATGGGGCTTTGTGTAGACTGATGTCATTATGGGGTTTTGTGTGTAGACTGATGTCATTATGGGGTTTTGTGTGTAGACTGATGTCATTATGGGGTTTTGTGTAGACTGATGTCATTATGGGGTTTTGTGTGTAGACTTATGTCATTATGGGGTTTTGTGTGTAGACTGATGTCATTATGGGGTTTTGTGTAGACTGATGTCATTATGGGGTTTTGTGTGTAGACTGATGTCATTATGGGGTTTTGTGTAGACTGATGTCATTATGGGGTTTTGTGTGTAGACTGATGTCATTATGGGGTTTTGTGTAGACTGATGTCATTATGGGGTTTTGTGTGTAGACTGATGTCATTATGGGGTTATGTGTAGACTGATGTCATTATGGGGTTTTGTGTGTAGACTGATGTCATTATGGGGTTTTGTGTAGACTGATGTCATTATGGGGTTTTGTGTGTAGACTTATGTCATTATGGGGTTTTGTGTGTAGACTGATGTCATTATGGGGTTTTGTGTAGACTGATGTCATTATGGGGTTTTGTGTGTAGACTGATGTCATTATGGGGTTTTGTGTGTAGACTGATGTCATTATGGGGTTTTGTGTAGACTGATGTCATTATGGGGTTTTGTGTGTAGACTGATGTCATTATGGGGTTTTGTGTGTAGACTGATGTCATTATGGGGTTTTGTGTAGACTGATGTCATTATGGGGTTTTGTGTGTAGACTGATGTCATTATGGGGTTTTGTGTGTAGACTGATGTCATTATGGGGTTTTGTGTGTAGACTGATGTCATTATGGGGTTTTGTGTGTAGACTGATGTCATTATGGGGTATTGTGTGTAGATTGATGTCATTATGGGGTTTTGTGTGTAGACTGATGTCATTATGGGGTATTGTGTAGACTGATGTCATTATGGGGTATTGTGTGTAGATTGATGTCATTATGGGGTATTGTGTGTAGATTGATGTCATTATGGGGTTTTGTCTGTAAATTGATGTCATAATGGGGTTTTGTGTAGACTGATGTCATTATGGGGTATTGTGTGTAGATTGATGTCATTATGGGGTTTTGTGTAGACTGATGTCATTATGGGGTATTGTGTGTAGATTGATGTCATTATGGGGTTTTGTGTGTAGACTGATGTCATTATGGGGTATTGTGTAGACTGATGTCATTATGGGGTATTGTGTGTAGATTGATGTCATTATGGGGTTTTGTGTGTAGACTGATGTCATTATGGGGTATTGTGTGTAGATTGATGTCATTATGGGGTTTTGTGTGTAGACTGATGTCATTATGGGGTATTGTGTAGACTGATGTCATTATGGGGTATTGTGTGTAGATTGATGTCATTATGGGGTATTGTGTGTAGATTGATGTCATTATGGGGTATTGTGTGTAGATTGATGTCATTATGGGGTATTGTGTGTAGATTGATGTCATTATGGGGTTTTGTGTGTAGATTGATGTCATTATGGGGTATTGTGTGTAGATTGATGTCATTATTGGGTTTTGTGTGTAGATTGATGTCATTGTGGGGTTTTGTGTGTAGACTGATGTCATTATGGGGTTTTGTGTGTAGACTGATGTCATTATGGGGTAATGTGTGTAGATTGATGTCATTATGGGGTTTTGTGTGTAGATTGATGTCATTATGGGGTATTATGTGTAGATTGATGTCATTATGGGGTATTGTGTGTAGATTGATGTCATTATGGGGTTTTGTGTGTAGATTGATGTCATTATGGGCTATTGTGTGTAGATTGATGTCATTATGGGGTTTTGTGTGTAGACTGATGTCATTATGGGGCTTTGTGTGTAGATTGATGTCATTATGGGGTTTTGTGTGTAGATTGATGTCATTATGGGGTATTGTGTGTAGATTGATGTCATTATGTGGTTTTGTGTGTAGACTGATGTCATTATGGGGTATTGTGTATAGATTGATGTCATTGTGGGGTATTGTGTAGACTGATGTCATTATGGGGTATTGTGTGTAGATTGATGTCATTATGGGGTATTGTTTGTAGATTGATGTCATTATGGGGTATTGTGTGTAGATTGATGTCATTATGGGGTTTTGTGTGTAGACTGATGTCATTATAGGGTATTGTGTATAGATTGATGTCATTATGGGGTTTTGTGTGTAGATTGATGTCATTATGGGGTTTTGTGTGTAGACTGATGTCATTATGGGGTTTTGTGTGTAGATTGATGTCATTATGGGGTTTTGTGTGTAGATTGATGTCATTATGGGGTATTGTGTGTAGATTGATGTCATTATGGGGTTTTGTGTGTAGACTGATGTCATTATGGAGTATTGTGTGTAGATTGATGTCATTGTGGGGTATTGTGTAGACTGATGTCATTATGGGGTATTGTGTGTAGATTGATGTCATTATGGGGTATTGTGTGTAGACTGATGTCATTATGGGGTTTTGTGTGTAGAGTGATGTCATTATGGGGTTTTGTGTAGACTGATGTCATTATGGGGTTTTGTGTAGACTGATGTCATTATGGGGTATTGTGTGTAGACTGATGTCATTATGGGGTATTGTGTGTAGACTGATGTCATTATGGGGTTTTGTGTAGACTGATGTCATTATGGGGTTTTGTGAGTAGACTGATGTCATTATGGGGTTTTGTGTGTAGACTGATGTCATTATGGGGTTTTGTGTGTAGACTGATGTCATTATGGGGTTTCGTGTAGACTGATGTCATTATGGGGTTTTGTGTGTAGACTGATGTCATTATGGGGTATTGTGTGTAGACTGATGTCATTATGGGGTATTGTGTAGACTGATGTCATTATGGGGTATTGTGTGTAGACTGATGTCATTATGGGGTATTGTGTGTAGACTGATGTCATTATGGGGTTTTGTGTGTAGAGTGATGTCATTATGGGGTTTTGTGTAGACTGATGTCATTATGGGGTTTTGTGTAGACTGATGTCATTATGGGGTATTGTGTGTAGACTGATGTCATTATGGGGTATTGTGTGTAGACTGATGTCATTATGGGGTTTTGTGTAGACTGATGTCATTATGGGGTTTTGTGAGTAGACTGATGTCATTATGGGGTTTTGTGTGTAGACTGATGTCATTATGGGGTTTTGTGTGTAGACTGATGTCATTATGGGGTTTTGTGTGTAGACTGATGTCATTATGGGGTTTTGTGTGTAGACTGATGTCATTATGGGGCTTTGTGTAGACTGATGTCATTATGGGGTTTTGTGTGTAGACTGATGTCATTATGGGGTTTTGTGTGTAGACTGATGTCATTATGGGGTTTTGTGTAGACTGATGTCATTATGGGGTTTTGTGTGTAGACTGATGTCATTATGGGGTTTTGTGTGTAGACTGATGTCATTATGGGGTTTTGTGTAGACTGATGTCATTATGGGGTTTTGTGTGTAGACTGATGTCATTATGGGGTTTTGTGTGTAGACTGATGTCATTATGGGGTTTTGTGTAGACTGATGTCATTATGGGCTTTTGTGTGTAGACTGATGTCATTATGGGGTTTTGTGTGTAGACTGATGTCATTATGGGGTTTTGTGTAGACTGATGTCATTATGGGGTATTGTGTGTAGACTGATGTCATTATGGGTTTTGTGTGTAGACTGATGTCATTATGGGGTTTTGTGTAGACTGATGTCATTATGGGGTTTTGTGTGTAGACTGATGTCATTATGGGGTTTTGTGTAGAGTGATGTCATTATGGGGTTTTGTGTGTAGACTGCGTCATTATGGGGTTTTGTGTGTAGACTGATGTCATTTTGGGGTTTTGTGTGTAGACTGATGACATTATGGGGTTTTGTGTAGACTGATGTCATTATGGGGTTTTGTGTGTAGACTGATGTCATTATGGGGTTTTGTGTGTAGACTGATGTCATTATGGGGTTTTGTGTAGACTGATGTCATTATGGGGTTTTGTGTGTAGACTGATATCATTATGGGGTTTTGTGTGTAGACTGATGTCATTATGGGGTTTTGTGTAGACTGATGTCATTATGGGGTTTTGTGTGTAGACTGATGTCATTATGGGGTTTTGTGTGTAGACTGATGTCATTATGGGGTTTTGTGTAGACTGATGTCATTATGGGGTTTTGTGTGTAGACTGATGTCATTATGGGGTTTTGTGTGTAGACTGATGTCATTATGGGGTTTTGTGTGTAGACTGATGTCATTATGGGGTTTTGTGTGTAGACTGATGTCATTATGGGGTATTGTGTGTAGATTGATGTCATTATGGGGTTTTGTGAGTAGACTGATGTCATTATGGGTTATTGTGTAGACTGATGTCATTATGGGGTATTGTGTGTAGAGTGATGTCATTATGGGGTATTGTGTGTAGATTGATGTCATTATGGGGTTTTGTGTGTAGATTGATGTCATTATGGGGTTTTGTGTAGACTGATGTCATTATGGGGTATTGTGTGTAGATTGATGTCATTATGGGGTTTTGTGTAGACTGATGTCATTATGGGGTATTGTGTGTAGATTGATGTCATTATGGGGTTTTGTGTGTAGACTGATGTCATTATGGGGTATTGTGTAGATTGATGTCATTATGGGGTATTGTGTGTAGATTGATGTCATTATGGGGTTTTGTGTGTAGACTGATGTCATTATGGGGTATTGTGTTTAGATTGATGTCATTATGGGGTTTTGTCTGTAGATTGATGTCATTATGGGGTTTTGTGTAGACTGATGTCATTATGTGGTATTGTGTGTAGATTGATGTCATTATGGGGTTTTGTGTGTAGACTGATGTCATTATGGGGTATTGTGTAGACTGATGTCATTATGGGGTATTGTGTGTAGATTGATGTCATTATGGGGTTTTGTGTGTAGATTGATGTCATTATGGGGTATTGTGTGTAGATTGATGTCATTATGGGGTTTTGTGTGTAGACTGATGTCATTATGGGGCTTTGTGTGTAGATTGATGTCATTACGGGGTTTTGTGTGTAGATTGATGTCATTATGGGGTATTGTGTTTAGATTGATGTCATTATGGGGTTTTGTCTGTAGATTGATGTCATTATGGGGTTTTGTGTAGACTGATGTCATTATGTGGTATTGTGTGTAGATTGATGTCATTATGGGGTTTTGTGTGTAGACTGATGTCATTATGGGGTATTGTGTAGACTGATGTCATTATGGGGTATTGTGTGTAGATTGATGTCATTATGGGGTTTTGTGTGTAGATTGATGTCATTATGGGGTATTGTGTGTAGATTGATGTCATTATGGGGTTTTGTGTGTAGACTGATGTCATTATGGGGCTTTGTGTGTAGATTGATGTCATTACGGGGTTTTGTGTGTAGATTGATGTCATTATGGGGTATTGTGTGTAGATTGATGTCATTATGGGGTATTGTGTGTAGATTGATGTCATTATGGGGTATTGTGTGTAGATTGATGTCATTATGGGGTTTTGTGTGTAGACTGATGTCATTACGGGGTATTGTGTGTAGATTGATGTCATTATGGGGTATTGTGTGTAGATTGATGTCATTATGGGGTATTGTGTGTAGATTGATGTCATTATGGGGTATTGTGTGTAGATTGATGTCATTATGGGGTATTGTGTGTAGATTGATGTCATTATGGGGTTTTGTGTGTAGATTGATGTCATTATGGGGTATTGTGTGTAGATTGATGCCATTATGGGGTTTTGTGTGTACACTGATGTCATTATGGGGCTTTGTGTGTAGATTGATGTCATTATGGGGTTTTGTGTGTAGATTGATGTCATTATGGGGTATTGTGTGTAGATTGATGTCATTATGGGGTTTTGTGTGTAGAATGATGTCATTATGGGGTATTGTGTATAGATTGATGTCATTGTGGGGTATTGTGTAGACTGATGTCATTATGGGGTATTGTGTGTAGATTGATGTCATTATGGGGTATTGTGTGTAGATTGATGTCATTATGGGGTATTGTGTGTAGATTGATGTCATTATGGGGTTTTGTGTGTAGACTGATGTCATTATAGGGTATTGTGTATAGATTGATGTCATTATGGGGTTTTGTGTGTAGATTGATGTCATTATGGGGTTTTGTGTGTAGACTGATGTCATTATGGGGTTTTGTGTGTAGATTAATGTCATTATGGGGTTTTGTGTGTAGATTGATGTCATTATGGGGTATTGTGTGTAGATTAATGTCATTATGGGGTTTCGTGTGTAGACTGATGTCATTATGGGGTATTGTGTGTAGATTGATGTCATTGTGGGGTATTGTGTAGACTGATGTCATTATGGGGTATTGTGTGTAGATTGATGTCATTATGGGGTATTGTGTGTAGACTGATGTCATTATGGGGTATTGTGTAGACTGATGTCATTATGGGGTATTGTGTGTAGATTGATGTCATTATGGGGTATTGTGTGTAGACTGATGTCATTATGGGGTTTTGTGTGTAGAGTGATGTCATTATGGGGTTTTGTGTAGACTGATGTCATTATGGGGTTTTGTGTAGACTGATGTCATTATGGGGTATTGTGTGTAGACTGATGTCATTATGGGGTATTGTGTGTAGACTGATGTCATTATGGGGTTTTGTGTAGACTGATGTCATTATGGGGTTTTGTGAGTAGACTGATGTCATTATGGGGTTTTGTGTGTAGACTGATGTCATTATGGGGTTTTGTGTGTAGACTGATGTCATTATGGGGTTTCGTGTAGACTGATGTCATTATGGGGTTTTGTGTGTAGACTGATGTCATTATGGGGTATTGTGTGTAGACTGATGTCATTATGGGGTATTGTGTAGACTGATGTCATTATGGGGTATTGTGTGTAGACTGATGTCATTATGGGGTTTTGTGTGTAGACTGATGTCATTATGGGGTATTGTGTGTAGACTGATGTCATTATGGGGTATTGTGTAGACTGATGTCATTATGGGGTATTGTGTGTAGACTGATGTCATTATGGGGTATTGTGTGTAGACTGATGTCATTATGGGGTTTTGTGTGTAGAGTGATGTCATTATGGGGTTTTGTGTAGACTGATGTCATTATGGGGTTTTGTGTAGACTGATGTCATTATGGGGTATTGTGTGTAGACTGATGTCATTATGGGGTATTGTGTGTAGACTGATGTCATTATGGGGTTTTGTGTAGACTGATGTCATTATGGGGTTTTGTGAGTAGACTGATGTCATTATGGGGTTTTGTGTGTAGACTGATGTCATTATGGGGTTTTGTGTGTAGACTGATGTCATTATGGGGTTTTGTGTGTAGACTGATGTCATTATGGGGTTTTGTGTGTAGACTGATGTCATTATGGGGCTTTGTGTAGACTGATGTCATTATGGGGTTTTGTGTGTAGAATGATGTCATTATGGGGTTTTGTGTGTAGACTGATGTCATTATGGGGTTTTGTGTAGACTGATGTCATTATGGGGTTTTGTGTGTAGACTGATGTCATTATGGGGTTTTGTGTGTAGACTGATGTCATTATGGGGTTTTGTGTAGACTGATGTCATTATGGGGTTTTGTGTGTAGACTGATGTCATTATGGGGTTTTGTGTGTAGACTGATGTCATTATGGGGTTTTGTGTAGACTGATGTCATTATGGGGTTTTGTGTGTAGACTGATGTCATTATGGGGTTTTGTGTAGACTGATGTCATTATGGGGTATTGTGTGTAGACTGATGTCATTATGGGTTTTGTGTGTAGACTGATGTCATTATGGGGTTTTGTGTAGACTGATGTCATTATGGGGTTTTGTGTAGACTGATGTCATTATGGGGTTTTGTGTGTAGACTGATGTCATTATGGGGTTTTGTGTGTAGACTGATGTCATTATGGGGTTTTGTGTAGACTGATGTCATTATGGGGTTTTGTGTGTAGACTGATGTCATTATGGGGTTTTGTGTGTAGACTGATGTCATTATGGGGTTTTGTGTAGACTGATGTCATTATGGGGTTTTGTGTGTAGACTGATGTCATTATGGGGTTTTGTGTAGACTGATGTCATTATGGGGTATTGTGTGTAGACTGATGTCATTATGGGTTTTGTGTGTAGACTGATGTCATTATGGGGTTTTGTGTAGACTGATGTCATTATGGGGTTTTGTGTGTAGACTGATGTCATTATGGGGTTTTGTGTAGAGTGATGTCATTATGGGGTTTTGTGTGTAGACTGCGTCATTATGGGGTTTTGTGTGTAGACTGATGTCATTTTGGGGTTTTGTGTGTAGACTGATGACATTATGGGGTTTTGTGTAGACTGATGTCATTATGGGGTTTTGTGTGTAGACTGATGTCATTATGGGGTTTTGTGTGTAGACTGATGTCATTATGGGGTTTTGTGTAGACTGATGTCATTATGGGGTTTTGTGTGTAGACTGATGTCATTATGGGGTTTTGTGTGTAGACTGATGTCATTATGGGGTTTTGTGTAGACTGATGTCATTATGGGGTTTTGTGTGTAGACTGATGTCATTATGGGGTTTTGTGTGTAGACTGATGTCATTATGGGGTTTTGTGTGTAGACTGATGTCATTATGGGGTATTGTGTGTAGATTGATGTCATTATGGGGTTTTGTGTGTAGACTGATGTCATTATGGGTTATTGTGTAGACTGATGTCATTATGGGGTATTGTGTGTAGATTGATGTCATTATGGGGTATTGTGTGTAGATTGATGTCATTATGGGGTTTTGTGTGTAGATTGATGTCATTATGGGGTTTTGTGTAGACTGATGTCATTATGGGGTATTGTGTGTAGATTGATGTCATTATGGGGTTTTGTGTAGACTGATGTCATTATGGGGTATTGTGTGTAGATTGATGTCATTATGGGGTTTTGTGTGTAGACTGATGTCATTATGGGGTATTGTGTAGACTGATGTCATTATGGGGTATTGTGTGTAGATTGATGTCATTATGGGGTTTTGTGTGTAGACTGATGTCATTATGGGGTATTGTGTTTAGATTGATGTCATTATGGGGTTTTGTCTGTAGATTGATGTCATTATGGGGTTTTGTGTAGACTGATGTCATTATGGGGTATTGTGTGTAGATTGATGTCATTATGGGGTTTTGTGTGTAGACTGATGTCATTATGGGGTATTGTGTAGACTGATGTCATTATGGGGTATTGTGTGTAGATTGATGTCATTATGGGGTATTGTGTGTAGATTGATGTCATTATGGGGTATTGTGTGTAGATTGATGTCATTATGGGGTTTTGTGTGTAGATTGATGTCATTATTGGGTTTTGTGTGTAGATTGATGTCATTGTGGGGTTTTGTGTGTAGACTGATGTCATTATGGGGTTTTGTGTGTAGACTGATGTCATTATGGGGTAATGTGTGTAGATTGATGTCATTATGGGGTTTTGTGTGTAGATTGATGTCATTATGGGGTATTATGTGTAGATTGATGTCATTATGGGGTATTGTGTGTAGATTGATGTCATTATGGGGTATTGTGTGTAGATTGATGTCATTATGGGGTATTGTGTGTAGATTGATGTCATTATGGGGTTTTGTGTGTAGATTGATGTCATTATGGGGTATTGTGTGTAGATTGATGTCATTATGGGGTTTTGTTTGTAGACTGATGTCATTATGGGGCTTTGTGTGTAGATTGATGTCATTACGGGGTTTTGTGTGTAGATTGATGTCATTATGGGGTATTGTGTGTAGATTGATGTCATTATGGGGTATTGTGTGTAGATTGATGTCATTATGGGGTATTGTGTGTAGATTGATGTCATTATGGGGTTTTGTGTGTAGACTGATGTCATTACGGGGTATTGTGTGTAGATTGATGTCATTATGGGGTATTGTGTGTAGATTGATGTCATTATGGGGTATTGTGTGTAGATTGATGTCATTATGGGGTATTGTGTGTAGATTGATGTCATTATGGGGTTTTGTGTGTAGATTGATGTCATTATGGGGTATTGTGTGTAGATTGATGCCATTATGGGGTTTTGTGTGTACACTGATGTCATTATGGGGCTTTGTGTGTAGATTGATGTCATTATGGGGTTTTGTGTGTAGATTGATGTCATTATGGGGTATTGTGTGTAGATTGATGTCATTATGGGGTTTTGTGTGTAGAATGATGTCATTATGGGGTATTGTGTATAGATTGATGTCATTGTGGGGTATTGTGTAGACTGATGTCATTATGGGGTATTGTGTGTAGATTGATGTCATTATGGGGTATTGTGTGTAGATTGATGTCATTATGGGGTATTGTGTGTAGATTGATGTCATTATGGGGTTTTGTGTGTAGACTGATGTCATTATAGGGTATTGTGTATAGATTGATGTCATTATGGGGTTTTGTGTGTAGATTGATGTCATTATGGGGTTTTGTGTGTAGACTGATGTCATTATGGGGTTTTGTGTGTAGATTAATGTCATTATGGGGTTTTGTGTGTAGATTGATGTCATTATGGGGTATTGTGTGTAGATTGATGTCATTATGGGGTTTTGTGTGTAGACTGATGTCATTATGGGGTATTGTGTGTAGATTGATGTCATTGTGGGGTATTGTGTAGACTGATGTCATTATGGGGTATTGTGTGTAGATTGATGTCATTATGGGGTATTGTGTGTAGACTGATGTCATTATGGGGTATTGTGTAGACTGATGTCATTATGGGGTATTGTGTGTAGATTGATGTCATTATGGGGTATTGTGTGTAGACTGATGTCATTATGGGGTTTTGTGTGTAGATTGATGTCATTATGGGGTATTGTGTGTAGACTGATGTCATTATGGGGTTTTGTGTAGATTGATGTCATTATGGGGTATTTTGTGTGTAGACTGATGTCATTATGGGGTTTTGTGTAGACTGATGTCATTATGGGGTATTTTGTGTAGACTGTTGTCATTATGGGGTATTGTGTGTATATTGATGTCATTATGGGGTATTGTGTGTAGACTGATGTCATTATGGGGTATTTTGTGTAGATTGATGTCATTATGGGGTATTGTGTGTAGACTGATGTCATTATGGGTTTTTTGTGTAGATTGATGTCATTATGGGGTATTGTGTGTAGATTGATGTCATTATGGGGTATTGTGTGTAGACTGATGTCATTATGGGGTTTTGTGTGTAGATTGATGTCATTATGGGGTATTGTGTGTAGACTGATGTCATTATGGGGTTTTGTGTAGATTGATGTCATTATGGGGTATTTTGTGTGTAGACTGATGTCATTATGGGGTTTTGTGTAGACTGATGTCATTATGGGGTATTTTGTGTAGACTGTTGTCATTATGGGGTATTGTGTGTATATTGATGTCATTATGGGGTATTTTGTGTAGATTGATGTCATTATGGGGTATTGTGTGTAGACTGATGTCATTATGGGTTTTTTGTGTAGATTGATGTCATTATGGGGTATTGTGTGTAGATTGATGTCATTATGGGGTATTGTGTGTAGACTGATGTTGACAGGACGACAGATATATGGGACCCAAAAGCGGACACGGAGGCAGAGATATGATTGACTGTTTAATAGGATATATGGGGCAAGACAGGCTCGTAGTAAATGACAGGCAATGTTCGTAACAGGGGATCTGAATAGCAGTCGTCCAATAAGGAGAGTCAGGTTCGTAGTCGTAGTTCAGGCAGCGTTCGGTACCGGGAATCAGAAGGATGGCGGTACAGAGGAGTAGGCAGGCTCGTAATCCGTAATGCAGGCAGAGTTCGTTTGGCAGCAGATCAGAAGGTCGAAGGCACATGAGGGGCTAGACAGGAACGTAATCCAACAGGCAGGTAGAGGTCCAAATACCGGGAAACAGACTGGCAGAGTTAGTAATACAGGAGAGTGCTGGAAACGACTGACTAGGCAAGACGATCTGGCAAAACCCCAACAGAACCCAAGGGACTAAATACCCACACTGATTAATGATGGAGATAGGGTGCACCTGGTGTGGGGAGGGGACAAACACAGACAGGTGAAACATATCAGGACATGACAGATGTCATTATGGGGTTTTGTGTAGAGTGATGTCATTATGGGGTATTTTGTGTGTAGACTGATGTCATTATGGGGTATTGTGTGTAGATTGATGTCATTATGGGGTATTGTGTGTAGATTGATGTCATTATGGGGTTTTGTGTGTAGATTGATGTCATTATGGGGTATTGTGTGTAGATTGATGCCATTATGGGGTTTTGTGTGTACACTGATGTCATTATGGGGCTTTGTGTGTAGATTGATGTCATTATGGGGTTTTGTGTGTAGATTGATGTCATTATGGGGTATTGTGTGTAGATTGATGTCATTATGGGGTTTTGTGTGTAGAATGATGTCATTATGGGGTATTGTGTATAGATTGATGTCATTGTGGGGTATTGTGTAGACTGATGTCATTATGGGGTATTGTGTGTAGATTGATGTCATTATGGGGTATTGTGTGTAGATTGATGTCATTATGGGGTATTGTGTGTAGATTGATGTCATTATGGGGTTTTGTGTGTAGACTGATGTCATTATAGGGTATTGTGTATAGATTGATGTCATTATGGGGTTTTGTGTGTAGATTGATGTCATTATGGGGTTTTGTGTGTAGACTGATGTCATTATGGGGTTTTGTGTGTAGATTAATGTCATTATGGGGTTTTGTGTGTAGATTGATGTCATTATGGGGTATTGTGTGTAGATTGATGTCATTATGGGGTTTTGTGTGTAGACTGATGTCATTATGGGGTATTGTGTGTAGATTGATGTCATTGTGGGGTATTGTGTAGACTGATGTCATTATGGGGTATTGTGTGTAGATTGATGTCATTATGGGGTATTGTGTGTAGACTGATGTCATTATGGGGTATTGTGTAGACTGATGTCATTATGGGGTATTGTGTGTAGATTGATGTCATTATGGGGTATTGTGTGTAGACTGATGTCATTATGGGGTTTTGTGTGTAGATTGATGTCATTATGGGGTATTGTGTGTAGACTGATGTCATTATGGGGTTTTGTGTAGATTGATGTCATTATGGGGTATTTTGTGTGTAGACTGATGTCATTATGGGGTTTTGTGTAGACTGATGTCATTATGGGGTATTTTGTGTAGACTGTTGTCATTATGGGGTATTGTGTGTATATTGATGTCATTATGGGGTATTGTGTGTAGACTGATGTCATTATGGGGTATTTTGTGTAGATTGATGTCATTATGGGGTATTGTGTGTAGACTGATGTCATTATGGGTTTTTTGTGTAGATTGATGTCATTATGGGGTATTGTGTGTAGATTGATGTCATTATGGGGTATTGTGTGTAGACTGATGTCATTATGGGGTTTTGTGTGTAGATTGATGTCATTATGGGGTATTGTGTGTAGACTGATGTCATTATGGGGTTTTGTGTAGATTGATGTCATTATGGGGTATTTTGTGTGTAGACTGATGTCATTATGGGGTTTTGTGTAGACTGATGTCATTATGGGGTATTTTGTGTAGACTGTTGTCATTATGGGGTATTGTGTGTATATTGATGTCATTATGGGGTATTTTGTGTAGATTGATGTCATTATGGGGTATTGTGTGTAGACTGATGTCATTATGGGTTTTTTGTGTAGATTGATGTCATTATGGGGTATTGTGTGTAGATTGATGTCATTATGGGGTATTGTGTGTAGACTGATGTTGACAGGACGACAGATATATGGGACCCAAAAGCGGACACGGAGGCAGAGATATGATTGACTGTTTAATAGGATATATGGGGCAAGACAGGCTCGTAGTAAATGACAGGCAATGTTCGTAACAGGGGATCTGAATAGCAGTCGTCCAATAAGGAGAGTCAGGTTCGTAGTCGTAGTTCAGGCAGCGTTCGGTACCGGGAATCAGAAGGATGGCGGTACAGAGGAGTAGGCAGGCTCGTAATCCGTAATGCAGGCAGAGTTCGTTTGGCAGCAGATCAGAAGGTCGAAGGCACATGAGGGGCTAGACAGGAACGTAATCCAACAGGCAGGTAGAGGTCCAAATACCGGGAAACAGACTGGCAGAGTTAGTAATACAGGAGAGTGCTGGAAACGACTGACTAGGCAAGACGATCTGGCAAAACCCCAACAGAACCCAAGGGACTAAATACCCACACTGATTAATGATGGAGATAGGGTGCACCTGGTGTGGGGAGGGGACAAACACAGACAGGTGAAACATATCAGGACATGACAGATGTCATTATGGGGTTTTGTGTAGAGTGATGTCATTATGGGGTATTTTGTGTGTAGACTGATGTCATTATGGGGTTTTGTGTGTAGATTGATGTCATTATGGGGTATTGTGTGTAGATTGATGAGGATTAATTGTTTTATCCATTTTAGAATGAGGCTGTAAAACAAAATGTGGAAAAAGGAAAACTTTCTGAAGGCACTATGTATATATTAAGTCAGGTGATTGGCTGGGCCATTCTAGCAGCTTTATTTTCTTTCTTTGAAACCAATTGAGAGTTTTCTTGGCTGTGTGTTTGGGATCATTGTCTTGCTGAAATATATTTTCTGAGAAAAATGGTGACGTGTTCAATACTTATTTCACCCGCTGTATATTTATTTGATTTTTTTTATGAAAGGACACCAAATGCTTGATGGCATCAATTGATCAAATGCTACGGGGGCAACATGTCATACTCTCTCAGGCCAGACAGCATCAGATACATAGGCTACACATACAGAGACAGATGGGCGCTGTTTCCCTCACTCACATGATTTCTCCTGTGAGATTTAGCCTCTTGCGAATTGATGGAAAATTATGAAAACACAGAGAGAGACGCAAGAAATTATTGTATTATTTGTATTTTTGGTCAAATATTTGGAGAATCCTGGCTTTCCTCTGCATCTATGAATACACAGCACTGTCATGGAATTGTTTTTCATGTTTTCTTCAGGGGAGGAGGAGAAAGGGCTTACACTTCTTCATGGTTTTAAATGTTTTCCTGGAACATAGCTGTCTGTGTGACAACCTTGCAGTGTTTTTATTTTTTCACAAACATTTAATTCAAATGTCTAACAGGGATTCAGCAAAACAACATGTGGGACTTGTTCTTTTAGAAGCATGAAAAAGAGGGACGGACACCAAATTACCTCAGATTTAGCTAATTAGCAAAAGGTTGTAACCTGTATTGATTTGATTGGCCAGATTCACTAGTCAGGTTCTCTGTTACCATGGAAACATTATCGTTAATAGGCATATTCATAGGTTGCACCTCCATCAGTCGGTTGCGTCATGCCATTGTTATGAACGTTATCAAGTGGTGATAAGCCCAGTCATTCTGGACGGAGGCTAACTACTGTTTAGTCTAAATTACACTATAGTGCCTGGAAATACGATGAAATTGCTTAAGTAGTCAAATATTTAGCAGGAAACAACTTTGCCAGAATTATCATGTCGCCAAATGTACTTTAGACAGATGGCAATGTTAGCTAGTTAATCAAAAATAGCTAGCAATGCTAACATTAGCTAGCTAAAATCCAGTGGACTCCCCTCAATCTTAGCTAACTAGCTAACGTTATACTGCATCTAAAGTCAATCTGGTGACATCAAAAAGGTGACATCCTCCTTTTGAATGTGATTGTATTTCCAAGCCAATGTAATGCACTTTTGATGAAATCTTCATCAGCGCACATTGCCGATGCATTGAGTAGAATGATCAGTCAAACATCAGTTCAAAACTAACATTCAAAACAATATTGTGACGAAACATGCAACCCATGTATAAATTACTTGTGGTTTTTGTAACATGTCACCCCGCTCTTCTGCACACTTCACTGGCTTCCAGTCGAAGCTCACATCCATTACAAGACCATGGTACTTGCCTACAGAGCAGCAAGAGGAACTTCCCCTCCCTACCTTCAGGCTGTGCTCAAACCTGAGCACTCTGTTCTGCCACCTCTGGTATCTTGGCCCTCCTAACCCTACAGGAAGGCATCTCCCTCTCAGCCCAGTCCAAGATCTTCTCTGTCCTGGCACCCCAATGGTGGAACCAGCTCCCCCATTGAAGCTAGGACAGCAGAGTCCCTGCCCGTCTTCTGAAAACATCTGAAACCCTACCTACCTTCAAATAATATTTTGAATAATCCCACAGCACCCCCACTCACACCCCCTGCCTCACCGCCCCCCCACCCCCAAAAGAAGCCTTTCATAAACTAACAGTCACACTGTTCCCCCCCTACTAGCACTGACTTTGCTGATAGCTACTTTATTTAATAACACGTACTTACTATGACTAAGCTATGTGGTTTTACAACCTAGCTATCTTAAAATGAAATGCACTAACCGTATACGTGACTAAAACGTACAAATATGAAATCTTCACAGACCTCCGACCGTTGCGTATTATCTTGGACAAGCACGCTCCATTTAAAAGAGACGCATCCAATGCTTGGATGTGAATCCAACATATAATTAGGTAACTTGTCGACAAGTTAATTGGCTGTTAACAGGCTATTATTGCTGTATTTGAAAATATATATTGAATTGTGTTTGGTTGTCAACACAATCAAATAAAGACTTGAAGGAGATTAATCTTCTGTTCACTGACTTAGTCCAGTTTGTCTACAAGTTAATAATTGATATGTTGGATTCACATTACAACCAAAAATCAAGCTTTAGGAGTAGGTCCAGATCAAACCAAAATGTATTTAAAGTTTGATATGATTTAGTATTATTATTTAACTTCGATTTTTGGTTGAGATGGAGATGTGTATGAATTATTCATTAGTAGACAAACTGGAATTAAAGCCAGACTAAATCAGTGGCACAGTTGGAACTATGCAAGCATCTCCTTCAAATGTTTATATTTGGTTGTGTTAAAGAAGCATAATTCAATATCCAGTTTGTCTACAAATGAATCATTGATATGATTCACGTGTCCATCTCAAACAGCAGCACTTCATAATCCTGAACTATTATTGTTCAACTGTTGCAAAAAAAACTTGTATGAGCTCAGGCCAACGAGGCCTACAGGCCATGAATAGCAAATGGAAGTTCAAAACGTGTTCACAGGAACTTAAGTTGATAAAAAGATCTAACACAACATTAGGTGATAATATATGTATTATTATGGATTTATAATCATCTATAATAGGGCAGTGAATTAATTAACATGAAACGAACACAACAGGAGGTTTAAGGGACCGTGGTTGAAAGTCACTGCTTTTATTGGCCTTAACATTAATGGTGAGAAAACATGGGAGCTCCATATAGACTGTCTGTGGTTTAGCAACATAATCCTGTTAGCCAGGACTCAGGAAATAGTGGAATTAGGGTCTGCCTGAGGGTAAGGGCGTCACGCAGGACCACACTTTAGGGGTTGTACTGAACATACAATTTTACCATCCTTGCATGGATGCATCTATCTGGGCATACGCATAGCTCTGTGTGCGCATAAGTGTGTGAGAGAGTCGTATGGTTTTGGATGAACTCAATTGGGAGGACACGGTAGTATATTCGACAAGGTATCCTCAGGCACTGGAATATAGTGAGCCAGTGTATTAGGATCAGCTCAGAGGATTCAGAAGCACAATAGTGGGAGGCCACTTGGTCACTGCCAAGTTGTATTTACGTAGCTTTTTCATACACAATGTTAACCTCTTTTCTAGGTCTCTTTCTCTCTCTCTCTCTCTCTCTCTCTCTCTCTCTCTCTCTCTCTCTCTCTCTCTCTCTCTCTCTCTCTCTCTCAGATTAAGACTGAGTGAGGTCAACAGGAAACATTTGTCAATGGTTACCTCCAGTCTCTGATGTCAGACAAGTGCACTTCAGAGAACTTTGAGGATGCACACTTAATCTGCACGCTTCATATCTAATTAATGAGGGATTCCATCCTCTTCCAGTCGTCGTGCTAACGAAAACTAAAATACTCATGAGTGATTATGAATATGAGCATCGTATCAATCAAGGAGCGTATTTAATAACATGGCTAAAATGTGATATTTTAATATTCAGTCCTGAGTTACTTTCCCACTCAGTGGAGGAGCTGCTACGGTTCTACAGCAATTTATATATTCCAGGATGGTTAACTAAAACAACCTCGGCGAGAGGGTTTCCCTGAAACGTAAAAGGGCTAAAACTGTGATTTACGAGTCCATGGCACATCAGTGGAAAGCGCTGAGTACAGACCTCATGCCAGGTCTCTCTCTCTCTCTCTCTCTCTCTCTCTCTCTCTCTCTCTCTCTCTCTCACACACATTTTTCCTCAGGTAGCTGGAGAACAGCAAAAAATGACCCCAGCCATTATCACATTGGTTTCTGTAGCTTCATTCACCTCAGTCGATCTGCAAACACGTTGCCTTTTAGCTAAACATTAACTCAGCACCGGGATTAAAAACTAAAATGTAATATGTTCTGAGTGAAAAGGTAAACAATATGTGTGTTTCACAAAATCATATTTTTTTTCAGTTTCACAGCAATTTTTCTACACATTTTGCCATAGGGTGGGGAGAAAGTTTTAAAGCAAATTTCCTGCAATTCTACACATTGTGCCATGTTAATATGATATCTCAGTGAGAGTGACTATCAAAATCAATGGGGCCCCCTGGAGATCAGGGCCCCTGGGCATGTGACAAAGGGCCCGGTCGGTAATTCAGCCATGATTACTACAAGTTTAGTGACATGGGCTAATTGAGTGACTGTCAGTGAGTGACATATAACAAGAGGAAAACTGCTGCAACCAAGTTTCGAAATTGCACCTTGTGTATTATACTGTTGTAATAAGTTGAGACCCCGATTGAGTTCCAATGTTTTTTTATTTAAATGTTTTATTACAGAGGTTCGGACCTCGGTGTCCTCATATGTAGCTATAGCCCTGGCCTCGCTGCCCAAAACAGATGCCTTTCCACGGGCACCGAGTGATTCAAATCCTACCTTGTCGTGTTTTCCAGGAGTGCAGGGCAGCAGCAAACTCTCACTGACACTCTGGATTGCTTTTAGGAGCGAGGTGAGTCAAGGGTGAGTAGAGCGGGAACGATGTGGATGAATATGAATCAGGAAGTGATGAGTGAGGCGAGAAGTGGATTTATTATGCGTATCGAGATAAATATTTTAGGACAAAGTGGATAATCCAAAAAAAATAACAACATACCACTCACTATATGTGAACCCCTTCAAGGTCAGTAATCCAGGGCAGTGTCAGACAGGTACAGAATGGAAGGCAGGCTCAGGCTCAGTCTCAGGCTCAGGCTCAGTCTCAGGCTCAGGCTCAGGGTCAGAGTCAGGGCAGGCAGAGTGGTCAAAACTAGAAAAACAGGGGCTAGAGTGAAATAGAGACCAGACGAACTGTCAACAGACAAACAGAAAACACAGGTATAAATACACAGGGGCTAATGGGGAAAATGGGCGACACCTGGTGGGCGGAGGAGACAAGCACAAGACAGGTGAAACATCAGGGTGTGACACAATGTCTGATTTGTTATTGGTATCCATCTACCAATCCCTGCCCTTCTTTATGAAGCTTTTGAAAAGCCCCTGGCCTTTGTAGTTGAATCTGTGCTTGAAAATCAATAATTTACTCAGGGACCTGTAACTTAATAATATGTGATTTGTCAAGCTAAAACTCATTCAGGCTTGGCCAAACAAATGACCCAAAACAAAATCACAATTAAAATCCAAGGGGGTTGAATATTTACGATATCCACTGTATATAGACCATATGTTAGACTACAAATTGACTATATATTGCTTGATCATTTGTTAGGCTATTGGCTGGCCAAAATTTGTCTACATGAAAAGTGCAATACTATTAATATAATCACGTGTTAGTGCAGGTTTTCAATGAATGTATGCAGGAAATAAATTCTCAACAAGAAAATAGTGATCAAATTAAGATCCCTCACCTGCATGCTGTTATATATTTCCAAGGACCGGTAATCTGTAGCTAGAAGGTGCTACTGAGCGTTCGTCTCGCTGGCAGAAAATTATCCCCTCTCTTTCAATCGTTTTTCGGGGTTCCTCTCAGAGCCAAGGCTCCAATTAAGGATAAATGAGGTGATTTAACATGTCAATCAGAGATAATGATCCTCTCATTTGTGACGCAAACACTTTTCAGAACCCGTAAAATGGGTTGTAAACACAATAATTAAATATTTTTTTTTTTTAAAGCTGACAATTCATATTTGATCAATTAAAGGGTGTAAGACAACACTAACCCTCAGATGTAGGAGAGAATTCAGTTCTTGTTAGCCTAAAATATGCTGAATGTATCATTCTTCAAACAAACTCTGTGCTTTGATCATTCCAAGGTCCTCTAAAATGGAAAATAACAATGGTAGACAATGGTAGACAATATTTACACCTAAATGTGAATTTCCTACAAGTTCTCACAGACAATACTATCCCTCTTTGGCATCGAATTCGAATCTCCGCAGTCGGTAAAAGCAAACTCAACCGAGGCTAGAATAGGGGGAGACGTTTCCGCAACGGAATTGAATAGACAAAGAAACCCAGCTCATCACCTTCGCCGCAGCCACCTTGTCTAGTATTGGTCTGCTCGATAAAGCATCACCAGCGTGAGAAAGAGATTCCCACATAGGCTGGTGCGTTTATAGGGAGTTGCTATCGTCCCTATCGTTGTGAATCTCCAGGTCGTTGACAAGGCTGAGCACTTTCATTGGTCTCCTTTGCAACAATGCTTGTCTAATTGTCGTCTCGTTTCACCATTGATTTATAATTCACCGACCCACAGTTTGAAGAAATACTTAAATCGATTGCTCAGATAAGATAATAAAACGTGGTGTATGTATTGCGTTGTATCCTGTGCACTTCAAACAAAAAGAGGGCCTAGGACGATTGCTACACCTTTTTTTGCAAGCATTTTACAGTTTTCTTTTTGGGCCAGAGATGTGAGATGCTTGTCGTTCACAATGACTGAAATAAACATTAGCAGCAAAAATGAATGAGGCAGTTGTCCGCTATTTGGTTTACATACGAGGATGCCGACTTTAGGGGATGGCCTTGCATCTCAAAGAACAAAGCAACTCGACGATGAAACTGAAGGAAACCTGTCAGCCTTTTGGTTGTCATTGGACATTCAACACAGAGAGACGGATAACGAGAACATGAATATATACATGGCGAGACAGGAACACGGAGACATTGACATGACAAATAAATGCACATATTTGTCATGGAAGTGTGATAGCGATAATGAAAGTTACATTTATAGATACAAACAATTAAATGTACCTTGTGTATCTTCAAACTTTCACAGCCAATTTTCACCGTTGATGCCATTCCATAAATTGACAGTTTCTCCTAAAATAACACCATTGCCAACACCAAGCCATTGTCTCTCTCTCAAGGGGATATGATATGTCCTGCTTCGTGAAACGTTTGAACTCTGCTCTTAACCAGGCCCTACTCCAACTAGTTTGTTATCAACCAAAGCACCTATATATAAATAACCTGATTCCTTGTCTCAAGGACCATGGTGGTGTTGAGCTGCCATCTGTGCCTCGGAAATAATGGAAGGCAGGCGTTAGCCTATATGTCTGATACTGCCGTGGGCTAGGGTGATTGAGTGGCCTTGTTGATGGACTGTCGCGCTCACGTTACAGTGGCTGCAAACGAGCACGGACAGAACCTATTGGTCACAGCACGGTACATATATTCATTATACACAGACTGCATTGACTTTCTCTCACGCTGCTCTCTCTCTCTTCCTTCTCTCTCTTCCCTTCCTCCTCGTCTCCTCTCATTTTTCCCAATCTAAGTATTTCTCTTCCTCTCTCTTTCTCTCATTACACACTATTTTCTCTCCCAACTCGCCTTCTGTTTCTCTCTCACACTCCCCAGTCCTATCTCAGACAAACGTCTCTGTCTGTGTCTCTCCAGCCAGTTTGTTTTATGAGCTGCCTTCAGCTAGCCCTTCAGCCTTTTACAGAGACCCATTTTACAACAGTCATATTGATTTTGTTGAACGTGTCCTTCATTGTAGTGCATCAGAAGCCTCGATAAAGATTGAAATAACTCTGTTTGTGAATTAGTTAGAAATGGTCTCCTATCCTACCAATAGAACAGAGGAGCAAAGGTATTAATACTGTCAGTACCACATCCCTGTCCCCGAGGTACACTTAGACCCCCACTGTTTCCACCTGGTGAAGTTCCTATGGAAATGCACAGTCTGTGTGTGTGTGTGTGTGTGTGTGCGTGTGTGTGTGTGTTTGTTTTAATCGTCCACCACGAAGTCCCTCTTCTCACCTGTGCCTCCTCTCCTCTCTTCCAGCCATGACACCTCACATTTTTCTTCAGCCACAGTGAGTCTGGTCCTGTCTATCTACAGATGTACACTCGATGGTCACTTGTAGTGCTGAACGATTAAGCCAGATTTCTGCTATTTGTCCGTTTTTTTAAACAACTAATTGACCGACGTTGGTTAATTATTTGAATTCCATTTCGATGTGCAGTTTCTGTAGAGATAAATCAGATCAAGCCAGAACTGTGCAAAGTAGTAGGGAGTTGTAGTTTCCAACAGGCCAATATTCTACATAGTTTAGTGCAGAAAATGGTACTTAACCGCAATGACCATAATCCATTGCGAGACCGCTTCAACTTGTCCGGTCTGTGCGGAGAGAAGAGAGAATGTGCATTCAGAAAGTATTCAGATCCCTTTACTTTTTCCACATTTTGTTACGTTACAGCCTTATTCTAAAATGTATTTACCAAGAACATGTCCTCATCAATCTACACACAATACCCATAATGACAAAGTGAAAACAGGTTTAGACATTTTTGCAAACTTATAAAAAAGTAATCAGACACTTTGCTATTATACTCGAAATTGAGGTTTATCCTGTTTCCATTGATCATCCTTGTGATGTTTCTAGAACTTGATTTGAGTCCACCTCTGGTAAATTCCATTGATTGGACATCATTTGGAAAGGCACACACCTGTCTATATAAGGTTCCACAGTTGTCTGTCAGAGCAAAATCTAAGCCATGAGGTCGAAGGAATTGTCCGTAGAGCTCCAAGACAGGATTGTGTCGAGGCACAGATCTGGGGAAGGGTACCAAAACATGTCTGCAGCATTGAAGATCCCCAAGAACACAGTGGCCTCCATCATTCTTAAATGGAAGAAGTTTGGAACCACCAAGACTCCTCCTAGAGCTGGCTGCCCGGCCAAACTGAGCAATCAGGGAGAAGGGCCTTGGTCAGGGAGGTGAACAAGAACAAAATTGCCACTCTGACAGAGCTCCAGAGTTCCTCTGTGGAGATGGGAGGACCTTCCAGAAGGACAACCATCTCTGCAGCACTCCACCAATCAGGCCTTTATAGTAGAGTGACCAGACGGAAGCCACTCCTCAGTAATAGGCACATGACAGCCAGCTTGGAGTTTGTCCAAAGGCATCGAAAGACTCTCAGACCATGAGAAACAAAATTCGCTGGTCTGATAAAACCAAGATTGAACTCCTTGGCCTGAATGCAAAGCGTAAAGTCTGGAAGAAACCTGCCACCACCATGCTTCCCTATGGTGAAGCATGGTGGTGGCTGCATCATGCTGTGGAAATGTTTTTAAGCGGCAGGGACTGGGAGACTAGTCAGGATCAAGGAAAAGATTAACAGAGCAAAGCACAGAGAATCCTTGATGAAAACCTGATCCAGAGCACAACGACCCTAAGCACACAGCCAAGACAATGCAGGAGTGGCTTCGGGACGAGTCTCTGAATATCCTTGAGTGGCCCAGCCATAGCCAGGACTTGAACCCCATCGAACATCTCTGGAGAGACCTGAAAAATGCTGTGCAGCAACGCTCCCCATCCAACCTGACAGAGCTTGAGAGGATCTGCAGAGAAGAATGGGAGAAACTCCCCAAATACAGGTGTACCAAACTTGTAGCGTCAACCCCAAGAAGACTAGAGGCTGTAATTGCTGCCAAAGGTGCTTCAAAGAGTAAAGGGTCTGAATAGTTATGTAAATGTCATTTTTACTTTGTCAGCATAGGGTAGTGAGTGCAGATTGATGATTAATCATTTTTAGAATAAGGTTGTAACTTAACAAAATGTGGAAATAGTCAATGGGTCTGAATACTTTCTGAATGCACTGTAAGTGATTGATATGGGTCTGAATACTTTCTGAATGCACTGTAAGTGATTGATATGGGTCTGAATACTTTCTGAATGCACTGTAAGTGATTGATATGGGTCTGAATACTTTCTGAATGCACTGTAAGTGATTGATATGGGTCTGAATACTTTCTGAATGCACTGTAAGTGATTGATATGGGTCTGAATAATTTCTGAATGCACTGTAAGTGATTGATATGGGTCTGAATACTTTCTGAATGCACTGTAAGTGATTGATATGGGTCTGAATACTTTCTGAATGCACTGTAAGTGATTGATATGGGTCTGAATAATTTCTGAATGCTCTGTAAGTGATTGATAGTTGTTGTTCAGCAGATATAATAGTATGAAAATTAAAAAATTCACTAAAATAGTGATTTTGTCATAGAGATGAGATGATGACTTGGAATTAAATTATTTTATTAAAGTAAAGTAATGTGATTAAATTATGGTGAATTAATTAATTATTAATTAATTAATTAATAAGAATTCATTACCATCATGAAACGTATATATAAAAAAATGTACACCATTGAACGCACATAATGCATTTAATGTAAAATAAAATAAGAAAAGCAAATAACAATTATAATAAAGCCTCAAAAAGCACTAATCACCCAGCATGCAGTGTGTAGAGGACAGATGAACAGCAGATCTGGGCAGAAAATAATTTTATTTTGTACCAACTTTTCAAACTCAAGGTAGTCTAATGTAGTTTATATCAAAGTTTCAACTATTTTCTTTGATATTCAAATACAGGTAAAAGAAAAACAAACATTATGAAAGTATTTTGAATACTTCTTAGAGAAACAAATAATATGTTGAAGGTATTTGAATATATTTTTAATTGTTTTATTTATTTAACCTTTATTTAACTAGGCAAGTCAGTTAAGAACAAATTATTATTTACAATGACGGCCTACCAAAAGGAAAAAGACCTCCTGCAGGGATGGGGGCTGGGATTAAAAATACAAATAAATTAAATATAATTATAGGACAAAAGACATATCACCACAAGAGAGACAAAACAACACTACATAAAGAGAGACCTAAGACAACAACATAGCATGGCAGCAACACTTGACAACACAGCATGGCAGCAACACAACATGACAACAACATGGTAGCAACACAACATGGTAGCAACACAACATGGTAGCAACACAACATGGTAGCAGCACAAAACAGGGTACAAACATTATTAGGCACAGACAACAGCACAAAGGGCAAGAAGGTAGAGACAGCAATACATCACGCAAAGCAGCCACAACTGTCAGTAAGAGTGTCCATGGTTGAGACTTTGAATAAAGAGAGTGAGATAAAACTGTCCCGTTTGAGTGTTTGTTGCAGCTCGTTCCAGTCGCTAGCTGCAGCGAACTGAAAAGACAAGCGACCCAGGGGTGTGTGTGCTTTGGGGACCTTTAACAGAATGTGACTGGCAGAACGGGTATTGTATGTGGAGGATGAGGGCTGCAGTAGATATCTCAGATAGGGGGGAGTGAGGCCTAAGAGGGTTTTATAAATAAGCATCAACCAGTGGGTCTTGCGTCGGGTAAACAGAGATGACCAGTTTACAGAGGAGTATAGAGTGCAGTGATGTGTCCTATAAGGAGCATTGGTGGCAAATCTGATGGCCGAATGGTAAAGAACATCTAGCTGCTCGAGAACACCCTTACATGCCGATCTATAAATTAAGTCTACGTAATCTAGCATGGGTAGGATGGTCATCTGAATCAGGGTTAGTTTGGCAGCTGGGGTGAAAGAGGAGTGATTACGATAGAGGAAACCAAGTCTAGATTTAACTTTAGCCTGCAGCTTTGATATGTGCTGAGAGAAGAACAGTGTACCGTCCAGCCATACTCCTGATGTGACTACCTCAAGCTCTAAACCCTCAGAGTTAGTAATCACACCTGTGGGGAGAGGGACATTTTTCTTACCAAACCACAAGACCTTTGTTTTGGAGGTGTTCAGAACAAGGTTAATGGCAGAGAAAGCTTGTTGGACACTAAGAAAGTTTGTTGTAGAGCGTTTAACACAACATCCGGGGAGGGGCCAGCTGAGTATAAGACTGTAAATAAATGGATAAGAGAGCTTCCTACTGCCTGAGCTATGTTGTTTATGTAAATTAAGAAGAGAGTGGAGCCTAGGATCGAGCCTTGGGGTACACCCTGGGTGACAGGCAGTGGCTGAGACAGCAGATGTTCTGACTTCATACACTGCACTCTTTGAGAGAGATAGTTAGCAAACCAAGCCAAAGACCTAGTATTGCATACTAGAGAGACATCAATACTCCTTAGCCGGCCCACAAGGAGGGAATGGTCTACCGTATCAAAACCTTTGGCCAAGTCAATAAAAATAGCAGCACAACATTGCTTAGAATCAAGGGCAATGGTGACATCATTGAGGTCCTTTAAGGTTGCGGTGGCACATCCATAACCTGAGCAGAAACCAGATTGCATACTAGAGAGAATACTATAGACATCAAGAAAGCCTGTCAGTTGATTATTGACAAGGTTTTCCAACAGTTAGGATCAGCTTGATCTCCCCCTTTAAATAAAGGATGAACAATGGCTGCCTTCCAAGCAATGGGTACCTCCCCAGAGAGGAGAGAGGAGAGACAGGTTAAAAAGGTCAAAGATAGGCTTGGCAATGATAGGGGCAGCAACCTTAAAGAAGAAAGGGGCTAAACCATCTGACCCAGATGTTTTTTGGGGGTCAGGTTTAAGGAGCTCCTCTAGCACCTCGGACTCAGTGACCGCCTGCAGGGAGAAACGTTGTAGTGGGGCAGGGGGAAAAGAGGGAGGAGCATCGGGGCTAGTCACATTAGAAGGGGCTGGGAGATGAAGACATGTTGATATGGAAGTTATTTGAAAGCAAAACAAATAATATTTGATGGCTGCCAATTATTTGATGAAGAACCAAAAACTACAGTTGGTTGAATTACTATAAATATATGATCCTAAGCACATGGTTTGGGTGGCTCTTAGACATGAATCTTAACATGGCCTACAGCTAGATATAATTACATGAGGGACATTGAATCCCCTCAACATTAGACTACTTTTGCAGCTTCAAAATGACTAAGAAAAATATTTGAGTGAGACACACCGTAACACTTGACATAAAGTTCATATACATGTGTAGTAACTGTGAGTATTATAATAGCATTATCGTTGTTAAATAGGACTTTGGAAATTGCTTTACAGTTGCATAATAATGGAGTTATTACATAACTGGAATAAGAACATTATTCCTCCTGTCTATCATAGATTAAAAAACTCTCAGCTCATTGCAATGCAATTATGTAACATCATTCCAAAATAAATTTATGTTTTATTACACAGTTGAATGTTAAGTGTTACTGAGAATGCTAACAGTAACAAAATATGGCTATTAAGTGTCGAAAAGAAAGTAAATAACCCAAAACTACCTTTTTGAATCAACTACAGCCAAGGTAGGTTGAAAATCATGTTTGTAAACTATCCCTTTAAAGATGGTGTAGTGAATGTTTGAAACAAGAACACTTACCCTTAGATGGCTTTGAATTACTCTGTAGTGTGTTTAGGTATGATAACATTTATTTCAGCTTTTGACCTTTTCATTGGCATGTTGAAAGAGTTATTTTTTTTATTTTATTTCACCTTTATTTACAGAGTAGTTAAGCATCACAAAAATAATTGTTTAATTGGTTTGACTTGTTTATGTACACCTGGGACATTGAACATTCAGGAGAATGGACATTTACAAAATATTCAAATAGAACTGTATTGTGTAGATCAAATTTGACTGTCAAATAGATTGGAATAGTATAGGAGACTGTGTGTGTGCTCTAGTCATTCTATTTCTGTCTTCAAATGCAGTTCCAGATACAGTTGTCACTTCCTGAGATCTGTATTCAAATGTTGTCAGAAGAAGTTGCTTTCTCAGATCTACAGTATATTCAAATAGTTAACTTAAGTAGTTACTTTCTGAGACCTGTATTCAAATAGTTAAAATAAATTAGTACTTTGTTGGGATCTGTATTCAAATAGTTGTAGTCACCTCCAAAGGAACTATTTGTTTAATGAGAAAAATAGTTATGTTCCACAAAGCATAGTTAAAACTATAGTTATCGCAGGTCTGGTGTCCAGACAGAAGTGTTGTGAGGGGGAACCAACTGAAAGGTTCAGTGACAGAGATGATTTGCTTGGCATTGAATTTCCATGGGCCTTATTAGAAGTATATTTCAGCCTTGTTTTTCTAATGAGGACTTGCCTTTCTGTTTTAACAAATCAGCATTATCAATATTCTTATTTCAAGTTGAGTATAAAAAAAAGAGACCGAAAACAATGTAAAACAACTTGGTATGGTGTAAAAATTCTAGTAAACTATATTATGTACAGGGCCCAATAGGATTTATCCAATATTTCCTGGATTCTTATGGGTATTCTAGGGGATTGTATCCACATTAAACTACATGAATCCTCATTATACAACTGTTTAGATATGTGCCTCCAGGGTGCACAATCCACGTTGCATTCACCCAAGGTCATTAACATCACCAATAATAAGCCAAATCACCATCAAATTATGCTCCTTCCATAATGTTGCAGTCTCTGCAACGGATATATAGACTTCCCTTACTCCCCATGCCCACCAAGTATCGTGTCTAGAGCTCTTTTCCCATTGTCTGTTTATGTTAATGGACATTGTATAGGATCATTGTGCTTATATAGGGCAGCAGGCCCCGTCACTGAGGACTGGGCTGAGTTAATCTAGCCGTCAGTTGTGCGAGGAGACCTACTGTATAAAGTGTAGCCCGGGGGGCAACTCTCTGTACTGTGGCTTTCATGTCCACACCGTGACAGCCAGACAGGCAGCCCTGCTGTCTCTGAAGAAAGAATTGGACGTAATGGTAGTGAATGAATGGGAGCCTGGCATTAGTTGTGGTTTCCAGACCAGGACGTGTATTAGAGTTACTGTACTGTATCCCCCAACTCCTGGGATCCTTGAACTGTCTCTGTAAAACAGAAAGGCCTAAGTGGACATGAATTCAATTGAATGTGGATGGTAAATGCAGTGTATTCTGGGGTATGTCAAACATGTTTAGAATAAAATATGGGGGTACAGTTATGACATGTTTAGAATAATGTGTGGGGGAACAGTTATGACATGTGTAGAATAATGTGTGTTGGTACAGTTATGACATGTGTAGAATAATGTGTGGGGGAACAGTTATGACATGTGTAGAATAATGTGTGGGGGAACAGTTATGACATGTGTAGAATAATGTGTGTTGGTACAGTTATGACATGTGTAGAATAATGTGTGTTGGTACAGTTATGACATGTTTAGAATAATGTGTGGGAGTACAGTTATGACATGTGTAGAATAATGTGTGTTGGTACAGTTATGACATGTGTAGAATAATGTGTGTTGGTACAGTTATGACATGTGTAGAATAATGTGTGTTGGTACAGTTATGACATGTGTAGAATAATGTGTGTTGGTACAGTTATGACATGTTTAGAATAATGTGTGGGAGTACAGTTATGACATGTGTAGAATAATGTGTGTTGGTACAGTTATGACATGTGTAGAATAATGTGTGTTGGTACAGTTATGACATGTGTAGAATAATGTGTGTTGGTACAGTTATGACATGTGTAGAATAATGTGTGTTGGTACAGTTATGACATGTTTAGAATAATGTGTGGGAGTACAGTTATGACATGTGTAGAATAATGTGTGTTGGTACAGTTATGACATGTGTAGAATAATGTGTGTTGGTACAGTTATGACAGATGAAACTGCAACGCATTGTATCAGTTGTTTAAATGGCTGCAGTTGTGCTGTATTTGTTGGAGCTGTTCGACTCTCTGCCATAGCCTTGCTATACTCCTCACACTAAGCCTGAGCGAGCTAATATATGTCCATGCCTTCACCATTTATGGATGTGCCATTGCTTCATTAACCACCGTTCTCTAACTGGGAGAGGTGCAAGGTCAAGTTTATTTTAGCAACCAATTTTGTCGCTCCTTCAAGCGTATAAGCCTTTTCCTTTTTCTTTCTCCCAGCGCCTCCAACAAAACAATTCATATAGCAGTGACACACGACTACAACACTCTTTCTTGACCTCAAGCCTGTGTATACTGGACACATTTGAATACTGTGTGTTTAATGTGTTATAATTTGGCATAGCAACTGTAGTGTACACAACGTATTACCGGTCGAGGAGGAAGTACTTGAATGATCTTGAAAAAACTAATGATACCATTCTTGTCCTTGCCTTTGGGCTGAACCTCTGACAGAGTCCATGCACCATTTAAATATAAAAAAAAGTACTTTTGCAACCAGGCCTGTTCAGATTTCAATTCCAGCATAACGGATTCCTGTTTGTTCATTCTATTTAAGCTTTTAACCGACTTGACATCCTCACTTTCCATTTAAGAGAAAACTGTACACTAAACCACTAAACCAATTAGGAGAGAGGAATAAGTGTTGGAATTATTTAACCAAATTCCTGTCTGCAGCACTTCTTAAACATTGTTCATGTTTTTAACTTGCAAAAGGCGCATCTGAGTCTTACTGACGGAAAGATGCCAATTCGTTTTGTATGAGGAAATTCAGCAACGATCACAGCACCCAATGTCACAAAATAATGACCATCATAAGTAATGATAGCTCTCGGAGGCTGCATGCACTTTTCAGTGCCAAGTGTCAGGAAGCCGAAAGGATTCAGCTTTATCGAGCTAATGCCAACGGATACAGTGGGTAAGGTAACACAACAAATCCTGCTTTTTGCCTCTACAGTGGAGGACCTGAGTGTGTGCATGTGTTTATGTGTGTGTGTGTGTGTGTGTGTGTGTGTGTGTGTGTGTGTGTGTGTGTGTGTGTGTGTGTGTGTGTGTGTGTGTGTGTGTGTGTGTGTGTGTGTGTGTGTGTGTGTGTGTGTGTGTGTGTGTTTGTGTGTGTGTGTGTGTATCATGCCAGTGAGTCCGAGGGGGGATGCTTGTATATGTGTGTATTTATATGTGTATTTGTTTGAGGGCAAAGGAGGTAAAAAAATAAAATATATATATATATAATTCTCTCGATGCCCGGGAACCGAAAGAAAAGGACAATTGCAGCCGTGAGGTCTTCCCCACCCTAGAGGGGGCGCCACTGATAAATTCCTAGCTCCATGCAGCACCCCTGGCACTGGAGAGAAAGGGCATCGCCGTGAAGAGCGCCAGCGGCCAAACAAATGGAAAACATCTCATCGTAGACGGAGGGCAGAGGAGGGGAGGAGAGAAAAACAATAAACACAGCAAACTCAGTTATAGCTAGTCCACAAGGGACGGCTAAGGTCAAAGCACCTTAACAAAGTTAGGAGAGGTTATTGCAGAAGAGTTTTGTTATCAACCCTTGATGACGCTGATGAGCAGGCGGCAAAACAAATATCAAAGGAACATCATTTCTTAACGTGTGTTGACTGGACGTAACCGTGTGTGTGTGTGTGTGTGTGTGTGTGTGTGTGTGTGTGTGTGTGTGTCTGTAAAGTAAGATCGTTCCACAGTGACTATGGAGGATCTTTTCAATATTCTTTCTCTCTGGAAAGATCCAGGGCTTAAATAATGAATGTGCTTCTTGCGACAGATTTGTATGGCTTAACACTTTTGTCAAATTACATTTGGGATCTCTCACACTTTGGATGATATTCTTTTAATTTGAATGTAATGAAAGTAATGAAACTGTCCTTGTCTTGAAATAATCTCATTCAGCGATTGCTATTTTCTGTTGTTGTTGTCTCCATAGATCTAACAATAAAACGATGCAAAATGTATTTATAATGGTTGTAAAAATTCCAAAGCGCTTCTTTGTAGTCTGCAAGTACAGTTTTTGTCAGAGGCTGTGCTCGCTTGAGCCCTGAAATATGGCTTGTTGCAGGTTGAAGAGAGACCGTTTATTTTTGCAATAATGTCAAGTGGTAAAAATGACTCTCAGTCTATCTATCTTTGGTATCAAATTGTCTTGACTGTAGATGAATTGCAGGCACTTGACCTCTGCCAACTCCGGGTTATTACATGTTTTGAAAGTGACTGCGTCTGACTATCTCTCTCTCTCTCTCTCTCTCTCTCTCTCTATTTATATCATTCTCTCTCTCTCTTTCTCTCTCTCTCTCTCTCTCTCTCTCTCTCTCTCTCTCTCTATTTATATCATTCTCTCTCTCTCTTTCTCTCTCTCTCTCTCTCTCTCTCTCTGTGGTCAGGGCCCACATTATAAAGAAGGACGTTTCTTTTCACCAGGGGGAGTCACGTCAAACACTTTTATAACACAACCCATTGTAAATACCCCTGGGTGGGTTACCACCTCGTCACAATGCTTTGGGTTTGGTACTATTGTCCCGCTTAATCACATTGTATTGCTTTATTGACTGCCGTTGTTAGTAATAGCATTATAAATTGATAATTCATCTCCTGGTGTTATTTGATACTGCGTCAACATCCTGTTGGGTGTATTGGTATCCAACAGTTAAACACTTCCTCCACCATTGAATGGGTGAGGTCAAATGCTTGCAAAGTCGCACTGAGGCCGAGACCGTCTTTGCTGAGTGGGGATGTTTTAGTAAAAAAATAAAATCAGAATTCTCACAAATGCATCTTGGGCAAAGATTTTATTTTTTTCAACCAACACCAGCCTGGTGGATTAGCCAACGCACAAACCACAGAGCCAAGAGAACAATAGTGATGTTCCCTGTTTCCAATCCCAGGTTGTCCGTTGTTGAAAGACTTATGTGCTATGTGTCCTCCCACGCTTATCATTAATATTGAAACACATTAAATCATCTCAGTGCTCCCTTCCTTCTTCTATTACTGGCTCAAGAAAGACAGACCCTACTTAAGGACCTGGAATTCTTTAAACACTAAATTGTTGTTCAGTGAACTGTCATGGTTGCCAGATTGACCTCATGTTCTACCCAGTCCCATTAGTGTCAGTCAGTCTGATCTTAGCACATCAAAATAAACCAATAATGTTTCCACTGCACATAAACATAAGGCCTTAGAAACGGGACAGGGGAACACTCATCTTGAAGGTCTCCCAGGTGGTGCAGTGGTCTAAGACACAGTGTCTCAGTGCTAGAGGTGTCACTACAGACACCCTGGTTCAAATCCAGTCTGTATCACAACCGGCTGTGGTTGGGAGTCCCATAGGACGGCGCACAATTGGCCCAGCGTCATCTGAGTTTGGCCGGGGTAGGACGTCATTGTAAATAAGAATTTGTTCTTGACTGACTTGCCTAGTTAAATAAATGTTAAATAAAAATACAAATCTTAAATGTCAGGGATGTGACAGAGTTGTATTGTTCTCTAACAGGTTCGAGAAAATATGCTCTCTGATTGACAGAAACACGGCTCAAAGCCATTCATAAAACCCATAGAACTGAATAATTGTTATAGGATTGTGTAAGTAAGAAAATGTGATATTGTTGTAAGGTAATGCCCTTGTATCCCTCTATCCCTGTCCTTGCCCATACAGCCATGGCTATCCCTGTCCCTGCCCATACAGCCATGGCTATGCCTGTCCCTGCCCATACAGCCATGGCTATCCCTGTCCCTGCCCATACAGCCATGGCTATCCCTGTCCCTGCCCATACAGCCATGGCTATCCCTGTCCCTGCCCATACAGCCATGGCTATCCCTGTCCCTGCCCATACAGCCATGGCTATGCCTGTCCCTGCCCATACAATAACTATGTTTTATTTTGGGTCTGCAGTGTTGGGGCAGGCGGATAAATGTCACCCAGGCTGACAAAGCAGAGCACAGCTTAGTTCCAGCCTACGGTCATTCCCGGTGCTCCAGTGCCTTGGATGGAGCTCCACAGCCAGCATTCTCCCTCCCCTCTTCAGCCTCTTCCCCCGCCCAGCTCAACCAGGAGTTACACTGACCACCACGACCATGTTAAGCGACAGCAGCCAGCTGCATCCCGGGGCTATTTTCTCCCTCTCTCTCATGCTCCTTTCTCTCTCTCTCTCTTTCTCTCAAGCCCTCTTTCTCTCTCTATCTCGTGCCCTCTCTCTCTGTCTCTCTCTCAAGCCTTCTCTCCCCATCTCTCTCTCTTCTATTGTTTGAAACTAGGGCTTTGTTTTTGTAGTCCCACATTAAACATTAAATCCATTCACCAGCAGCCTATGTAACCAGGCCAGTATCGGTTTGTGGACTATATGGTTGGCTGACTATCAGTTTGATGTATGAATAACCAGGGGCAACGCCTGGCAGAGATGAGGAGGCCTGATATCTGATGTAAATTGCTTCAGTTTATGGAAAACAAAGCGAGCGAACGTCAAAGCAATGGTTCAATGTGTTGCATTGACTTGGCTGAGCTCAGAAAGAGATGCTTTCTTTCTCCAGCATTGGGCCACTGGGCCACTCTCTCTTTCCCTCTCTCTTTCTCTTTGTCACTCTCTCAATATATTAATCAGGCTCCATCTCTCGCTCTCTCTCTCTCTCTCTCTCTCTCTCTCTCTCTCTCTCTCTCTCTCTCTCTCTCTCGCTGTCCTGCTCTCTCTCTCTCTCTCTCTCTCTCTCTCTCTCTCTCTCTCTCTCTCTCTCTCTCTCTCTCTCTCTTCGCTCTCTCTCTCTCTCTCTCTCTCCATCGCTCTCTCTCTCTCTCTCTCTCGCTCTCTCTCTCTCTCTCTCCTGCTCTCTTTCTCTCTCTCTCTCATTCTGTCTCTCTCGTCTACAGGCTCCATATCTCAGTGCTTTTAGCTTGTCATATATCCTACTTAAAGTGGAGTAGTTGATATTTTTCTCTGCCTCTCCTGGCTCCCCATTATGTATCTTCATGTATACATTCCTCAGTCTTTGCCGGATTGCAGGGTTCAGGTCATCCGCTGATGAAAGTGTACATTGACTCTGTGTGTCAGCATCATCCCTTCTTATCAAATCAGACATCGGCTGACAGTTGCGGTGAATCGTCACCTTGGAAACCAAAAGGTGACTCAACGGGTCATCAGAGTCGCTCATCTAGTTTATAATGGACCACCAGGGGGCAGTAGCCTATCACTACCCCCAATTGCTGTTGCTGGGGCGGGGCCATTAGGTCATGTGGTTCAATGAAAACATACACACAAGCACTTCAGGAAAATAAATATATTACCGTAGCGATAGATTGATGTTAATGAGAAAAGAAGCTTGCAAAGGTATTCGCCTAGGCTTTTCCCCTCTGGTTCCTGCAGGTTGGAGTTGGACACCCATGATTTAGATGTAAAAATGCAACATATCTAGCCACGTGTACTTGGGGAAATCACATTCCTTGGTGTGTGTGGGAGTGTAGCTTTTTATTACCTTCCTGTTCCTCCATGCTTCAGATCCAATTCCAGCTCTTAGTCTCTAAATGGGCTCCTTCTGTGGTGCCCTGGCAGAGCTCCAGGGTACTGTATGGTTGGCCAAGACCACAGGTAACTTCAATTCAAACTCTTCATTTGAGCATTCATCACATTGGCGTAATAGGTTTTGGATGATTTAGTCTACAGTAAATGGCGTTAATGGCTCACCGTCGGTCTACCCTTGCAAAAAAAAAACACATGAAAAAATCATGTGCAAAAAACACACGTAGTTTTTCGGACATCTGTGAACACGTGTGAACAAATCAAATGTGAAATGTTTTTTGGGTCGAGTCAGACGTGTGAAGTTTCACATGTTAATTTGACCCTGCTTCGCTTCAGATGCAAACCAGCAGTGGAATACAGGGTGCTATGCTTCCTGGAATAGATGTGCCAAAACGTAAAAATGTAGCAAAAGCAAATGCTAGGGTAACAGAACCAAAGATAGGGAAAATTGCATGGCATTTTATTTAATCGCATTTTCATAAAATATATTGTTCTGGCATTTCAAAATAATTCCTTGCAATATTGTGTTTTGCTATCAATACTTTTGGGTTTATCTTTTACTTTCAATATCATTATTTTTGTATGCAATACTAAGAATGTGTTGTTCTTGACTTCAAAAGCTTGCTTGATATTAATGGCACAAAAGTAACTCATTCACATATTAACACTATTACTGTATTAAAGGTGTTTAAAGCGACAATCCTTAATTAAAATAAAAGTGCATTGGTCGCGTACACAGATGTTATCGCAGGTGCGGCGAAATGCTTGTGTTTCAAGCTCCAACAGTGCAGTACTAATACAGAGAAATCGAAAAACAATACTCACATAATCCAATAAGTAAAAATAAATGTATAAATATTATAACAAGCAACGTTATAGACCAGAATATATATATATATATATATATATATTTTTTTTTTTTCATCTCTTGAGTATCATTAATGTGATGACATGCTATTCTATCAAATCGATTACCTAACACTTAATTATTATTTGATTTAATTAATCAAGCAATAATTAACTCATTAGGAATTCTGGGGCATATAGAGCTGCTGTCTCCCGAATCAACTCAATAGCAGTCAATTATCAATTGCACCTTCTATCAGTCTCATTCTAACTGCCGTAAAATCTATCTGCACGAACCCTATGATGAATCAGCGATACACAAATTGGCTTAACTATTTATTTACTGACTACCTAAATAATCACACAGAATTACATACGTACACAGGATAGATTATACATTGATTACTAATCATGCCATGAAAAGTCCCTAGTGGACTAACCCGATATGACGGCTGGTTACACACAGGAAGTGGGTGGGGGATTGAAAGAGCGGGAGGAGAGACAAAGGAATGGGTCTCTATCGGACCTTGAGAAGCTATGCTCACATAAATACAAAGTCTTATGCACTCTAATATCCTCATCCTAGGCCACATACATTCTCAGCTGCAGACTGATAACTGCGACAACTAGGATTTAATCACTTCTTTTATGTAGTGATCGATAGTTCAGAGTTCATACAATTTTTCCATACTCAGCTCGCGCTGTATTCTGGCTAGTCTAGTAGAAATTCACAATTTCAACGTGGGGATCGGCACCTCCACATTATCTGGTCTCGTAAATTTCGTAGTTTTGTAGTTCAACCATTTGCAACCTCAGCTTTCACCGTGGTTTGCGTGGTCTGGTATGAATTGTGTCACGGGGGCTTTAATACTGGGGAAGATAAGGGGTGTGTTTCATCCTTCTCCCCAATGCCTGTGTTCCCTTGGGCGGGGCTACTGACGGTGCATAGAAGGCTAAAATCCCATTTAATCTTCTCACAAATAGTTTAATATTTAATCATATAAGTTTTGCAACATTTAGATGTAAATCTGATAACTACACTATTATAAAAAAAGTGTTCCATCCCCTTTGAATAACCTTTTTTTGTTCCATGGTAGAACCCTTTTGGTTCCAGGTAGAACTCTTTTGGGTTCCATGTAGAACCATTTCCACAGAGGGTTTCTACATGGAACCCAAAATAGTTCTGCCTGGAACCAAAAATGATTCTTCAAAGGGGATGGAACACTTTTTTTATAATAGTGTAGTTATCAGATTTACATCTAAATGTTGCAAAACTTATATGATTCTCCTATGGGGACAGCCAAAGAACGTTTAGGTTCTAGATAGCACCTTTACTTCTAAGAGTGTAGAATGTGTACCGCCTCCGAGATACAGTTAACCAGCTATATCATCTGTAATAATATCCCAAAATAACAACTGATCTGGGATCATAGTTCTTTAAGTACCAACGGACACTTTCAACTGGTTGGATTACAGAAATATTGTTCCGTTCTCCAACCTTTCGATGTTACCTTACGGTCACTAAGAAATGTCTTTTTTTTTAAAAGAAAAGCAGTTTTTTGTCCATTAAAATAACATAAAATTGATCAGAAATACAGACATTGTTAATGTTGTAAATGACAATTGTAGCTGGAAACGGCTGATTTTTTATGGAATATCTACAAAGGCATATTTAGGCCCATTATCAGCAACCATCACTCCTGTGTTCCAATTGCACGTTGAGTTAGCTGATCCAAAGCTAATTGATCATTTGCAATTATGTTAGCACAGCTGAAAACTGTTGTGCTGATTAAAGAAGCAATTAAATTGGCCTTCTTTAGACTAGTTGAGTATCTGTGAAGAGTGAAGAGGCGACCTCGGGATGCTGGCCTTCTAGGCAGAATTGCAAAGAAAAAGCCACTTCTCAGACTGACAGAAAAGATTAAGATGGGCAAAAGAATACAGACACTGGACAGAGGAAGATATGGCTTTTTCTTCGCAACTCTGCCTAGAAGGCCAGCATCCCAGAGTTGCCTCTTCACTGTTGACGTTGTCATTTGACAAGTAGGGCTACTACTTGTGAAAATGTGGTTTTATGTGCTGAAATTAATCCACCTTTCACTTTCTGACTCCCACATCCCCCCCCTTACTTTGGATAAAAATAATGTTTCCTTCCAAGACTTTCCCCCCACTTCCTGGCATTCTCTGCGGCTTGACAGACTCCTCCTGCTCAACACAGCCGCAGGCTCAGCCGGAGCCCTGGAATCCGACAGTGGGTTTTTTCTGTACCGGAATGCAGACGGACAGCTAGCTAGAGACTAGTCCAAGGCATAAATTGGAGGGCTGTCTTTGTTTTTTTCAGCACTGGAGCATCCTTTATGAGGTGGAAAATGCCTAACCAGCCATCCGAAGAGAGGAGCAGAGGCAGCCACCTGTTCAGCATCAGACGAAGCCACAAGTTTTCATTCACCCAGCTCAGGATATTCCCCTGGCCAACTTATCCTTCTGAAACAGAGGCCGAGCTTGGCCGATGGAGCTGTGCCTTCCAGACACAAGAGGTGAGAAATCCGCAAGCTTTGATGATTCGGCAGGGATCTCTGAGTGGAATTTCTGAAAGGGCTCATTATTTCAGTGTGGAAAAGTGTCACTAAAAAACTGGGAGAGAGAACAGAGGAGTTTAAGGTGAAATGTCCATCAAAACTGCCACGGAGCATTGAGCCACTCCACCGAGGGACAAATGGGGTTAGATGGCAGCTTCCATCAATACCTAACCATCCTCTGCAGACCTGGGCAGAAAATAATTGTATTTTGTAGTGTATTTGAAAATACCAACTTTTCAAATACTCAAGGTAGTCGAATATAAACTAAAAGGCAACTATTTTCTTTGATATTCTAATCTCAGAAAACCAAATATTATTTGAAGGTATTTGAATTTATGCAAGTTATTCGAAAGCAAAAAAATATAAATATTTGATGTGTGAACAACCAAAAACTACAACCGTTAAGTTGAATGAGTCTAAATACTGTATATGATCATAAGCACATGGTTTGGGAGGGCTCTTACATATGAATCTCAATATAGCTTATAGCCTAGGATTAAATACACAAGGGACATGACCTCACCTCAACTTTTGCACCTTCAAAATGACTAAAACATATGTTTCCATAATGAGGGACACATACAGTAACACTTACAAGTATAATGTGTAGTAACTTTTTGATTATTCTAATAGTGACATTGTTGTTACATAGCAACAACATATTAGTTACATAGGCGTTACTGCATGTCTGTAATTACATGGGAATACGGTTGTAGCACTATTAGTTATTAACCAATTGGAACAAGGAACGTGTAATTACACAGCCACGTTCTGAAGATTATTCCACATGTATAATTACTGGTGTAATTACTCATTCCACTATGTGACCGATGCTTTTGAATTATACGTTTTGAAAGTCACCATCGAATCCACATGCGATACCAGGGTTTAATAAATAAGCTAGGACCTTGTAACAACAATTGTAACAAGGCACACCCTTTCATTAACTACCAGTCGTTTCAATTAGTTTATTTATATATTATGGCCTGGCTCAAAGGCTACAGCAAATCAAGTGTAACGTAAGAACAATGTAGTTACACAGGATATAATTGTAATTGTCATACACCTACACAGGTGTATGGGGCGGCAGGTAGCCCAGTGGTTAGAGTGTTGGGCCTGTAACCGAAAGGTTGCTGGATCGAATCCCCGAGCTGACAAGGTAAAAATCTGTCGTTCTGCCCCTGAACAAGGCAGTTAACCCACTGTTCCTAGGCCGTCATTGATAATAAGAATTTGTTCTTAACTGACTTGCCTAGTAAAATAAAAATAAATAAACACAGGAACAAGTGATTCAATCTAAAGTGAAACCATTTTAGTTACATTGTACTTACAATGTAACAATTTTCAACAACCAACTCAGTAGTTACAATGTTGTTTCAAAGAGATATACATGTATTTACAATGTACTTACCGAGGAGCAAGCAGCGTAAAGTGAAGTGACATTTTTAATTACTTTGTAGTTACAATATTATAACCTTTGCAGGCAGTAGGCTGACCAGGAAGAATAAGGAGGAAAAATAATTAATAATAATTAATCATTATTTAATGGATTTGACAAAAATCTATATTCAAACCCTTTAAATGAAATTCTACATTCCAGACTCAAAGCAATAACTATTAGTAAAACATACTTACTAGTTAATAAAACGTACTAACGCAAGGTGGTAAAGCTAGCTAGCATTTCTAAATTTTACACTAAATGTAGCTAGCTAGCTAAGCACTGGCACATGTTTTCCAACTCGGTCAATAAATGTGTTGTGTCCTGCTGCACTACCCAGGTGCACTACCCAGGTGTACGATGTGTCCCCGTGGGTTTCACCCATAGTGATTACCAAAAAGACAAATGTAAATACCCACATGTGTGTGGAATTGCACAAGCCAAACAAAGCAGTGATCATTGACAGTTATTCACTTCCTCACATGGATGATCTCTTCGCAGAACTACAAGACGCTACTGTGTTCTCAACCATCAGGTCCTCCTTCACGAGAAGAGGCGGGACATGACAGCGTTCATTACGCACAACAGCCTTTGCTGCCTTTCAAAATATGGTGTCATCCCTACTGTAGAACTACAAGGTGCACAACATCATAATAATCGGAAAAACTAAAAATGAACATGACTGCAACTTGCAAGCTGTTCTGAGCACCTTGGAGAGAGCCGGTCTGCTGCTAAACAAAGAAAAATGTCACTTCAACAAAACAAGCCTGACCTTACTTGGTCATACCGTTAATACACAAGGACTACTACCTGATGATGGACATGTCCGCTCCGTTCTCAAGGCCCCTACTCCTTCCAATGCTACCACCCTTCATTCCTTCTTTGGGTTAACCGGGTGGTACTCCAACTTCTAAAGAGGTCAAGCATATTGGCGCCTGCCTCAAGACAGACGGCCCTTTCACATGGACAGATGTTGCGCAGAAGAGCTTTGGGAAAGTCAAGCAGCTCCGGTGACTACAGATGCATTAGGTTATGGCTTGGGTTGTGTGCTTACGCAAATACATCCAGATGGAACTGAACGCACAGTGGCATTTGCATCCCATTCTCTATCCTCAGGCAAGCTCAAATACTCTATAGTAGAGAAGGAATCGCTTGGCAGTGTGTGGTCTGTTCAGCGGTGGCGAACCACACACTGCCAAGCGATTCCTTCTCTACTATAGAGTATTTGAGCGAACGTTTAACACTATGAACTGATCACGAATGATCATAAGGCCTTTACTACCTTTACTACCTCACGCCAGAATGCTAGATGGTCTGCTCGCTTACTGTACTTCACATTATAGCTTTTTATAGCTTTTTTAGCACTCCAGACTTCTTGTATTTCTATATTTTTTCATACTGCCGCTCTATGTATCATGTATCGTGTATCTGTCTTATGTGTATTTTCGTTCTGGCATTTTGCACCTGCCCTGTGTTTTGTTGTAGCTGCTTGACAAATAAATCTGTCTGTCTGTCTGTCTGTCTGTCTGTCTGTCTGTCTGTCTGTCTGTCTGTCTGTCTGTCTGTCTGTCTGTCTGTCTGTCTGTCTGTCTGTCTGTCTGTCTGTCTGTCTGTCTGTCTGTCTGTCTGTCTGTCTGTCTCTGTCTGTCTATCTGTCTGTCTGTCTGTCTGTCTGTCTATCTATCTATCTATCTAGCCATTCTGTACAGGCCTGGATCAGTAAACGTCATTGCTGATTGCCTTTCGAGAATGGCCCTCACCTCAGACGAACTGTGTGCTTTACACAGTCAGATTGAAAAAGGCTGGCCCAAAACAAGAAAAACATTTCCTCAGAACTGGTACGTTACTTCACCATTTGAGATTAACTACAAGACTGTTTAGTGTAGCCTACCGTGGTCCAAACTGCCTACCTGTGCCCATTGTGCTGCATCACAGGTTTTACTTGCTCATGAGTCATCCCAACAAAACAATGGCTCTGTGAGCTCTACTGGTGGCCTACAATATCAGCATGTCAACTGTGTCAGACAAATGACAGAACTCCTATGGTTAACTACAGTAAATGCTGCACGATTGCATTTACCAGTAATGTAACTACTCAATTCTTAACTGATGTGTTTAGTCACAAAAGAAACTGCTACAAAATCGTAAGATGATCCTCCATGACAGAGACATTACACACTTAAAGTGTTTGTGTGCAAATGGCACAGAGGAACGCTAGAGCCGCATTCTAAAAGACTGTCTCCAAAACGGCTATCCGGGAGGGAAAGCCTTGGAAACCATATGTACAAAAACAATCAATCATCAAAGAGGGAGATTGTGTGCGTGTAAAACTCCCGTTTCATGTCAAAAAGGGTGCACCAAAGTACAGTGTGCCATTCAAAATTATCCAAACAAAAGGACAGAGCACCTCTTTTCTCTCACTGTGCACTGAACAGACACTATCAAACGGTGCTGCTCATCTCCAAATGCCCTTGCTCTCTCAACAGACTATTCAAACTGATGCTCAGAGTCAGACGAGAGTCAGAAGAAGCCTGGCTTGGCTAAAGGACTATATTCAGTCAAATCAAATATTAACAAATATATACAGTGGGGAGAACAAGTATTTGATACACTGCAGATTTTGCAGGTTTTCCTACTTACAAAGCATGTAGATGTAGAGACAGAATCTAAAACAAAAATCCAGAAAAATCACATGGTATGATTTTTAAATAATACATTTGCATTTTATTGCATGACATAAGTATTTGATCACCTACCAACCAGTAAGAATTCCGGCTCTCACAGACCTGTTAGTTTTTCTTTAAGAAGCCCTCCTGTTCTCCACTCATTACCTGTATTAACTGCACCTGTTTGAACTCGTTACCTGTATAAAAGACACCTGTCCACACACTCAATTAAACAGACTCCAACCTCTCCACAATGGCCAAGGCCAGAGAGCTGTGTAAGGACATCAGGTATAAAATTGTAGACCTGCACAAGGCTGGGATGGGCTACAGGATAATAGGCAAGCAGCTTGGTGAGAAGGCAACAACTGTTGGCGCAATTATTAGAAAATGGAAGAAGTTCAAGATGACGGTCAATCTCCCTCGGTCTGGGGCACCATGCAAGATCTCACCTCGTGGGGCATCAATGATCATGAGGAAGGTGAGGGATCAGCCCAGAACTACGCGGCAGGACCTGGTCAATGACCTGAAGAGAGCTGGGACCACAGTCTCAAAGAAAACCATTAGTAACACACTACGCCGTCATGGATTAAAATCCTGCAGCGCATGCAAGGTCCCCCTGCCCAAGCCAGCGCATGTCCAGGCCCATCTGAAGTTTGCCAATGACCATCTGGATGATCCAGAGGAGCAATGGGAGAAGGTCATGTGGTCTGATGAGACAAAAATAGAGCTTTTTAGTCTAAACTCCACTCGCCGTGTTTGGAGGAAGAAGAAGGATGAGTACAACCCCAAGAACACCATCCCAAACGTGAAGCATGGAGGTGGAAACATCATTCTTTTGGGATGCTTTTCTGCAAAGGGGACAGGACGACTGCACCGTATTGAGGGGAAGATGGATGGGGCCATGTATCGCGAGATCTTGGCCAACAACCTCCTTCCCTCAGTAAGAGCATTGCAGATGGGTCGTGGCTGGGTCTTCCAGCATGACAACGACCCAAAACACACAGCCAGGGAAACTAAGGAGTGGCTCCGTGAGAAGCATCTCAAGGTCCTGGAGTGGCCTAGCCAGTCTCCAGACCTGAACCAAATAGAAAATCTTTGGAGGGAGCTGAATGTCCATATTGCCCAGCGACAGCCCCGAAACCTGAAGGATCTGTATGGAGGAGTGGGCCAAAATCACTGCTGCAGTGTGTGCAAACCTGGTCAAGAACTACAGGAAATGTATCATCTCTGTAATTGCAAACAAAGGTTTCTGTACCAAATAGTAAGTTCTGCTTTTCTGATGTATCAAATACTTATGTCATGCAATAAAATGCAAATTAATTACTTAAAAATCATACAATGTGATTTTCTGGATTTTTGTTTTAGATTCCGTCTCTCACAGTTGAAGAGTACCTATGATAAAAATTACAGACTTCTACATGCTTTGTAAGTGGGAAAACCTGCAAAATCGGCAGTGTATCAAATACTTGTTCTCCCCACTGTATATACTGTAATTGACTGCTAAAGTGTCAATGTGGTATTCTGATGTTACTGTTGTTATGGTTACTATGCTGTATGATTTAACAGTGCTACAATTGGTTTAAGAATAACGGTTCAATGCTTTATTTGGGTTATGCTTAGAGAGAGCTTTACTTTCACAGGACGGAAAGACACTATGTATATACACAAGTATGTGGACATCCCTTAAAATGAGTGGATTTGGCTATTTCAGTCACACCCGTTGCAGACAGGTGTATAAAATCGAGCACACAGCCATGCAATGTCCATAGACAAACATTGGGAGTAGAATGGCCTTACTGAAGCGCTCAGTGACTTTCAACGTGGCAGCGTCATAGGATGTCACCTCTCCAACAAGTCAGTTCGTCAAATTTCTGCTCTGCTAGAGCTGGTCCGGTCAACTGTAAGTGCTGTTATTGTGAAGTAGAAACGTCTCGGAGTGCAACACTCAGCTGCCGAGTTCCAAACTGCCTATGGAAGAAAAGTCAGCACCAGAACTGTTCGCCGGGAGCTTCATGAAATGGGTTTCCATGGCCAAGCAGCCGCACACAAGCCTAAGATCACCATGCGCAATGCCAAGCGTCGGCTGAAGTGGTGTAAAGCTTGATACCATTGGACTCTGGAGCAGTGGAAACACGTTCTCTGGAGTGATGAGTCACGCTTCACCGTCCGACGGAACACCTATGTGAGAATGCTGTTCATTGACTACAGCTCAGCGTTCAACACCATAGTGCCCACAAAGCTCATCACTAAGCTAAGGACCCTGGGACTGAACATCTCCTTCTGCAACTGGATCCTGGACTTTCTGACGGGCCGACCCCAGGTGGTAAGGGTAGGTAACAACACATATGCCACGCTGATCATCTTGTACTCTCTGTTCACCCACGATTGCATGGCCAAGTACAACTCCAACACCATTATTAAGTTTACTGACGACACAACAGTGGTAGGCCTGATCACCGACAACGATGAGACAGCCTATAGAGAGGAGGTCAGAGACCTGGCAGTGTGGTGCCACAACAACAACCTCCCCCTCAACGTGAACAAGACAAAGGAGCTGATCGTGGACTACAGAAAAAGGCGGGCCGAACACGCCCCCATTCACATAGTGGAAACTATCATGGTCCAAACACACCGAGACAGTCATGAAGAGGCATAAGACTGCTGAACAATTAATCAAAATGGCCACCAGGACTATTTACATTGACCCCCTCCCCCCCGACTAACCTGTACCCACACACATTCACTCTTTACCTTTCCCCTGTGTAAAGCCTCATTATTGTTGTTGTATTGTGTTACTTTTTATTAAATGTTTTACTTTAGTTTATTTAGTAAAAATGTTCTTAATTCTATTTCTTGAATTGCATTTGTTGGTTATGGGCTCGTTAGCAAGCTTTTCACGGTGAAGTCTACACCTGTTGTATTCGGAGCATGTGACAAATACATTTTGATTTTCATTTGTATTCTAGTCAATGACATTCAACTATTGCTGTATATACAGTATGAATATCATTCTATCCCCTGTATTCCATAATGTCTGTACATCCCATCACACACAAAAAAAGAATTGGCTGCTCAGTGCATTTATTTTTCAGCAAACTTAACATAACAAGACTCAACAACTGAGACATAAACTGAACAAGTTCAAAAGTAACAGTAAGTATCTGTCCATTAAAAAACATCAAATTGATCAGAAATACAGTGTAGTTAATGTTGTAAATGACTATTGTAGCTGGAAATGTGTATATAGGCCCTTATCAGCAACCATCACTCAAGTGTTCCAATGGCACGTTGTGTTAGCTAATCCAAGTTTATCATTTTAAAAGCCTAATGGATCATTAAAAAAAACATTTGCAATTATGTTAGCACAGCTGAAAACTGTGGTGCTGATTAAAGAAGCAATAAAACTGGCCTTCTTTAGACTAGTTGAGTATCTGGAGCATCAGCATTTGTGGGTTCGATTACAGGCTCAAAATGGCCAGAAATAAATAACTTTCTTCTGAAACTCGTCAATCTATTCTTGTTTTGAGAAATGAAGGCTATTCCATGCGAGAAATTGCCAAGAAACTGAACATCTCGTACAACTCTGTGTACTACTCCCTTCACAGAACAGCGCAAACTGTCTCTAACCAGAATAGAAAGAGGAGTGGGAGGCCCCGGTGCACAACTGAGCAAGAGGCAAGTACATTAGAATGTCTAGTTTGAGAAGCAGACTCCTCACAAGTCCTCAAGTCCTATATGGAAGTTTTTAAGAAAATCATACTAGGATAATTTTGCTATTTGATTTTACATTTTAAGATTATTTAATACATTTTAAGACCCCTTGAAGTATCCCAAAAACATTTAAAACAAATATTTGATTAAACATTTTATTTGGCCTTACTGCTATTAGCACATAAAAATAATAGATTCACTAAATGGAACATCAGATAGTCCCCCACAAAAAATCTAAAGGGAATGTGTTTTGAAGTGTCTGTCCTATATATGAGATATAAGAAAGATATATATTTTTTTTACATGTATGTAACCCCGTATTTTTTACACTAAACATCTCCATATATACTTCTATATTTTTTTCAACTGGTACCGAGGGACCTTCAGACGAGTCTTGTGAGGCCTGTGAGCATTCTAGAGCAAAACAACCAATGTGTTCATGAGGGTCTCACCTTTGAAGTGGGGGGTTTGGGCTACAGACAGAAGTCGAACGCTACATAAGTTGGCAGATGGGCTGTACCGACTTCAGACGAGTCACAAGACGCTTGTGGGGGTCGTAGAGCAAAACAGAGTGAGAGTCTCATCTTTCCATAGAGGGGTCATAATATTTTGTAGACCGTTCGGACACTATTTGTGTCTCATGGTCTGACAAACACTGCTCTAGCTTTGTCTCGTTTCACCGCAGATGCGGAAGAGCGACATCTGCACATGCTGTGGATTAAGACGCACCAATGCAAAAACAATAAGATATCTCTAGCTTAAACTGAGGGGGTTTTATTGTTATATGCTAATTAGATGTCCACAGGGGGCGTGGACATAGGGGGTTTAATATCGGCTCATAATCAGTTGTTGTGATAAAAGATTAGCTTTGGAATTTTCCACTCTATCAGGATATTATTGCTTTGTAACTCTCCGACAAATCATCGAATCATATGCTGTAGTCATGGGAAACGGAGTGCCTCCTCCACCAGTCAGTCCCTCAGGGACTGCAATGTTAAACGTCAAACTTGATTATTTTATAAGCTGAGGTGAACTGGACAGTGGACCAGCAGCAGTCAGTATGTAACCTGACACCAATGGATGTCTTGATGGTATTTGTGTGGAACACGAAAGAAGACAAGTAGGCGGCCAGTACGAAGCAGAAAACTTTAGTGAACTATTTACAGATAACAGGAATACAATAACACGTATAAGTAGGAGCAGATCAGCCTGCAGTTTACATACACGAATATACAAATATATACGAGTATTGAATATACTGTGGTTCAAGTAACGTGTTGACTCCACAGAGCTAAAGTTTTCTTACAAAAGAAAACAAGAGAGCTGAACTATCACAGTTTAGACCCATAACATAGAGTTCATTCAAACTCTGTTGGTCTTGCCTCATCAGAAATGGACTGGATACAACTATTAGTTGATTTACAGGTGTAATGACTCAAACTGTTTTGTCCCCAGATGTTAATTTGGTTGAAGGCAGAGGTAAGATGATAACAAATAATTGAGTTGTTTGTGGCACCCCTCTCTGCTTGTTGGTAGAACACGTTGCTAGCAACGCCAGAGTTGTGGGTTTAAGTCCTGCCGGGACCACACAAAGGGTTGGTCGGTTACTTTCTAAATGTAATCCGTTACAGTTACTAGTTACCTGTTCAGTAAACGTAATCTGATTACTTTAATTACTTTTCCCTTAAGTGGCATTAGAAAAAGACAAAAAGGATCCATCAAACGCATTTGGTGTGTCATCATAGTGGTCTCTGATTGGTGGTCATCATTTGGTGTGTCATCATAGTGGTCTCTGATTGGTGGTCATCATTTGGTGTGTCATCATAGTGGTCTCTGATTGGTGGTCATCATTTGGTGTGTCATCATAGTGGTCTCTGATTGGTGGTCATCATTTGGTGTGTCATCATAGTGGTCTCTGATTGGTGGTCATCATTTGGTGTGTCATCTTAGTGGTCTCTGATTGGTGGTCATTATTTGGTGTGTCATCATTGTGGTCTCTGATTGGTGGTCAGCATTTGGTGTGTCATCATAGTGGTCTCTGATTGGTGGTCATCATTTGGTGTGTCATCATAGTGGTCTCTGATTGGTGGTCATCATTTGGTGTGTCATCATAGTGGTCTCTGATTGGTGGTCATCATTTGGTGTGTCATCATAGTGGTCTCTGATTGGTGGTCATCATTTGGTGTGTCATCTTAGTGGTCTCTGATTGGTGGTCATTATTTGGTGTGTCATCATAGTGGTCTCTGATTGGTGGTCATCATTTGGTGTGTCATCATAGTGGTCTCTGATTGGTGGTCATCATTTGGTGTGTCATCATAGTGGTCTCTGATTGGTGGTCATCATTTTCATTTGGTGTGTCATCATAGTGGTCTCTGATGGAACAAACTTATATTTGCACCTTTTTTCAACTCTGAATTGAATGTCATTGAGAAAAACAGAAAGGTGTCACTGTATTTATTTTCTCAAAGATCCTTTTTGAATTTTAAAGTAATCCAAGAAGTAATTAAGTTTTCATAAGTATCTGTAATCTGATTACAATATTTCTACTGGTAACATAACTGATTTGAGTCACAGTTTTTTTGAGGTAATCAGATTGTAATCACTGATTACATTTAATCAGTTGCTCCCCAACCCTGACCACACATACTGTACCAGTACTGAAAATGTATGCATTTACTGCTGTACTCATGTTGAAAAAGAGGTCCAATAATTTAAATGTTCAAGTCCAACAAAATGCTTACTTGCAGGTTGTTGCTTGACAACGCAACAACAACAGGAAATAATAAAGGACTAGAATATGAACATGAAGTAAATAGTAGACCATAATAACATTCTGAGCAAACAAAGTAATAATTACGGCAAAAATAGCTGTAAAAAAGCATCAGGAACCAGCGTACCCCGCTCAGCACCACCATCTTGATCTTTTGGCAGGGGTTAGAGAATGGTCCCCCTACAGTCACAGCAAACGGTATATTGATTTGACATCACTGCAGTGAACAATTCTCCGTCCTTTATAGCCTGAATTACTGCACCCCCCCACCCCTCCCCGGCCTACTTAATGCAAATGTATTTTATGTGACAGTAATGTCAGTAGCTCTGAAAATACATTATGTAGAGTGTCTTATAGAACCTTTGAATTGGTATATTATACTACTTGTTAAATATTTTATCAAACACTGTCTGTCATTTAATTGTCTTACATTTTGTTACACAAGGCAACTTTACTAATAGATAGATAGATAGATAGATAGATAGATAGATAGATAGATAGACAGACAGACAGACAGACAGACAGACAGACAGACAGACAGACAGACAGACAGACAGACAGACAGACAGACAGACAGACAGACAGACAGACAGACAGACAGACAGACAGACAGATAGATAGATAGATAGATAGATAGATAGATAGATAGATAGATAGATAGATAGATACTTTATTGATCTCCCGGGGGGGGGGGGGGGGATTTCATAATCATCGACCGATTAATTGGGACACGGCTCAAATTATTAATAAATAAACCATAAACGCAACATTTTTATCTTCTTTAGATTGGCATATCTTTAGGACACACCTGAAAACAATGGAGCAAGGAGGATAGACGGATTTAGATGCTTTACTTCTCCAATAAAGTATTAAAATAAGTCAAATAAATCTGATTTGGCTTTAAATTCATTAATTTGTTTTGGGATATAGAAGAAATGACAAGTCATGGATTAACTTGATTCATGGCAGCATGCACTAACTTTTCATTTTGAACTGCAAGAGTCATGAATTTGCATTGGACAGACATATATCTTCGTCATAGCAACACACGCAAGTAACAATGGAAGACAAGTCACGTTAATAATGTTTACATACTGCTTTACTCATCTCGTATGTATATACTGTATTCTATTATACTGTATTTTAGTCATTGTGTGTATTGTAAGATATTACTGCACTGTTGGAGCTGGAACACAAGCATTTCACTACACCTGCAATAACATCTACTAAATATGTGTATATGAACAATAAAATTGTATTTTATTTGAAGTAATTACCTTCCATATCACTAGTGGTGGTGATTCATGATTTCCCCTCCCCCACTGGTGTTGGTGAAAACGGAATAGTTGTTTCACTCGTGCATAAATTAGGCGCACTACTTATAGCCTATGACCAATAATGGAATCTGGAAACTACCGGCAGTTAGTCGACCTACACTCCACGTGATGGAATTGGTTATAGTGTGCAACTTCACTTCCTAAAGTAGCTCAAACTGTGCCTGCAGTGTTTCCAAAATTCCTCCATGAAGCAAGATGGTGACATGCTAAAACAACGATGGCTTTGCCCATTCTTTTTACAGTCTATGGTGCAAATGTACAATGTCAGTCACTAAATAGTGAACAAAAATGTTAACTAAATGTTTTCAGAGTTTTTTTTTTTTTTTTAACGATTTTGTAGAAGTGAGAGTTCACCAGGAGGTGATCGAACATTGACGTCTTACAGCTCACACTCTCTTTTTTAGCCACAATGGAAGCCACGTGCTTTTACTATCTCTTAATTAGTTGTGTTTATAAAGGTTTGTAATGTGCAAAAGTGCAATTTAAGTCTCAAAATATTAATATGACATTAATATGACAACTAAAATGTTTTATAATGATTTTGTCACGTTTATTTACCATGTTGAGAAACTTTTTGACATTGTGCAAGTGCTTAGCTAGCTAGCTATTTACATTAGTTAAAATTGGGAAATGCTAGCTAGTGTTACCACCCTGTGTTAGTATGTTTTACTAACTAGTTAGTAGATTTTACAAATAGTTATTGCTTTGAGTCTGAAATGGGGAACTTAATTTGAATGGTTTGAATGTTAATCTTCGTGAAATCTATTAAAGAAATGTCAAACTGAATTTATCCTGGTTCTCATAGTTAGCCCATTGTCTGCAAAGGTTGTTACTAACTACTAACTACATAGTAATTATAATGGTTATACCCTACTGGGATTCACTTTACATTAGGTTGCTTTCTCAGGGTAGCTACATGATAATTACAAGTATATCCAATGTAACTACATTATTCTAACATTACACTTGATTCAGTATAGCTTTTGAGCCAGTTCATAACATAGACATACACTAATGACCAGTGGGACAGGGTGTGCCTTGTTACAGTTAGTGTTACCAGGTCCTAGCCTATTTATCCACCCTGGTATTACATGAAAATACGATGGTAGAGGCACCTTGTAGTTAAATGTAATGTAGTGAGATTTTGGTTTGAGTTATTAACCTGATAATTCACAGGTGACTTATATAATTACACAACGTATAATTACACAACATTAGTTACATAGCGGAACAAGATATTTGCAATAACATCCGTAATTAATTAAACATGTTGAATAACCTTCAGCAAGTGGATGTGTAACTACACATTCCTTGTTCCAATTGTCTTAACTGATAGCTCTACAACTTTTTTTTTTACCATGTAATTACAGAGTAACATCTATGTAAGTAGTATGTTACTAGTTATTACAGTGTAGTTGCATAGTAACAGAGGCAACTTAATGTAAAGTGTTACCGGAAATTGCTTTACAATTGCATAATAATGGAGTTATTACGTAAGTGGAATAAGAACGTCACTATTCCTCCTGTGTTCAGTAGTTACTATTCTTCCTGTGTTCAGTAGTTACTATTCTTCCTGTGTTCAGTAGTTACTATTCCTCCTGTGTTCAGTAGTTACTATTCCTCCTGTGTTCAGTAGTCACTATTCCTCCTGTGTTCAGTAGTCACTACTCCTCCTGTGTTCAGTAGTTACTATTCCTCCTGTGTTCAGTAGTCACTACTCCTCCTGTGTTCAGTAGTCACTATTCCTCCTGTGTTCAGTAGTCACTACTCCTCCTGTGTTCAGTAGTTACTATTCCTCCTGTGTTCAGTAGTCACTACTCCTCCTGTGTTCAGCAGTTACTATTCCTCCTGTGTTCAGTAGTCAATACTCCTCCTGTGTTCAGTAGTTACAAAAACGTTCAGCTCATTGCTAGACAATTTAAATGCAATTACCAAAGTATTATGGAACAACGTGCTAATAAAATGTTGCTCAAAAAGTAATTGCATTTTTATTACACAAGAACAGTTTCATGTTAAGTGTAATTGATCATGTTAACAGTAACAAAATATGTCTAGTAAGTGTTGAAAGGAAACTAAATATCCCAAAACTGCCTTTTTGAATCTACAGCCATGATAGTTTGAAAATCATGTTAGTTTGTATTCTGAGTAAACTATTCCTTTAAAGATGGTAAAGTGTGTGTTTGAAACCAGAACACTTACCCTCAGATGGACAAAGATGGCTATTTTCAGGTATCATAAAAATAATGGTTTGACTTGATTATGTTATTATGTTATATTATGGGCATTCAGGAGAATGGAAATGTACAAAATGTTCAAATAGAAATGTATTGTGTAGATCAATTATGACTAACATATAGATTGGAATAGTATAGGAGACTGTTTGTGCTCTATTAATTATATTTCAATCTTCAACATCCATATCCAGATACAGCCCTGCCATTAGTTGAAGGCAGCCAATCGAATAGTTTCAGAAAAGTACTATAGTTGCTTTCTCAGATCTGTATTCAAATAGTTTTAAAAAGTAGTATTTTTTTTCTATTCAAATAGTTTCAGTCACCTCCAAAGTAATGATTTCTTCCAGAAAATAAAGTTAAAACTATAGTTATCTTGATAAACTTGGGAATTCATCTTTCTGTCGATGATAGCAAGCTGTCCAGGCCCTGAGGCAGCAAAACAGACCCAATTCATGATGCTCCCTCCACCATACTTTACAGTTGGGATGAGGTTTTGATGTTGGTGTGTTCTCCACACATAGTGATGCGTGTTCCTTCCTAACAACTCAACTTTAGTTTCATCTGTCCACATAGTATTTTGCCAGTAACGCTGTGAAACATCCATGTGCTCTTTTGCGAAATTCAGACGTGCAGCAATGTTTCTTTTTGGACAGCAGTGGCTTCTTCCGTGGTGTCCTCCCATGAACACCGTTCTTGTTTAGTGGTTTACGTGTCGTAGACTCGTCAACAGAGATGTTGGCATGTTCCAGAGATTTCTGTAAGTTTTTTAGCTGACACTCTAGGGTTCTTCCTAACCTCATTGAGCATTCTGCGCAGTGCTCTTGCAGTCATCTTTGCAGGACGGCCACTCCTAGGGAGAGTAGCAACAGTGTTGAGCTTTCTCGTTTTGTAGACAATTTGTCTTACCGTGGACTGATGAACATCAAGGCTTTTAGAGATACTTTTGTAACCCTTTCCAGCTTTATGCAAATCAACAATTCTTAGTCTTAGATCTTCTGAGATCTCTTTTGTTCGAGGCATGGTTCACATCAGGCAATGCTTCTTGTGAATAGCAAACTCATATTTTGTGAGTATTTTTTATAGGGCAGGGCAGCTCTAACCAACGTCTCCAATCTCGTCTCATTGATTGGACTCCAGGTTACCTGACTCCTGACTCCAATTAGCTTTTGGAGAAGTCATTAGCCTAGGGGTTCACATACCTTTTTCAACCTACACTGTGAATGTTTAAATTAAGTATTCAATATAGACAAGAAAAATACAACAATTGGTGTGTTATTAGTTTAAGCACACTGTGTTTGTCTATTGTTGTGAGCTAGATAAAATGTTATGACCAATTTATGTAGAAATCCAGGTCATTCCAAAGTGTTCACATACTTTTTCTTGCCACTGTATTACTGGCTGTCTAGGTTTTCACTCAGAAAGACCTGGATCTGATTACCTGATAATTATATATTATTGTGCAAACAATAGATTGAATGACTGTTGTGTATGTATTATAATCTATAATGTGAATTATTGTTAAAGTCAGACTTAATAGATGTTTAATAAGATCAGAATAAAATGGAGTTCAAAAAACAAAGTACAGTATGTATCATCCTTACTAATTTTACAAAAAGTACATTTTAAGTGTGTGACAGGATACATTATTTAAAGGCACATCTAGGTTTAATGCAGTTAATACTTGACGTTACCCATTTACACTCAAGGGGCTTCAAAGGGGAATAGAATGATGAGGAAAGTGAGTTTTGGTCCCACATGGGGGAGTTAAAACGTATTATCTGTGACAACCTGTCAGCCAGCTGAGGACTCAAACATCAGCGCCTGGCACTGAGAGCAACTTAACAAAAACCTTCCTAATAAAATAAATAGAGAGAGGAGGTTGATAGCGAAGTCAGTCCAGAAATCAGACCACTTTCCTGGGAAATCAAAAAAAAATTGACAGACTTAAATGACTTTGATTCGACGACAATGCTTGATATCAACATACTGTGCATCAGCAGTATTTGAGAAATCCCAGGTAAATTGTCATATTTGATTAATAGTATAGATACCTTAATAGAAAATGACTTAAGTAAAAGTGAAAGTCACCTAGTAAAATAATACTTGATTAAAAGTAAAAAAGTATTTGGTTTTAAATATAGTTAAGTACCAAAAGTAAAAGTATAAACCATTTTAAATTCCTTATATTAAGCAAACCAGACGGCACAATTTTCAATTTTTAAATGTATGGATAGCCAGGGGCTCCAACTCTCAGATATAATTTACAAACGAAGCATGAGTCCCCCAGATCAGAGGCAGTAGGGATGACCAGGGATGTTCTCTCGATAATTGGACCATTTTCCTGTCCTGCTAAGCATTTAACAATTACTTTTGGGTGTCAGGGAAAATGTACGGAGTAAAAAGTACATTATGTAGTGGAGTAAAAGTAAAAGTAGTAAAAAATATAAATAGTAAAATAAAGTACAGATACCCCCCAACAAATACTTATGTAGTACTTTCAAGTACTTTTACTTAAGTACTTTACACCACCATCACATTTTATATTGTTTTATTTAAAACCTTGTGATCCTGGTTCAATATATACAGCGGGTGAAATAAGTATTGAACACGTTTTTCTCAGTAAATATATTTCCAAAGGTGCTATTGACAAGAAATGTAATTAAGTTATGTGTAATAATGTGAAATGACACAGGGAAAAAGTATTGAACACACTTACTGACATTTATTTAATACTTTGTACAAAAGCCTTTGTTGGTAATGACAGCTTCAAGACGCCTCCTGTATGGAGAAACTAGTCGCATGCATTGCTCTGGTGTGATTTTGGCCCATTCTTCCACACAAACAGTCTTCAAATCTTGAAGGTTCCGTGGGCCTTCTTTGAAACCAATTGAGAGTTTCCTTGGCTGTTTGTTTGGGATCATTGTCTTGCTGAAATGTCCACCCTCGTTTCATCTTCATCATCCTGGTAGATGGCAGCAGATTTTTGTCAAGAATGTCTCTGTAAATTTGCCCATTCATCCTTCCTTCAATTATGTGAAGTTTGCCAGTACCATTTGCTGAAAAGCAGCCCCACACCATGATGTTCCCACCTCCAAACTTCACTGTTGGTATGGCGTTTTTAGGGTGATGTGCAGTGCCATTTCTCCTCCAAACATGGTGTGTATTATGACATCCAAACAGTTCAATTTTGCTCTCATCTGACCACACTATATTCTCCCAGTATTTCACTGGCTTTTATAAATGTTGTGCAGCAAACTTTAAACAGGCTTCAACATGCTTTTTTTTCCAGCAATGGAGTCTTGCGTGGTGAGCGTGCATACAGGCCATGGCGGTGGAGTGCATTACTTACTGTTTTCTTTGAGACAACAGTACCTGCTAATTGCAGGTATTTTTGAAGCTCTCCACAAGGGGTCCTTGGCTCTTGGACAACTCTTCTGATTATTCTTTTCACTCCTCTGGTTGAGGCACCTGGTCGAGGCAAATCTATGGTGAAATGATTGTCTTTCCACTTCCGTATTATGGCCCCAACAGTGCTCACTGGAACATTCAGAAGCTTAGAAATGTGCCTATAACCAATGCCATCATTATGTTTTGCAACAATTAGGTTGCGAAGGTCTTGAGACAGCTCTTTGCTTTTACCCATCATGAGATGTGTCTTGTGTGACACCTAGGCAATGAGACCTTTTTGTAGGCCATCAGTTGGGACTGAACCAGCTGATATTAATTTGCACTGACTGGGGGCTGGATTGCTTTTTAATTACTGATAGTTATCATCTGTTGTCTTGGCTTTCCATGCCTTTTTGCACCTCCCTTTCTTCATGTGTTCAATACTTTTTCCCTGTGTCATTTCACATTATTACACATAACTTAATTTATTTGTTTTAGTTTCTTTGTATGTATGGATTACTTGGGTTGTTACCAACATCTGGTGAAAATTTCATGTCAATAGCACCTTTGGAATTATATTTACTGAGAAAAATGGTGACGTGTTCAATACTTATTTCACCCGCTGTATAGTGGTTCTGACTTCATAAGTAACACAGAGCCCACAGCAGTCCCTAAGAGCAATGGAACTAATGCACCGTTCATACTATTAATTCAATGAAACATTCACCAGTTATTATTTTAGCTACTTTTCTACTGCTAATGGTAAACAATGAGAAAAACAAATCACATATAGAATACCTCATCACAGACGCTTAAACTAATTTAAGGCTATTACAATACTCTCTGGAAAGCCAGTCAGATGCAATTAGTGAGACTGATGACAAATTAGGCTGAATTAACACGCTATCTGATTCAATGGGGATGGGACGTGCACGCCGGCCACACGTGCTTCTGCCGTAATGTCGTCAGTGTTGGTCTCAGGGGGGGGGGGAATCTGAATTTTTGCTTTCAACCCACCCTGCGAGTGAAAGCGAGCGACTCCGACTCGGTCCACCAACCCTTAACATTTCACCTGGGAATTGTAAGAGAGTCAGAGAGAACAGCAAAGCACAGTGCTGCTAAGAGATAACTTGTGAAAGAAGCCGTTTGAAGTTTGTCAGGAAAGCAAAGCCACTTCGTCAGTTTTCTGCCCAAACTTTACGCTTTGTGGCATTTGAGTCCATTGGAAACCTAAACTAATTGAGAACAAGCAGCCGAAACAAGCACATTGCTAGAGTACCAGTGCACCTGGGAATTGAGAGAGAGAACAGCAAAGCGCAACACTTCTAAGAGAGAAATACTGAAATAAACTTTCAAGCAAAACAGTAAGAAACACACATCTTTTGAGGTTCTACCCAAATTGTACTCTTCATGTCTGCATTGGTTCCATGGAAAATCTGAACTGACTGAGTACAACACAATGCAGCCAAGAAAAATAAGCACCAGGCTACCAGTGCGTCTGAAACAGAAGAGAACGATGTGGGGAAGGATGAGGAGGATTCTACAGCTCATTCCAGAGCTTTGTGTCACACTCACTGACATCTGGTACATTTGCATGGCAGCCGGAGATCCTTGGATTAAGCGCTTACAAGAGTATTGCGGTATCTCATTTAACAACATAATCATGTTATGGAGATGGCGATGTTTCATCCCTGCCTGCATTATAAAGACTCCCTTTCTCCCATCTTCCTACAGATGTAGGATATTAATTTGAGCCAGTTTGCTACAGCAGGGAAATAATCCTGCAGCTACAGGAAATGTGAATTATATGGATTATAATTCATGGACATTTTTGTAGGGGCTGATACATTTTCTGTAAGGGAAAAACAAGTCTGAAATTTCAAAGTGGAAACTACAATCTTCGTAAGCCTTTTTAAACCTCAAATACACTACAGGTTTTAAATTTTCTTCAATGCCGGTAAATTCTCCTCCAACAGGGTTATCAAATTAAGATCCCACATTTGTAGCTGTCTCTTTTTTATGTAATATCGTTAGCGTTGCAGTTTTGGGTATTTACCACATAGGCCTACATGGCTCGGGTAAGATTGGGCGGTATACATCATAGGGTTTTTTGAGGTTTTTCCTCTTTCAATGCTTCCCTACGCTCTCCCCCCTAAAAATCTCCATCAACATTTAAGGAATGTCTCTGACAGAAAACAAAAATATCTTTAAAAGTCCCCAACGCCTTGCTAGCCTCCTTGCCAGTTGTGGCGAAAAGAGAGAAAATCAAAGAGTGGTCCTACTTTGAACTATACACTCTGCATGATAACGCAACCCCCACCACCATTCATTTTACTCTGTGGTATTCATCGACACAGACAAATTGGATTAAGAGCAGAGAAGAGAAGAACACAGCAGTTGCCTGTTGCCCATTCAAAGTTTGTGGTCCAGAAATGATAAGGTGATGTTCTAAGCTGGCTGTTCTTTCTGTAGTCTAAGATGGATAGGGAACCTAATCTTTCTGACATCTCACGGTCTGTATTTTACCTTCCATGTTTTTTTGTCCCCCCATAAAGAAACGCACAATATCAGAATCATCTGTGCAGGCATGATGGGAGATGGCATCGCAGTAAGGAATCTGCTGATGCTGTCAACCCTCCTTTCCCCCTGGTCTGACTAGTAAGCTATTCACATTTGCTCAACAGTGTCTCTCAGTCATGCATATTTTCAGTGAACAAAACAAATTGAGTTGACAGTGCAGTGGAGCCCTGTTTGCTAGCTACAGTCGATGGAAGGCTGTAAAGATTGTTTTTTTTCTCTGCTCTTGTACTTTCCTCAGTGCACTGAAAGTGACACTGCAACACCCCACAGTCAGCATTAAGTTGGCTATTATGTTTATGTGAAGAGAACAACAACTAGCTGGCAGGCATGGTTTGAATAGTTGAATCCCGTCCGAGATTGTTGCATGTCCTGCATTAATGTCCTATGAGGTTTTCAAAATGTCTTGGCGATGTCATCCTGTTGCTGAAGATCAAAGGGATGTGAGAGAACTACCGACACAGACCTTGAAGATCTTTATCAGATGCAGTTTTGTGCAAATCTATCTTGAGTAGATACATATTTGTTGAAATCCAAATAGTACTGTACAAAGGCCAGGAGGCATGTGACGTAGCTTTGCAGTTAGCTTAGATGCGGTTCAGAAGGTCAAACCCCAATGCTTGCTAGCAATTAATTTGACATGTTTGCCTCTTTATTCCTGGGTTAGTTTGAAGGACCTACAACCAATTAAACCTTCCCACGACTGATCCAGCATATGTCTCTGTTGCGTCTGGTGGATATCCTACAGAGGGGGTACGCGTGTTTTTTATTTCCTCCGCTTTAAACCACCATTGATGCTTTGCATTAGCCTTCCGCACACAATAAATAAATAAACAGAAGAAGAAAAAAAATGAATCTACTTAATGGATTATTCATGAGTTGTATTCTGCAGACCTCCAATGGTTGTGGCTAGAGCATATGGAGGATAAATTGAGACGGGTTGAGAGGAACAGGTGTTCAGTTTGCGACTAGAACAAGGTGTCTCCATCCCTGGAGGGAAGGGAAGGAAATTCCTAGTTTCTTTGCCAGACACGGACACCCCCCTTACAAAAAAACAGATGTTAAATTAGCAATTTCACATGTTAAATCATATTTTCACATGTGAAATTGCATTTTTGTTTGATGGCCCTAGTTGACATTAAAATGTAAAAAAAATGCACATGTGAAAGTGTAGTATATTTTTTAACAGCATGGTCGCATTCATCCAAATTCTGTCCTAGCTGGCAAAACAAGATTGGCTGAAGTTGGGATGCAATATTGGAAAAGAAAAGGAGAGCCTCAGATTCAATAATTGTCATCATGGAGACAGGGTGTCTGTCAAAGCTTTCTTTATGAAATGATTGCATCTAGAGTGTGCGTCTCTCCTTTTCTTGTTCAAGTGTTCTACTCCGCTAGCCAGCACCTCAACTAAACAGGTGTGCATTTATTTTGCCTCCAGATTGACTGGGATGCCATATTGGAACATCTTCAAGACTCTCTGTACGCCTTGTACATAAACAAACACAGAAAGAAATCTGGGGAAAGCTACTAACTTATTTTAAACGATTCCAAAATTGACTGACTATCCTTTATTTTCACACTTGAAGGATTTGGATGGTTTTGTCAATTTAAACTGTAATGTGTAAATGGTGAAACTTCATTTAAGTTAAAAGTAAAATGTTATTCTCTCTCCCCCCTCCCTCCCTCTCTCTCTCTCTCTCTCTCTCTCTCTCTCTCCCTCCCTTGTTTTCCCTATCTTCCTGTGGGCACCAAAGATGTGGGATATGGCCTTGGGCAGATCTATTTACTTCCCTGAGCCATTCCACACTAGCCTAAAAAACCTTAACCCACACCCTCCCTCTTTTCTATACATTTATTGACATTGCAGCTAAGGCCAAAAAAAAAGTTATATTCTCCTACTGCCTCAATTTATTATCACAAACTGTTAAAGCTAATGTAAATGTCAGAAATCTCCCAGACAGTTTTCTAAGTCTATATTTATTAGGTAAGGGAGCTAATGAAGAAAAAGGTATTACTGTAGTATCAATGCTCAGTGTGTGTTTGTTTTTTTATAGTGAGCACACATTACTAGGTCAACCCTCGAAAATATATTTGAGTATAGCAACAGTTGTGACGGACATATGGGGAGTGAAATGTATTTAAAAAACGCTGTTGTGTGTCATCACTTCGACCATAGCTGCTTTATTTACGATTAGCGAAGAAATGCCTGATATCTATATGGGATTTTCCTTTGTTTAAATATGTATTGCTTTAAACAGGTACTGCCAGAGTAATCTCTCGTTACTCCATATCCAGCTATGAAAGCTTGATGGATATCTGCCTGCAAACAGCTTATAAGACATTGTCTTTATTCCTCACAGCTTGGGAGATAAGTAGTGGTTCTGCAGCATGCTCTCATTCTCTTACTTACCCTAATAAATCCTCTAGTCCCTGACAGTGGTCGTCACACCAGGTAAAACCCAAAAGTTCTGAATAATTTTTTTTATCACGCTTGTCTCGCTATCCTCTATGGAGTCAACTGTACGTATACCAGCATGCCATTATGTGGCCGGCAAAGAGTTACACTTTGAATTGGTGAGGCAGCAAATTGAACAAATGCCCCATCGTGCACAACACACCATGGTCCAGTGGGTCTCTTGCCATGGGCTGTGTTCTGTGTTTGTTGTGACTGTGACAGTGGGCTAACAGACAATTGACATTCACTGTGAATCTTTACAAAATGGTGTCCGTGTTATGTTTTCCGTCTCTATACTTTCTCTGAAATCATGACGTCCAGCAACCACATCCCCAGCATGCACTATAACTATGTTGCCCTTCTTAAAAGCTATAAGAAAATGTTTTATACATATTACATGTTATGTAGAGTCACACATGTCCAAATATGACAGTAGTCACAACAGCATTCGCATCTCTGAGCAGGTTGTCTAAAAGCTGACGTGAGAAATTATGTGCTGTCTTTCGAAGCCTCAATTGCATGGATTCCAGGCCTCATCGTTCTATATAAAGTCCTTAGTATAAATAAGGGGATCTTGGGAGGAAGGCGTCTTCTTGTCAGTTCATTTAGATTCTCCCTCGGAGCAGCGACAGCTATCATCGCTCATAAGCGCCATGTCAGTCAAGACGGAGGTAGAGAGACGTGGCAGAGACAGTGACGTTCTAGCCCCTTGGTAACTCAATAAAAGGCACTGCTACGGGGTCTACGAAGGGCCATATTCATTTATCTATATACATGGGACGGCAGGGTTGGCTGTTTCTGTGTTTTGTGAGTGATTCTGTCTTTGTATCTTGCTACGGGAGATGGCGTGATGGCTGTTCAGATATGGGCATCTGTTATCTTGGCCATTGATGACCTTTCACAAAATAGTTTTTAGTCATTAATGCATTTCAAAGTTGTCTATTTTATTCAGCCTTTAGTGATGTGGAAAAGATTGATTGTCTGCTGTCATTTTTGTTGAATTATTTTCCCCTGCTGGATATCTCAGGTAATAACATCTGCAAATCATCCAGACAGAACAAATGTTTGGTTTTTGTATTTGAATGTGTGAGTGCACGTACAGTATGTATGACAGATATACTGAGTGCACAAAACAGTAAGAACACCTTCCTAATATTGAATTGCACTGTGAGTCTCTAAGAGCTTTCCACACCTAATTCTTCAAGCTCTGTCAAATTGGTTGTCAAAACTGTCACTCGGCAACTCAGGAACATTCACTGACTTCTTGGTAAGCAGCTCCAGTGTATATTTGGCCTTGTGTTTTAGGTTATTGTCCTGCTGAAAGGTGAATTAATCTGCCAGTGTCTGTTGGAAAGCATATTGAACCAGGTTTTCATCTAGGATTTTGCCTGTGCTTATCTCCATTACATTTATTTTTTATCCTGAAAAACTCCACAGTCCTTAACGATTACAAGCATACCCATAACATGATGCAGCCGTCACTATGCTTGAAAATATGTCAATTGGAACTCAGTAGTGTTGTGTTGGATGTGTTGAATGTGTTGTATTGGATTTGCCCCAAACATAACACTTTGTATTCAGGACAAAAAGTGCATTTTCAAATATTTTGCAGTATTACTTTAGTGCCTTCTTGCAAACAGGATGCATGTTTTGGAATATTTTTTACCTGTACAGGTTTCCTTCTTTTCACTCTGTCAATTAGGTAAGTATTGTGGAGTAACTACAATGTTGTTGATCCATCCTCAGTTTTCTCCTATGACAGCCATTAAACTCTGTAACTGTTTTAAAGTAACCATTGGCCTCATGGTGAAATCCTTGAGCAGTTTCCTTCCTCTCCGGCAACTGACTTAGGAAGGATACTTGCATCTTTGTAGTGACTGGGTGTATTGATACACCATCCAAAGTGTAATAACCATCCAAAGTGTAAAAACTTCACCATGCTCAAAGGGATATTCAATGTCTGTTTTATTTAATTTACCAATAGGTGTCATTCTTTGCGAGTCATTGGAAAACCTCCCTGCTCTTTGTGGTTGAATCTGTGTTTGAAATGCACTGCTCGACTGAGGGACCTTACAGATAATTGTATGTGTGGGGTAGAGAGATGAGGTAGTCGTTCAAAAATAATCTTAAACACTGTTATTGCATACAGGTTCCATTCAACTTATTGCGTGTTTTGTTAAGCCAATTGTTACTCCTGGAATTATATAGGCTTGCCATAACAAAGGGTTTGAATATTGATTGACTCAAGACATTTCAGCTTTTCATTTTTAATCTTAAAAAAAAAAAAATTGTGCATAGGTGCATAGGACAACAACAATTGCACTTGAATCCATTTAAAATTTAGGCTGTAAATGTGTCAGGGGGTGTGAATACTTTCTGAAGTCACTGTAAATATTATGTCTTGTCAATTCACCCTCTGAATGGCATACATACACAATCCATGTCTCAATTGTCTCAAGTCTTAAAAATCCTTCTTTAACCTGTCTCCTTCCCTTCATCTACACTGGTTGAGCTGGATTAATGAGTGACATCATAGCTTTCATGGGGATCATAGCTTTCACCTGGATTCACCTGGTCAGTCTATGTCATGGAAAGAGCATGTGTCCTTAACTTTGATAGAGAAACATGAAGGGGGAGGGAGGAACGTTGAATACGGAACAGCTTTGTGATCCTTGTTTATTGATAGGATTCTTGAAATTAAACACAATTTTCTGAATGTGACACTCCCCCCGCTGTATCCCGCCGCTCTCCCTGTTAAGTGTGCAGGAGAGATGAAATGACTGTTTAGGTCATGTACATGAGCTTAAAGCACTGGAGGTACTGCCCTGGAATCTCAGGTCTCACTGTAGGGAGGGAGGCTGCAGAAGACCCGCCTCACTAAAGCAGTGATCTCAGTGGTGACAGGGACACTGACTGGTTCTGATTGGACATTAGATTAGGATTGGCAGGTCAGGACGGGCTCTGATTGGACATTAAATGAAGAGTGATGACTCTAGAGAACCAGGCTAATGTGAATAAGTGACCTTAATTATGTTAATCACTCAAGGTGGCATGTTCCTTGACTGGGAGAGAGAGGGACATCTTAACATCTTATTAAAGAGAGGCCTATGTTGCCTCTTAACGTTCCTTATCCAATACACCACTGCTACTATGGGTAAAAGGTCATGTGTGAACTGTAGCAATTTATGAATCCCAAGTTTCTCTGAATACATGTGGCAGAAGTCATTTGCGTACAGTACAGTGGCACTGAAGACCATCCATAGTTGGCATAACTGCACCCGTAAAATTGTTCCCTTTCCTGTGAACATTATGAACAAACATACATTCCTGCATGGAATGAGAGGACTGAATATGCATTTTGATATTTCATATTTTGTTTTAGACAGTTGGACTTGACTGGAAATGTATTATGTCGTACATGATGTATGATGAAAATACAGCACCCGCATCATCACACACAAACAGTAATGGATGTGTACAGAATCCAGGCATAAGCATTCACCTGTTGCCAGGAGCGTTTGCATCAGAGCGAATGTGTCACTGCGATGCTACGCAAACTGACAGCCGAGAATTGTCAAACGCAGTAAGTTTATATTAGAAGCTCATCACTCTCCAGTCACATTGCTGCTGCTGTTCATAAAAACAGCTTTTAAACACGGGACACTTACCGTACCGTTTTTTTACACTGTGGCTCGTTCGGATACGAGCCACATTGCATTTTTGTTACACTGTTTATACACACTGCATATTTACTGTATATACTGGATTATTGACATAGCTCACTGTACATATCATTCTTACTATATATTTTTGGTGTATATACGCATAGATTAAATTTGGATTACTGCTAGTGTTATTTGGTTTGTTCATTGGATTCATTCTGCATTCTTGACTTCTTGTTTCTATTTCTTTCATATTATTTGTGTAGGGGATTGCAATTCCTCCATTAAAGAGCAAAGTTGAATCACGTGATTCACTGTGCACATGCTCAGTTTAGTCCCTGTGATAAACCCTGTGATAAACTCTGCAGATTCTATTTGACAGAAATCTGATTTTGAGGTAAGAAACTACATTTGTTCAAATTTGTTTTAGCGATGGCATCAACTGCTTTGTAGGTTTATAACCAGTCGATGTAGAGATATTTGGTGCAAGTTAGCAATGCTAAAGTTTTAACATTCAGCTAAAATGCAAGCTGGCTAATGGCTGCAAGGCTCAGGGTTAGTTGTAACAACTTGTGAGAAAATGTTACAACTAACCCTGAGTAAAACAGAATGTTGTTGGTACTTGTTAGGAAGGCAATCATATCTGTTGCAAAGGTGTACGGTATATGTGCAAATTCCACTACGGCATCCTGACTGGTTTCATCACCGCCTGGTATGGCAACTGCTCGGCATCTGACCGTAAGGCACTACAGAGGGTAGTACATACAGCCCAGTACATCACTGCGTGGGTTTCCCCCCTTGCCACTGGAATTCACCTTCCTACACAATATTAATTGGTAGATAGTGTAGTCTACAGCTTATCATGAAGTACTCTACCTAAGGGGAGCAATATCTAAATTATTCCTTAATATTAGACATTGCGCACCAGCTGTTATTGACAAATAGACACACACCCCCAACCCTTGTCTTACCGGACGTAGCTGTTCTGTCCTGCCGATACACAGAAAACCCAGCCAACTGTATATTATCCTTGTCATCGTTCAGCCACGACTCTGTGAAACATAAGATATTATGGTTTTTAATGTCCCGTTGGTTAGGATAATCTCGAACCGAGCTCATCCAGTTTATTCTCCAGTGATTGCACGTTGGCCAATAGAATGGATAGTAGAGGCGGGTTACCCACTTGCTGACAAATTCTCGCAAAGCACCCCGATCTCCGCCCTCTGTACCTCCATGACTGGGATTTGAGCCTGGTCTCGGAGAAACAGTATAGCCTTCGCGTCAGACTCATAAAATAAAAAAAATCTTTGTCCAGTTCGAGGTGAGTAATCGCCGCTCCGATATCCAGAAGCTCTCTTCGGTCATAAGAGACAGTAGCAGCAACATTATGTACAAAATAAGTTGTAAACAATGCGAAAAAAACACACAGGAGCCTTTAAAACGTCAGCCATCCGCTCCGGCGCAATTCTCACGTCTCACATCTTTACTAATGTAAAGCATTAATTGGGGTAAGCATTGAATATATTGTATTTTATTATTATTATTACACTTGCTGTACAATATGGTTGCAAGCAAACTCAGTCATGGGATGAGACCTCTATGGCGGGAGCAGACTGGTTCTTGTCTTACCTAAAGGCGCACCCTACCCTCTCCATTAGCTGAAGCAACTAGCCTGTTGCAGGGGCCACTAGTTTCAACCGAACAAATGTTTTTCAGAAATCTAGGAGAGGTGATGAATAAATGCAGCTTTAATAACATTGACATATGTAATGTTGACAACACAGGAATAACCACAGTACAAGCACCTGATAGAATGGTTGCGAAATGGCACAACACAGGTTGGAGTAATCACCTCAGCAGAAAGGGGTACACTAGTGCCAATGGCATGTGCTATGAATGCAATAGGAAACTCAATTTAGTTTTCCCACGCAAAAGATACCATGACCACTTTGTATGGGATGGACCAACTGGATGTGTTGGAAGTGGAAATTGACAGGATTGTGTACTGGCTCCAGCCCCAGGACACGATTGTGTACTGGCTCCAGCACCAGGACAGGATTGTGTACTTGCTCCAGCCCCAGGACACGATTGTGTACGGGCCATTGAAGAAAATGGTGAACTCTACCAGTGATGCCTGGATGAGGATGAACCCCAGAAACACCATGACCACCTATGACATTCTAGGCCTTGCCAAAAAAAACCTCTCCAGCTGCCTTCCTGGCCACCTCTCCAGCTGCTTTCCAGGCCACCTCTCCAGCTGCCTCCCAGGCCACCTCTCCAGCTGCCTTACAGGCCACCTCTCCAGCTGTGTTCCAGGCCACCTCTCCAGCTGCCTCCTGGGCCACCTCTCCAGCTGCCTTCCAGGCCATCTTTCCAGCTACCTTCCAGGCCACCTCTCCAGCCACTTCACAGGGCATCTCTCCACAGGTATCAGGCTGTGGCTGGGAAACTGATTACTCTTCTGATGTCAACCCTATTGATGTACGCCCCTTCCCACATTTTAACCAGAGGTAGGAGAAGAGAAAAATTGGATACACCTGTGAAGCAGGCACTGGAAGGATAGCATACAAATTAAAGCACTCAGAAGGCAAAAATAAAAATTGCCCTGCCAAATAAAAGCTGGAAAGAAGCAAGCCAAGACCAACCATACTGATCAACAACAAAAAACTGCCTAAGAAAAAAGCCAAAACAAAGCACATTGAACCAGAATATTCCGATTCCTCCAATGAGGAAAACTTCTGTATTGTTTGCATTGAGCACTTTAACAATTCCATGTCCAAGGAGGTCTTGATGCAGTGTTGGGAATGCAAATTATGGGCCCACCGAGCCAGCCAAACACTCTAAAAATGAGGGGTTCAACAATGGTTCTTCTAAGATCCGCAAAGTTCTTTGAAGAACCTTACTGTTCTTGGCACTGAAAATGGCCCCCATTTGGGGTTCATCGAGGAACCTCCTTAGTTGGTGGGGATTCTTGCAGGAACCTAACTGCCCAACTGAAACATTTAGATTTGAAAGGAAAGTAGGTGCAGGCACTTAACTGAAACATTTTAAGATCTCCTCCATTTAAGATAAGGTTTGGCCCTGAAAATGGAGACATTTCAATGGATATCAATCAACAAAGACGTAAGGCTATGTAGGCTATGAGAATATGTTGAAGGCTGTCAGGCTCTGGCCATAGAGAAGCTTTGCTTCTCTATATTTCTATGATCAGAGTCTGGCAGATCTACTATTTCTACGTCTGTGTGGTGTTGTGTGTGGGATCCCTAATTAGAGGCAGCTGCATTGCATTACCTCTAATTAGGGATCTTACTTATATGTCGTATTGTTGTATATTGTCTCGTGTTCGTGCTACGTGTGTTGCTTTTCATTATTTGTATAGTTCGTCAGTTCATTAAATAAATATGTCGAACTATCGATACGCTGCGCCTTGGTCTCTCTACACACCCGAACGTGACAAAGGCTAGCTGTATTGGGTGTGACTGTACTAACATTTGTGTCTGTGTCTGCAGGTATACAGACGAGGAGGCATACAAAGGTATGTCAGTTGGTATGTAATGCAGATCACATGTACTATCCTCCTCCCTTAACTCTTCAATGAATATCCCATAGGCCTCTACATTATGGACAAGGTATGTTTATGAAAACAGTTTTTTTTCATTCACATTCACCTCAAAAACTAAGGTATGAATTCTCTTGTGTGCATGTTTTGTTAATCATCTGTATACTCTTTTTTGGATTCACAGACTTCATCCTCCCTACACCTCTGATGAATATAACAGGAAACCTGTTCGATCACCATTGTCAGGCTCTGGCCATAGAGAAGCCTTTTGCTTCTCTATATAGCCATGGTCAGAGTCTGACAGATCTATTATTTATGTTTCTGGTGGTGGTTTGTGGTGGATCCCTAATTAGAGGCAGCTGCAGTGCATTGTCTCTAATTAGGGATCCTACATATGTTTGTATGTTCCACCATGGGGTTGTGGGTCATTGTGTATATATGTTCAGCTCCAAGTAAGTGTTTACCGTCTGTTTGATGTATGGAGTTGTAGTCAGTGTGTTCTAGTGCGTGAGGTGTATAGTATTGTTATTTTGTTTTGTTAGTTCGTCATTTTTGAAAGTTGTTTATTAAAACTGAATGTCGAACTACTACTGCGCTGCGCCTTGGTCTCTCACCGTCCCGACACGTGACAACCATGCACCTCAAAATCATTCTGGCTATGGATTCAGAGAATATCAACACATTAACATCAACACGCCAGAGGACTTGGGGCTCTGCTGGGAGTTTACCAAATCATAATTAACAATGAGAACTAAAGTATTGTGTTATTGTTGTTATTGTTGTTGTTATGCATATTATTATGCATATTATTATTAATAATAATAACCCTGTACACTAAGGACTGTATTTTAAGGGAATTACTATTCTTACCCTAAATCATATCATACACACATTTAGCTATTTAAGTATCTCTTCCTGTCATTTACCTGTACAGTTAATGTAACCATGCAAATATTCACTTACCTGTAAATTGAACTGTATATTTACCTGTACAGTTAATCTTAACCATGCAAAAAATTCACTAACCAGTCTATATTAAGTAAACTATTATTACCCTCACTTATATCATATGCACTTTTAGCTATTGAAGTATTTCTCTGCCCTCGACCTGTATAGTATAGTTACAGTCGTATGAAAAAGTTTGGGCACCCCTCTGAGGCTGCATAATAATTGACTCTGTCGTCACAGAAAATGATCACAGTGGCATGCCATTCGTTTTCTAATAAAAGCTGAGTACTGGGGTATTGTCCAGACAAAGATATTAAGTTGTATGAAATTAAATCAGATGTCAAAAATAGGCTATGCAAAAATTTGGGCACCCTTGTCATTCTGTTGATTTGAATACCTGTAACTACTTAGCACTGATTAATTGGAACACACAATTGGTTTGGTGAGCTCATTAAGCCTTGAACTTCATAGACAAGTGCATCCAATCATGAGAAAAGGTATTTAAGGTGGCCAATTGCAAGTTGTTGTTCTCTTTGACTCTCCTCTGAAGAGTGGCAACATGGGGGCCTCAAAACAACTCTCAAATGACCTGAAAACAAAGATTGTTCAACATTATGGTTTAGGGCAAGGCTACAAAACCTACAAAAAGCTATCGCAGAGATGTAAGCTGTCAGTGTCCACTGTGAGGAACATAGTGAGGAAATGGAAGACCACAGGCACAGTTCTTGTTAAGGCCAGAAGTGGCAGACCAAGTAAAATTTCGGAGAGGCAAAGGCGAAGGATGGTGAGAATGGTCAAAAACAGCCAACAGACCACCTCCAAAGACCTACAACCTCATCTTGCTGCAGATGGTGTCACTGTGCATCGTTCAACAATTCAGCGCACTTTGCACAAGGAGAAGCTGTACGGGAGAGTGATGCGGAAGACGCCTTTTCTGCACACACGCTACAAACAGAGTCGCTTGAGGTATGCAAACACACATTTGGACAAGCCAGCTTCATTTTGGAATTAGCTGCTGTGGACTGATGAAACAAAGATTGAGTTATTTGGTCATAACAAGGGGCGTTATGCATGGCGGCAAAAGAACACAGCATTCCAAGAAAAACACTTGCTACCCACAGTAAAATTTGGTGGGGGTTCCATCATGCTGTGTGACCAGTGCCGGTACTGGGAATCTTGTTAAAGTTGAGGGTTGCATGGATTCCACTCAATATCAGCAGATTCTTGGGAATAATGTTAAAGAATCAGTCACAAAGTTGAAGTTACGCCGGGGCTGGATATTTCAACAAGACAACGACCCAAAACACTGCTCAAAATCTACCCGGGCATTTATGCAGAGGAACAAATACAATGTTCTGGAATGGCCATCCCAGTCCCCAGACCTGAATATCATTGAGAATCTGTGGGATGATTTGAAGCGGGCTGTCCATGCTCGGCAACCATCAAACCTAACTGAACTGGAGATGTTTTGTAAGGAGGAATGGTCCAAAATACCTTCATCCAGAATCCAGACACTCATTAGAGGCTATAGGAAGCGTCTAGAGGCTGTGATTTTAGCAAAAGGAGGCTCTACTAAATATTGATGTGATTTTTCTGTTGGGGTGCCCAAATATATGCACCTGTCTAATTCCGTTTTGATGCATATTGCACAATTTCTGTTAATCCAATAAACCTAATTTCACTACTGAAATATTACTGCTGATCCAAACACCCAATTATTTATAAATGGAAATCATGGAAATTGTCAGGGGTGCCCAAACTTTTTCATACGACTGTAACCATCCAACATCCACCAATGTATAGTGTACATATTCAGCCATCCACCCATACTATGCAATGTCTTTTTATAGCTTTTTTGCACTCCAGACTTATACTTTTTCATACTGCCGCTCTATGTATCATGTATCGTGTATCTGTCTTTTGTGTATTTTCGTTCTGGCATTTTGCACCTGCCCTGTGTTTTGTTGTAGCTGCTTGACGAAGACATTTCCTCTCAGGGATCAATAAAGTATCTATCTATCTATGTATCTATCTATGTATCTATCTATCTATCTATCTATCTATCTATCTATCTATCTATCTGTCTGTCTGTCTGTCTGTCTGTCTGTCTGTCTGTCTGTCTGTCTGTCTGTCTGTCTGTCTGTCTGTCTGTCTGTCTGTCTGTCTGTCTGTCTGTCTGTCTGTCTGTCTGTCTGTCGGAGGGGAGGTTCAAAAATGAACCCCAAAATGTTCTTAAAAAGGTTCTTTGAGGATCCATTAAAAGGGGTGTCTGTGTGTGTGGGGGAACCCCTATAAGGTCTTATAAGGGTTCCCCCACAGTTTCAATTTGAAGAACCCCTAAAGGATACTCCAGGAACCTTTTCTTCTTAGAGTGTACCACTGTCACAACTGTGACTCTGATGAATTGAACATTCAGTCACACACACACACAGACAGACACACTCACACACCACAAAAATGCATGTGTTTAGTTGAAAAATACCATTTAGTGAAGGGTTACAAATATACATTTTATTATTTATATTTATCAAAATTTCTACAAAACAAAATATTTAACATGTTGCTCTCATTGTCTCAATAAAGGCATTCAATAATTAGTTTCATGTCATGATTTATGCACTTTTTCAACTGTTACAATTCACCCCAAGCACTGTTACAACTAACTCAGACCATGGGGTAGATTGTAACACTTCACTCCTTGTATTTAAGACAACACCATGAATTTACAGTTTTATTTACATACATAATATAATAATAATATATAATAACCACGTCAATTTGTAAAGGACAGATGTAGGTTGTTTGTATCAAGTTTTGAATACACTACCATAAACGATCTCTGTGAAACTGACAAAAAGGTGAAAAGTATCTCCCCTACTTGTTTGATATTTAGTCCTAACTCCATACCTTACTTAGACTTTTGTGTATTGAGTATAGGTTGTGTAATTATTAGATATTACTGCAGAGGCACAAGCATTTCGCTACACCCACAACAATATCTGCTAAACACGTGTATGCAACCAATACAATTTGATCTGATTTGACTGCACTGTTAAGGAGCTTATTACACATGAATTTCGCTGCACTTGCTATAACATCTGCTAAACTGTATATGTGACTGATAAACCTTGATTTGATTTTGATGTGTACCCTTTATTTGACAATAAGAAAAGTAATATTTTCAAGTTTGAGATGTGTGAGTATGAAGCCTCAGATTTATGTTTGATGTTGTGCCTTAATAAAATAGCTCCTCGTGACAATCCAACGAGACTCAGCGGGGAGACGCCACATCAATAGCAAACATATTTGCTTGATCCCTTTAAAAAATATTTTTTTTTTTGTCACGTTCTCTTGAAATCAAATGAAAGATATAAAGGATCTCGTCAGAATTCATGGCAATCGGTTCTCGGTTTGTTTGTTTGTTTTTAATCAGGGGAGACAGAAGGAGGAGGAGGAGATTGTGACCCCAGGCTTTTTTCATTCACCATTTGTTCTAGTTCGAACTAAAAATCTACTTCTCTCTCCCGTTCTCTAGAGACTTCAATCCTCCATGTCTTAGTGCCTAGTGCCTACACTAGGTTATCCACCAAACAATATGTTATTGTCCAAGTGAACATAACCAGCTTTAACCAGTTTGGAGCTATAAATACAAATACACAAATGTTTGAGACATAAATCGTTTTTTTTTCTCTCCCTTTCATCTTCTCGTTCATTCGCCCTCCTGTTCCACCGGCCAATCAGACGTGTGTGCTGTGCAGGCCCCGCCGCGGCACGGCGTCTCCAAATGCCCAAGGTGTGTTATAATCTTGTATTAGTGCACCACTACAATGATTAACTAATTGGCTCAGTGCGTGTCCTGAAACAATAAAGAAATTAGACACGGTTAATGAGGGAAAATAAGTCAAAACATCTTTCAATTTGCGTCATGTCTCTTACAATATTTGAACATCCAAATGAAAACGGAGTGAATGGTTCTACTGGATGTAAGAAGCTAACATGAACTGAGTTTGGCTAAAATGGATAAAAGTGACATGAAGTAAACGTCACTGTGAGTAAGTGGATGTTACTCTGATCTACGACTATCCGTACTGAAGCTGATGATTATACAGTGAATTTGCATTTGAAGCAGACAGACAACCTGTGATTTGCAGATCAGCTATTGCCATGTCGCCAGGAAGGCTTGTGGGCGTAGAAGGCTACAGATATCATGAAGACAGTGACACTCATCTTGCTAGTGAAAACGACGCAGCCTGAAGGGGATGCCTGCAGCACCCATCAGTCTGGAGCCAAGAGATGAGCAAGGTCAACTGACATGCAACCATGTTATCGAATTGAAGCCGTACAGAAACACTTCATGCAAATAACTGAACAACGTTTCACAAATGAATAGGGGTTATACTGCTAATGCACTGTGAATACATTCATTTACTTATTTGTTGATTTAACATCTGAAATGTATTTACATGTTTCACATATATTTACATACAGGATATACTTTTTTCAATCATGCCCTAAACTATTAGTCAGTTATGGTTTTAAATTGTTTCAATCCTAACATTACCCTCTGGGTAGTTTCCATGTTATTTCAACTTCCTTTATTGATATAATCATGTTATTTCAACTTCCTTTATTGATGTAATAATGTTATTTCAACTTCCTTTATTGATGTAATCATGTTATTTCAACTTCCTTTATTGATGTAATCATGTTATTTCAACTTCCTTTATTGATGTAATAATGTTATTTCAACTTCCTTTATTGATGTAATCATGTTATTTCAACTTCCTTTATTGATGTAACCATGTTATTTCAACTTCCTTTATTGATGTAATCATGTTATTTCAACTTCCTTTATTGATGTAATCATGTTATTTCTACTTCCTTTATTGATGTAATCATGTTATTTCAACTTCCTTTATTGATGTAATCATGTTATTTCTACTTCCTTCATCAATGTAATCAGGTGGCTATAGAAATAATGCACAGATTTCCAACTTGAAATCCTATTATTGATTTCAAGTGTGAAATCATTGACATCCATAATTCTAACCCAGATTTCAACCATAGATCTATAATAGGATTTCAAGTGTGAAATCTTTTGACAACTTAATAAAATATCAACCAAGTGTTGGCCCTGGTGTTTTGGGTAGCAGCCGGTGGATCTGGCTCCCCGCCTCCAACCATGGGTAAGGGATTCTGTTCTATCCTAGCTCCATGGGTAGATAGGGGGCTAGGGGCTGTCAGTCAAATTAATTGGCTAATTGCAAAGGTTGCTCTCGGGAGTCCCCAGGCAGGGTAAGATAACGTGAGAGCACTTTGGGTGCTTATTCATGACTAATGACCTTGCCTGTCTTGACATAACCTCCTGGATGTAGATAGACAGTGACATAATCTCTGCAACCAAGTGGATAAGGTTTGAGTGGTACAGGATTTTTGTTGCATTTGGGGGAAGGAAGGAGGAGGAGGATGAGAGTGGTCCGTTAGTGCTAATTTAGAGCGATAAGGTTTGAGGACTAAGTGAATGTCTGGTGTCTATTGTTTTGGTATTGGAGTGACAAAAAGAGATGTTGATTTTTGCTTCCAACAAGGAGCTGAACAACAAGGTAACCTTTCTAAATGACTATCAGTCCGTAGCACTCACATCTGTAGCCATGAAATGCTTTGAAAGGCTGATCATGGCTCACATCAACACTGCCATCCCATGCACCCTGGACCCACTCCAAATCGCAAAACGCCCCAACAGATCCACAGATGACGCAATATCTATTATACTCCACGCTGCCCTCTCCCACCTCGACAAGAGTAAGACATACTGTTCATTGACTGCAGCTCAGCGTTCAACACCATAGTGTCCTCCAAGCTCATCACAAAGCTAAGGACCCTGGGACTTAACACCTCCCTCTGCAACTGGTCCTGGACTTCCTGACGGGCTGCCCCCCAGGTGGTGAGGGTAGAAAACAATACATTTTCCACGCTGACCCTCAACACAGGGGCCCCTCAGGGGTGCGTGCTTAGTTCCCTCTTGTACTCTCTGTTAAACCATGACTGTGTTTTCTAATGACACGACAGTGGTTTGCCTGATCACAGACAACTATGAGACAGCCTATAGGGGGAGGTCCAGGATCTGGCAGTGTGGTGCCAGGTCAACAACCTCTCCCTCAACGTCAGCAAGACAAAGGAGTTGATTGTGAACTACAGGAAACCACGTTAGCATAGCAGGTATGTATATGGTAGTGTTTATAATGGTACCTCATTAGCATAACAGGTATCCATAGCAGTGTTTATAATGGGCTCACTCACGTAATAATCACATCCCTTTCTGTCAACCAATGGGCATAAAATCAATCAGATTTTATGATGAAACTACAACTTTAAATGCCACTAATCCGAGAGCACCAGCCTCTGCCATATGGACACATTGATTCACTGTGAGCCATTGGCGGCTTAAGAAATGAGCACGTGGAACTAAGAGTAGGCATGGAACTAGCAGTAGGCTAATAACTTTAATTGTCAACTAAGTAAAAAAACAGACAATATCCTGATGAAAATGCAGGTTTTTTCAATCCCATTAATCTCTCTACTCCACCTGTCTGTCTCCCGTTCTGTCTTGACTTGAGCTATCCCTAGTGAAGTGCAACATTGTATCAAATCAATCAGCTGGGTGAAGGTCCGGCCCTAAACTGCTAGCGAACTTGCAACATTGTATCAACTAGCCTAATCCGGGCCCTCAGAGTTTCCAGCACCAGTGAACTGGGACAGACACAGCTGTTTTTTGTGCAAAGGGAAATGTGTAGAGGTATTTAATGAATTTTCCACTGGGTAGCTCTATGGTATCCTCAGAGCAGGATGTGTCATTATCGAGGAGGAGAGTGTTGGAAAGATTTTTCTAATGGCCTACTGTGAGGAACTAATAGCATTCGCCATGGATAAAAAACAAAATAGAAAATGACTTTGATGACTTACTGTGGGAGGTGAGGAAAGAAATGACTGAGAAGCTGACCTTATTAGTGGTGGTTAAGACACTTAGAAATCAGACGTCCCCAAGTCGCGAAATCTAAAAAACGGCGCTTCCACTCCGAGACTGAGAACGGTAAATGACTGTAGGCTTTAGTTAAATCCAAGCATTAACGTGAATGAATGTAAACCAAATGACTGGGATTTTAATGGTATATTTACTGATGTAATAGAGAACTGTTCAAAATAAACAAAGAGCCAACAATTAAACAGAATAAAACAATGCATGTGCAAGAATTCTTGTATTCTTGTTCAGAATCTGGAGAGCTGAGCGCATTCCGGAGAGAGATGTGTCAGTATCTTCGCCACGCATTCCTCACCCTCTTCCTATCTCAACATTTCAAATGATACTCAAGACACATTATCTTCACACATATTTTAGATGCCTCGTTTTTCACTCAATAATCAGCTTTTTTAAAACAATCCGAATTTTTAAAACAACAAGCTAATGATCCTCTGTAGCTAAGTCATGCGCTCTGGTGAAGTATTTTGAATTATTTTATTTATTTATGTAGAGACAGGAGTATTGGCATAATTTAAACACGTTTATGTAAATTGACTTTAGGCAATAATAGGCAAAAATATTTAATTATCTACAAATAATTACAGACTGTGTTAACATTACTTTATTTTTCAATAAATAACAAGTTGATTGATCTAAATCAAAGGTTGAAGCACTATGCGTGCACGGGCCTCTAGTAACAAATCAAGGCTTTGCCTGTGGAGCGAACACTGCAGTTTTCCGCTAACCCACTTTTCGCCAAAGTGCGTTTTACCTCGGAGCGGCGGTGATGGCGGGAAGCTGCTATTGAAATGGGGATAAACTGTGCTGGCAGTCCTCCCCTTGCAGTTACCCACACACTGCTCCGTCCCTCCTTCGATCCCTCTGCCAGGGAGATAAATAAATAAATAAACATGAAGGCAGAAATACTACCGCTGCTGCATCCTCCCGAGGACAACAAGAATAATGCCTTAATTTGCTGCAGGGCTCGACTCTGCACCAACTACACACATGCCTTTTACGGGCTGTAGTATTTCTGATTGGCATTCTAGGATAGCCATTTGAATTATTTAATCGAAAATCCCATTCCCCTAGTAGAGGAAAAGAAGACATATGTTTGTTTTTGTGCTGTGTTGTGAGTATTCTACAAGGCCTCTTTTTTTATTTGTCTGTGCCTGTGTTTTCTCTCAGGCATGGAAGGATGAGTCAAACACACACTCAAAAGGTTACTATTTTGCCTCCTAAACACTCAAAACAGCCGCCGAAAATACCAGAATGCAGATAAACTATGCCCGTTTTCTTTCATTGAAGATCAGAGTACAGATTATGAAAATCCTATTTGACCACACCCTCAACTCCTGAACTGTTGAAGATGAGAAACGACAATGGGTCTGTCTCCCCCTTTCAGTCCCACTGTACTGTAAGCGATTGAGTCTCAAACCTCAGTGTAGAACACAGGCAATGGATTTGAAGGAATCTGGACCTGGCTCCCATAAACCTGATCCATTTCCTGTCTGAGAGAAGATGTGTCAGTCTGTGGCGATCAGGAATCCCTCCCCAGGGTCCTATGTGGGAATCTGCAGGTGTTACCTGATTACTTTCCTAGTCTCTGAAGATGTGAGCATTGCTACTGAAGGAAATGGAGGGAAGATTAAAAATATATATTATTGCAGTGTAGATATGACAACATTAATGAAGTAGCAACAGGAGGGATTTCATAACCTTGATTTGGTACAGTATGCTGCTGCATCTGGAGGTAGCTAAAAAGCGTTCCTATCATGGGACAGTTTGAGGTGACCCTCTTGACCTCGACCCAGTCCCCCTCCCCCTCCCCACACCCCCATCCTTTATCGGGTGCGATCGCCAACCGACTGTCTGACCTTGACTAACAGATAAAAGCAGCAAACCGATAAGAAAAGAAGCAGGGTGGAGAAGGAGGAGAGGAAGCGAGGGAGGAAGAGAGTGGCTTGAAAATGTACTTCCTAAACTCTGGTCGTTGAAAATCCCAATTTATATTACAGGGAGGGGAAATCCACAGGGAGGTTTTATGATAGATGAATAAGAGGGGGATGAGGAGGGGAGAAGGGCGGTTGTCGGGGGTGACCCGCTTTAGCAAATTTGGCTCTGGGGAAAGGAAAAAAGAGATTGAAGCCATACTTTTAGAGTAGGGAGAGGATAGGGGATATCACTATACAAGCTATAACAAGAGTTACAGTCATGTGAAAAAGTAAGTACACCCCTTGGAAAGTTCTTTTTGACAGATAAAGGTTACCCAATTTAACAAATCACACCAAAAAATTATAATTAGAAAATGTTATGCAATTAAAATAAATGAAAATGCATTTTCCATATAGAAAAAAAGTTAGTTCACCCCTACCATGGCTAAAATTAGAATTAGGTGTTGCATGGGTACACTGGCAGAAAGAGACTGAGAGCTTCTTCCTTCCTGACCTCCCATGTAGGCCAAGTTTGTGCAGTCTCTTTCTGACAGTTTACCCATGCAATTCGACATTGATTGTGGCAAGAGAGGCCTGTAGATCCCTTGATGTTACCCTGGGGTTCTTAGAGACTTCTATGAGCATCTTTCGGTCAGCTTGGGCTGACTTTGGTGGGACGACCTGTCCTAGGTAGTTTGCCAGTGGTCTGGAATTTTCGCCGGACAGTGGAATGATACACTTCGAATTGCTTGGAAATGGATTTGTAACCCCTCCCAGACTCATGGGCATCAATAATCTTTCTTCGGAGGTCCTCGGGTAGGTCTTCTGATCTTTGAATGATGTGTTACCACCACAAGACCAAACCAGACCAATTTTCTTATCTTTATGGAAGGCTGGACGCTCCTAAGTTTCTCTGTAATGTTTTCTAATCATTTGCACTTGTTTTGGTACCTAATTCTAATTGTATCCATTTTATGTGATGGTAAAGGTAGGGGTGTACTAACTTTTCCCCCATAAGGAAAAGGCTTTTTTTATTTATTATTATTTTACTTGCATAACACTTTCAACGTTTTTTTTTTTTTTGTGTGTGATTGGTTAAATTTGGTAACCTTTATCTGTCAATAGTGTTGAAGTGAAGATTACATATCCATCTGTCCTGTTTTTCACGACTGTATATTTACCACAGTGTCATATTGTGGATTTAGGAGTGTATATTTATCACAGTGTCATATTGTGGATTTAGGACTGTATATTTACCACAGTGTCATATTGTGGATTTAGGAGTGTATATTTATCACAGTGTCATATTGTGGATTTAGGAGTGTATATTTATCACAGTGTCATATTGTGGATTCAGGACTGTATATTTATCACAGTGTCATATTGTGGATTTAGGAGTGGGATTTGGAGATGCGGTATCCCTTCCCCATCAGTACAAAACACTGAAAGGAAGGTTATAGCTCTACCATAACAAAATACTGAAATGTTTTGTTGTCTTATCCAATACACAGTGCATTAGGCCCATAAACATTTATTCAACGATCCCTATCAGTGTGAACGTTGGAGTGAATTAGTTAGATGTGTTTAGTCAATAGCCCAGTAATTGTAACTGTTCTGGGCTGCTTGACAAAGCTCTGTATGCCACTGGCAGAGAAAAATAAAATGGAAGGGCAGTTTCTGAACGTAACACCCCACTGTATCCGTGCAGTTCTCTTAGGTGGTGACGGAGGAGTTAAAGGAAGTGTGATTGGACATTTGATTATAAGTGGCAGGTCAGGCCGGGGCCCTGATTGGACATTACATGATGATTGGCAGGTCAGGAGAGCAGTTTCTTCCTGAGCAGGTGTTAATGGCCAAACATGGCGTGTCTCCACAACTCTCTAGAGCACCAGGCTAATGTGAATAAGTGACCTTAAGTATGTTTATCACTTAAGGTGGCTCGCTGCTGGCCTGGGAGAGAGAGGGGCAGTTTATTGTCTCTCATCGTGGTGGATTCAACAGATGAAGTCTACTAAGAAGAAGACTTGACTTCTATTCCAGTCGCTCAGTCGCTCATGTTTTTTTGTGATCTGATTTTGTGATTTGTATTGCTATATGGATGAAGAAACTCACTCCAAGGTGGAGAGGACGTCATATGTTACACAAACAAAATATCTTATTTGAACATTTTGTACAAAATATAACCCTGCATGCTACCCAATCCTAAATTGGCCCTCAGTTTTTACATCCATATGTCCCTCCATTGTGAAATTAGCATGTATTCAGTGTTTTATCCATGTGAGGCAGCTAGCTTTATGTTGTCACACTGTGTTTGTAATTGCACATCTCCTTGTTGCGTGCCCACGGCTATACCATTCCAACTGTCCCATCCCCTCCAATCAAGGTAGCCAAAGCTTGGCTGTCATTGGTCAGTTCTGCACTAGAGTTCTTGATCTTTCGGAGGCAGCCCATTTGGGTCATCGCGGTTGGTTAGCTCACATCCAGTTCCAGTCAGACACCAGTTCCATGAGGCAAAGTAAAGCAAGTAACCCCAGAAATGCAAAACACACTGGCAGTACATATGTAGGATTTTAATTTGAGCCCGTTTGCTACAGCAGGAACATAATCCTGCAGCAACAGCAAATGTGAATGATTATGTGGATTATTATTAATGGACATTTTTGTAGGGGTTGGTACATTTTTCGTAAGGGTGTGGAAATTAAAAACCAGAAACCTTTTTAAACATCAAATACACTACACGTTTAAAATGTCCTGCACGGCAGGAAAGTTCTCCTGCAACAGGGTGATCAAATGAAGGTCCTACATCTGTACTTTGGCAGCAGTACCGTTCCTGTTGTGACTTTGTGAGTAGAGGTTGGATCGATGCTTTCTCTGACAGAGATAACTGTGATTGGCATTCTAGTAATAATGAAGTTGTTTAAAAAAACACATTGTTTCTGAGTTTACCATGTAAGTACCAGATTAACCAGGCTGTAAAATCAAGATTTTCTGAAACAATGGATGACATTTCCTAAATAAAAAATATAAATTATTTAAAAAACTAAATCTGAAAACAATTTTATAATTTCTTCTCCCTAATTTAGTGATATCCATATGGACTCGGGAGAGGCGAAGGTCGAGAGCGATGCGTCCTCCAAAACACAACCCTGCCATGAAGCTTCTTGACACACTGCTCACTTAACCTGGAAGCCAGGCACACCATTGTGTTGGAGGAAACACCCTCACTAGAGCGCGATGGGACAAGGACATCCCGGCCGGCAAAACCCTCCCCTAACTCGGACAACGCTGGGCCAATTGTGCACCGTCTAATGGGTGTCACGGCCGGCTGCGCCACGCGACACCACACCTGTGATCGAACCCAGGTCTGTAGTGACACCTCTAGTACTGCGAATATAATAATAAACCAGGTTCAAGTATTTAAATATGCTTAGTGCTGTTCAGCCACACAAAGATATCACTATCCATCATGCCCTGCAGCGATAGAGACCTCCCTCTCCACCTTACAGGTGTCCAGGTGTGCGTCTCACCCCAAGTATGTGTGTGTATTTGCCCCCTGGCTTTGCCTCTCTGTCTACCCAACACCCAGCTGTGTCCCCTCGTGTCCCTATCGCCCCTCTACCCAAGGCCTTCAGCTGCATTATGGGATAGCTGCACAACTATGACAGACCCAGCCCTGCATGTGTGTCCTGCTCTCCGAGAACCTTTAAAACAATGGCTGAAACACATACTGTAAGTATCAAGTCAATTAGATTATCTCTCTAATCTGTGTAAGGTGGAGGTTTTGTGTCCCCCACCTGCACTGTAGGTCGTGCAGGTGCGTATACGCACAAACGTGCACAGAAACGCACACACACACACACACACACACACACACACACACACATACAGTACATACACACGCTGTCCTATGGTCATGGCCACATTAATAAATGGCTGTGAGGACACTCCTTCCCCTTCGGTCCGGCAGGAGGTTTACGTCTGGCACCATCTGTGTCCAGTTGTCATGGAGATTAATCTGAGTTAAGTGCAATGTCACGCTGAGGTTGGGCACCCGGTGACTGATTACAGCCCTGTCTGAAGAGAGACGTCTGATAATTGTCTTTGTGTTACACAGGTAAAGGGCATTCAGTGTCAAGGTTACTGGTCCTGTCCATTCTGTTTAAATAGGGGAGACATACAGGAGGCCTGTGTGTTGGTGATGTATGTGTGTGTGTGTGTATGTGTGTGTGTGTGTGTGTGTGTGTGTGTGTGTGTGTGTGTGTGTGTGTGTGTGTGTGTGTGTGTGTGTGTGTGTGTGTGTGTGTGTGTGTGTGTGTGTGTGTGTGCTAGTACACTACATACACAAAAGTATCTGGACACTTAAATTAGTGGATTCAGCTATTTCAGGATTGTGTCCCGTCCTCGGGACGGTTGAGCTAACGTGCGCACATGTGATTAGCATGACGTTGTAAGTAACAAGAACATTTCCCAGGACATAGACATATATTGTATAGGCAGAAAGCTTAAATTCATGTTAATCTAACTGCACTGTCCAATTTACAGTAGCTATTACAGTGAAAGGATACCATGCTGTTGTTTGAGGAGAGTGCACAGTTTTGTACTTGAAAATGTATCAATAAACCAATAGGCAGATTTGGGCAGACTTGATACAACATTTTGAACAGTAATGCAATGGTTCATTGGATATGTCTAAAACGTTGCACATACACTGCTGCCATCTAGTGGCCAAAATCTAAATTGCTTCTAGACTCCTAAGTAATATTATGTCCTTTCTCTTGCAAAGATGATGTGACAAAAAAAACAAAAATACATGTTTTTTTCTATGTATTATCTTTAACCAGATCTAATGTGTTATATTCTCCTACATTCATTTCACATTTCCATAATATGCATTACCTTGCTTCAGGTCCTGAGCTACAGGCAGTTAGATTTGGGTAAGTCATTTTAGGCGAAAATTGAAAAAAAGGGTCCGATCCTTAAGAGCTCACAACCATGCAATCTCCATAGAAAAAATGTACACTATAATGGCCTTACTGACTTTCAACGTGGCACTGTCATGGGATACCTTTCCAACAAAGTTCTACCCTGCTAGTGTTTCCCCAGTCAACTCTAAGGGTTGTTATTGTGAAGTGGAAACATCTAGGAGCAACAACGGCTCAGCCGTTGGTAGGCCACACAAACTCACAGAACGGGAACGCCGAGTGCTGAAAAAAAATGGCCTGTACTCTGTTGCAGCACTCATTACCAAGCTCCAAACTGTCTCTGGAAGCAACGTCAGCACAATAACTGTTTGTCGGGAGTTAATGACATGTGTTTCCATGGCCAAGCAGCCGCACACAAGCCTAAGATCACCATGCACAATGCCAAGTGTTGTCTGGACTGGTGTAAAACTTGCCGCCATTGGAACCAGTGGAGCAGTGGAAATGCGTTCTCTGGAGGGATGAATCACGCTTCACCATCTGGCAGTCCGACGGACAAATTTGGGTTTGGAGGATGCCAGGAGAACGCTACCTGCCCCAATGCATAGTGCCAACTGTAAAGTGTGGTGGAGGAGGAATAATGGTCTGGGGCTGTTTTTCATGGTTCAGGCTAGGCCCCTTAGTTCCAGTGAAGGGAAATCTTAACTCTACAGCATAGAATGATTCTGTGCTTCCAACTTCGTAGCAACCGTTTGTTTCAACATGACAATGCACCCGTGCACAAAGCGAGGTCCAGACAGAAATGGTTTGTCGAGATCGGTGTGGAATAACTTGACTGGCCTGCACAGAGCCCTGACCTCAACCCCATCGAACACCTTTGGAATTAATTGGAACGCCGACTGCGAGCCAGGCCTAATCGCCCAACATCAGTGCCCGACCTCACTAATGCTCTTGTGGCTGAATGGAAGCAAGTCCCCTCAGCAATGTTCCAACATCTAGTGGAAAACCTTCACAGGAGAATGGAGACTGTTAAAGCAGCAAAGGGGGGACCAACTCCATATTATTAATGCCCATGATTTTGGAATGAGATGTTCGATGAGCAGGTGTCCACATACTTTTGGTAATTTAGTGTATGTTGGGGGATGTAGTGAGGATGTATTTGCGTATTAGGACCCAAATCAAAATAGTTTTTAACAATTTACTGCCTTTACTTCTTGCACCCTGTTTTCAAATGCTAACATTTTAATATGACGTGTTACGTTACCCATTGACTGTGAAGATTAGCTATATTAGCACAAAATAGTCTTCCTCCTTTCCTGTGTCTATGCCTTTTCACTCTTTTGTCTTTTTGGTCAGTGTCGCTTGGCATTTTTGTCAACTACCTTCAACGCCGAGATGATTTGTCCCTTAGCAGTCACTCAACGTTGTGTCACTATGCCCTCAAGTTCCCTTAAGACTTCCTTCAGAATGCTTCACCGCACATTTCCCTGCAACTCTTTGTCACGACTTCGGCCGAAGTTGCTCCCTCCCCTGGGGCGGGCGGCCGAAGAAGGTCGACGTCACCCGAGTACTAGCCACCACCGATCCACTACACAGTTTTGTTTGTCCCGTTCCATTCACACCTGGTTCCCATTTCACTAATTGTATGTTGGTCTTATTCCCTCTGCTCCCCCCTGGTTTTTGTCGGTGATTGTTTCGTGTAGGAAGTACTCTGTGTGTGACGTGTTTTCCTTGTTTTGTCTCGATTGAGAAACATTTAAACGTTTACTCTACATAAACGTATCCAGCCTCCCTGCGGCTGCTTCCACCACTCGTTACACTCATTCTCTCACACTCTTAAAGATCACAAGACTATCATTATCACATTACTACCACTGCCAAGGTGGAGAGCAAACTCAAGTGGGGTCGTTTCATAATTGCAAGTATTTGCAATTATGTTCCTTTTATTGTAGTGGGATTTCAACGTTATTGGCTGAAAGTGGTACACAGCGACCCGCCTCCACTTGAACCATGGCTGTGAATGGAGATCTGGAAGGTCTATCAAAAGGCCACAGGGAGCGTGATTTACAAGCACAGAGGTGGGATAGACAGCTTTACTGCTCATTGACATTTTATTAGGTATAAACTGCAGGACCAATATGAATATAAAGCCGTCAGCGGGTTGAAGAGTGTGTTGTCAGTGTTGGAAAATTGCCTGATGCGTCTCGTCTTATTTATCCCTCTGAATGGACCAGTCACAGCTATCACTTCTGACATTTTCCTCTTCCGCTCAGTTACCGGAGCTGTATCGGCAGCACCTCCATGTGTGAATGTGTGTGTGTGTTTGTGTGTAACTGTGTGTGAGCGAGTGTAAGAGAGAGAGAGAGAGAAATAGAAAGAGAGATCCTGTCTGTTTAAATGAAGGCATATGGCAGTGTCACAACCAGGGGTTGTAACCGGTTCAGGGAACAGAACCGAAAAACATAAAATATTGTAATTTTTTTAAGAACAAAATAAGAACCCGGAACGAAAGTGATCTATACTGTTCCGGACCAGAACCAACATTTTAAAAGCCTGGGAACCGGTTAATAATGTTCCTGGAATTTTTAACAGTCCCACAAAAAAATGCAACAAAGTGACTATGCAAAAATATTTTTAATTAGAGAAGAATGGATTCACTTTTTCAATGCTAGTTAAGGATAGACATGTTTTTAATTCTGGTGCTGCTCTGCACACACACGCTTCATAGCTAGCTAGTTAGCTAGCTCTCTGGTCCAACGTTAAGCCAACTCTCAGAAGTTCAAAGACATTCAACATTTCTCCATAGAAGCAGCTCCTCCGAAAGGTATGACTCCTCACCCGCAAAAGATGCCCACGCTTCAAGCCAAGTCTCCTCCTTCACCCTTTCTCTTTCACCTCACCCGCAAAATGTCACCCGCATCTCGCTCCCTACACTTGTCTGTGCATCACACATGTAAACAGCTATAGCTTGCCCGCTCCAAAGCAAGCTGCTCTATTCGCACCTATTGGTGAAGTAATTTAATGTTCAGCTAAATGTACAAAGTTTGAAAAGGAACAGAAAGGAACCACTTTCAGAACATTATTTTGCAGGTCAGCAAATTTATATTGTATGGTTCTGATCGGAAACAAAGCGAATGGAAAATAATTTAGGTTACATCACCTGGTCACAACCTTGACTTAGTAATGTACTCTACAATGAACAATATTTTTAAAATAATTTTCATAGAAACAGAGCTTCTCTCATGCGTCTCATCTTCACTTCTTCTGTTTCCTGCTACAGGCAAACCATTTGACTGAAAGCAATGTTTCTGATTAAGTAGGTCATTCCTGAATGGTTTGTGTGTGTGTGTGTGTGTGTGTGTATGTGTGTGTGTGTATGTGTGTGTGTGTACATGTGCATGATTGGTGCCTTCATATGTGGGTGTATACAGTATGTGTGTGTGTGTCTGTGCACATGCATGAGAGTGTGTGCGTCAGAGAGCTAGGGAGAAAAGAAAGTCCACTCTGCTGAAATTGATCCGCCACATGCATTTAGCAGATTGCCTATTGATGAGGGAAGAGATGTATTACTCTCTGACTGATGGTAGCAATCTAGGAGTATAAATAAATTAATATGTGCCTTGTCCTGCTAAGAGACAGCAGTAAAACCATGATTTGCAATCTCATCAGTATTTGCAAATGTCAAGTTTAGTACACCCACTTGCCCCGTAGCCATCATCCAAACAAACAGCTCTAGGATATGAATGTGTATTTTGAATATGAAAGACTCATAGATGTCAAACAAAGGCATTTTTTTCTAAACAAGTCAGTTAAGAACAAATTATTGTTTACAATGACGGCCTTCACCGGCCAAACTCGGACGACGCTGGGCCAATTGTGATAACGCCTGGAATCGAACCCGGGTGGCTGTAGTGACGCCTCTAGCACTGAGATGCAGTGCCTTAGACCGCTGCGCCAGTTGGGAGCTAAATGTTATGTCAGATACATACTCTGCCCTGTACTAAATATGACATGTTACTTTAGTTAGTACACTTAAATTATTGTACATCACTACTCCCTCTGAAGTCACCAGACTGGGGCTAGACACGGGTGCAAACACATCAATAATCTAGGGTTTAGAATGGTGAGATAGGACTTGATTTCCTCAGCGTTTAGGACCTACTAGCTATCCTTAGCTCTCAACTGTCTGTTGTTATGTGCTTGCCAGGAACAGTGAACTAGACTTCTGAGTGCCTGACTGACTCATAAAGACTAGTATATATATATATATATATATATATATATATATATATATATATATATATATACTGTATACACATCTAAAATCTATTAATTTAAAAAACGGAGAACAGTAATATTTTCCACACACATAAACAATCACGTCTGATTAAAAATGTATGAATATATGCGTTTGGAAATAAACTCTTAAAATATAACAATGAGAACAGTCTGTATCTTGAAAAACGAGTCATTGTGATGTTGAGTATGTCTACGGCTGGAGCTGTGTCTGTGTCTGTGTGTGTGTGTGAAGTCATCCCTGCATCGTCTGCCACGTTTGCAAATCAATCCCTCTCCCCCTTGCGGCATTGGAAGTGAAGTCACCTGTGATCTGCCTCTTTTACCAATCCTCTTTCTTTGAACGGTGCTATGACCACGAAGCTAGTGCACAATAAGACATCCCTGTCACACTCGCACTCACACACACACACACACACACACACTCGCACACACCCCTTCCTCCATCTCCATCCATCCCACCCACCTTTAACTTTGAACTGCAGATCAATGGCCTAAGTGGAACACAATCAATGCTGTGGGTATTGTCTTAATGCCAGTGTGCCAAAAATACAGTCCCAGACAGTCAAGTCTGGTCATTCCACTTCACAGTTTCCTGGAATGGCAGGAAGTGATGAGTCATTATGCGGATGGAAGACGGTTGCTCGTTCGGTAGTTCATTCATACACATCTGATCAGAGCGGGTGGTTTCTACGGTAGTGTGGCGTGGCAAAGGGCAGAGAGGAGGCAGGTCAATACTTAACTGAATAGAAGGACAAGAGCTCAAATGAGGCAGCGCTGTGTATGTGTTTGTGTCAACAAACCACAACAAAGCGAGCAAACAAAATTTAAGGAGGTCTGTGGAGTGGCCATTTGGAATTGAAAAAAAAAAGGTACAAATAAAATGTGTCATTGAATATTGAAATGCGTCATATATGGTGTGATTGGTGGTTCTCTTTATCAACGTCCAATTAGAAGTATTAGACATACTTTGTCAAAGAGCCAGTAGCTCATTGGATGGCTTATTGATTAACACTAAAGTGTGATAGTTACATGTGAATTAGGTGCAGGTGTCCTGTATGGATTTCACAGTTCTTACTTATCGGTTATAACGTTTTTATATAAATATCACAGATCTAAGCTAGTTGATGGTCTCTCGAGGGAACTCTCTTTAGATTTCCTCAAAGCTTTTCAGGTAACCAGTGATTTTTCACAACCAAACGTTTTCAAGGATTTCCAATTTCCAATCTCTTTTTACTGAAATACTTTGAATGTCCAGTTGCTCCCTGTGCCTTGGTGCTTTGAGAACGAGACACCAAGGGGAGACCATTATCTTGAATTGATGGTCCTGAACTAGGGTGGTCACAGACACTGGTCCAGCTAAAACCTTTTCAGCCTGCAGTTGGATGCTTATACTTTATTAAGACGCTTTGCCAGTTTTCCTAATGATCCCATCCCCTATCGTCTTTGTCTGTTGAATTGTTTCAAATGGTCTTTTCTATTTTCGAGGCTTACACCCTGAAAGTTATGATAGTTCATATCTTAAAACCATACATTACGTTGTTAATCCAATGTTATAACTCCATAATAATGGCACTTTTTCTTTATTTGTGTCTTTCCAAACATGCTACTATTATTTAGTCTATATGCGAGAGAGATGTGGACTTGGGTCACGTGACTAGGTCTCGAGTACTAATCGTGTCACGAATGTTGTGACTTGAGACTTGACTTAACAAAAAACAATTGACAGTTGAATTCGACTTGAGCATCTTGGACTTCAGCTGTAATGCTCAAGAGACTTGAGAGAAGTGGATTTCCCCCTCCCAAAATAGCAGCACCACCTTCCTCTCCTGTTAAATTCTGTATATCACAGTGAACATTGATCAAAGCGGAGAATCACTTTGGGTTATATGGGAAAGGCAAAGGGAAAATTAGAGCTTGAATATATACGCTCTGAGCAAGAGTTTCAGTGAATGTTTACTCTCAGCCAACCACGGACCTTTCAACGTGGATGTAGTTAGCAGGAGGAAAACAACAACACTTGATTTTAATTGGAAATGTCACAATGTCAGTCAAACACTAGCTGTAAACAATCATTTTGAAGGTCTTTCTATTAGCATTCATCATTCAACAAACATTTATTTTATGATCTGTGAAGTTTATTATGTAGGCCTATGTATTGTACTAGTAGGTCTAGTGTAAGGAAAACAGAAAATATAACCTGAATTTAAAAAATGGCATTGAAATGAATATAAAACACTTACCCATTGATTTGAGGACTCGGAACTCAGAATTGAGACCTCCCATTATTAGGTGTCTACTTGACTCTTGACTCGAAGGTTAAGACTTGAGACATGCTTAGGACTTGCTAAATTGCGTCTTGGTCCCATCTCTGGTTTATGGGCAATTGTAGCTACAGTGCATTCGGAAAGTATTCAGAGCCTTGACTTTTTCCACATTTTCATACGTTACCGACTTAGTTTTGTCTCATCAATCTACACAAAATACTCCACAATGACAAAAAACACTGACAAAGCAAAGACAGGTTTTTAGAAATGTTTGCTAATTTATTCAAAAAAAATAACACCCGAAATATCACATTTATATAATTATTCAGACCCTTTACTCTGTACTTTGTTGAAGCACCTTTGGCATCAATTACAGCCTCTAGTCTTCTTGAGTATGACACTACCAGTTTGGCACATCTGTATTTGGGGAGTTTCTCCCATTCTTCTCTGCAGATCCTCTCAAGCTCTGTCAGGTTGGATGGGGAGCGTTGTTGCACGACTATTTTCAGGTCTTTCCAGAGATGTTAGATCGGATTCAAGTCTGGGCTTTGGCTGGGCCACTCAAGAACATTCAGAGACTTATCCAGAAGCCACTCCTGCATTGTCTTGGCTGTGTTCTTAGGGTCAGTGTCCTGTTGGAAGGTGAACCTTCAACCCGAGTCTGAGGTCCTGAGTGCTCTCGAGCAGGTTTTCATCAAGGATCTCTTTGCTCTGTTCATCTTTCCCTTGATCCTGACTAGCCTCCCATTCCCTGCCACTGAAAATAATTTCCAGAGCATGATGCTGCCACCACCATGTTTACCGTAGGGATGGTGCCAGGTTTCCTCCAGACGTGACGCTTGGCATTCAGGCCAAAGAGTTAAATCTTGGTTTCATCAGACCAGAGAATGTTGTTTCTCATAGTCAGAGTCTTTAGGTGCATTTTGGCGAACTCCAAGTAGGCTGTTATATGCATTTTACTCAATGGTGGAAAAAGTACTCAATTGTCATACTTGAGTAAAAGTAAAGATACCTTAATAGAAAATGACTCAAGTAAAAGTGAAAGTCACCTAGTAAAATAATACTTGATTAAAAGTAAAAAAGTATTTGGTTTTAAATATAGTTAAGTATCAAAAGTAAAAGTAAAAGTATAAATAATTTGAACTTCATTACATTAAGTAAACAAAACGGCACAATTTTTATTTGATTTCTTATTGACGGATAGCCAGAGGCAGATCAGAGGCAGTAGAGATGACCAGGGATGTTCTCTTGATAAGTGTGTGAATTGGACCATTTTCCTGTCAAAATGTAACAAGTACTTTTGGGTGTCAGGGAAAATGTATTGAGTAAAAAGTACATTATTTTCTGTCAGAATGTAGTGAAGTAAAAGTTGTCAAAAATATAAATAGTACAGTAAAGTACAGATACCCCTAAAAAACTACTTAACTAGTACTTTACAGTATTTTACTTAAGTACTTTACACCACTGCTTTTCTTGAGGAGCGGCTTAAGTCTGGCTACTTTATCGATTGGTGGAGTGCTGCAGAGATGGTTATCCTTCTGGAAGGTTCACCCATCTCCACAGAGGAACTCTGGAGCTCTGTCAAAGTGAACATCAGGTTCTTGGTCACCTCCCTGACCAATACCCTTCTTCCCCAATTGCTTAGTTTGGCCAAGCGGACAGCTCTGGGAAGAGTCTTGGTGGTTCCAAACTTATTCCATTTAAGAATGATGGAGGCCACTGTGTTCTTGGGGAGATTCAATGCTGCAAGTTTTTGGTACCCTTGTCTCGGAGATCTACGGACAATTCCTTCGACCTCATGGCTTGGTTTTTGCTCTGACATGCACTGTCAACTGTGGGACCTTACTGTATAAAGACATGTGTGTGCCTTTCCAAATCATGTCCAATCAATTTAATTTACCGCAGGTGGACTCTGAAGGATGAACAATGGAAACAGGATGCACCTGAGCTCAATCTCGAGTCTAATAGCAAAGGGTCTGAATATGTTTGTACAATTCTAAAAACTTGTTTTTGCTTTGTCATTATGGGATATTGTGTGTAGATTGATGAGGATTTTTTGATTAATTTAATAAGGCTGTAACGTAACAAAATATGGAAAAGTGAAGGGTTCTGAATACTTTTTGAATGCACTGTATGTAACTATGCTATACTGTAACCGCCGCAAAAAAATCTAATCACACAAGTAACAAAACCACATTATTTGATGAATAATATTAATTGCTATGACCCCAACAGGGCTTTCTAAATTGATCATATGAGTAAAAGCATTGAGTTAACAAATTATTGACACTGTGTTAAAAAATAGACAAATAAATGCATAAACAAAATAGGGTAACAGTATATATTAAGGTCTCTTAATAAACCCTTTATAAACAAAGAGTTTACTTGCTATTTATGAATCATTATTCATACATTTGTAAATGTCAATAATCAATAACTAGTAATTTACACATTTTAAACACTATTTTAATGTATGTATTATCTATTTATATGATACAATTATTTATATACATACAGTTGTGGCCAAATATATTGTCAGCATTTTTCTTAAATGATTCCTAAAAATTTTATAAATACAAAACTTTTTGTAATTGGATTTTCAACATTGCAGAACAAATTTTATTTTAGGAAACTTAAGTTTACCATTTTAATTTAGAAAACAAAGACATATGGCATGGATCAAATTATTGCCATCTGGCACAGAGCTACTACTTCACTGCACAGCCTTTGGAAATAAACGCTTATTGTAGCCATCAATGAGGTTGCTGCACCTTTCTACTGACTATTTTTCAGCAGTAAACTAGTCTAATTCTTCAGTATTTGAGGGGTTCCCTCCACCAACTCCTCTTTACAGATCTCACGATAGGTTTTTGATGTGACTCAGTCCAACCTCTCTTCTTAACCATTCCTTTTTTATGTGTGTTTGGGGTCATTGTCCTACTGGAAGACCTGCAACCTTCATTGGAGACCCAGTTTCTTTAGACACAAGCGTTCAAAGAAAATAACACCTACCCTGCAATTAATTATGGGGGAGGTTCGATAAATCTATGGTGTTGCTCTGCTGCTTCTGGTACTGGGAGACTTGAACGTGTGCAAGTCATCAAATCTGCAAACTCTTTCTCTATTTCAGGACGTGGGTCAAACAACAACCCCGAACACACATAAAAAGCACACTGGAATTGTTCAAACAGAAACACTGGAATGTTCTGTTCAGTTAAAGTCCTTGTTATGTTACTTCTTCTTTTTAACATAACATGTTTTATACTGAGAAAAAATAAAAACCAAACAATTTTACAGTTCATATAAGCATATCAGTCAATTGAAATAAATTAATTAGGTCCTAATCTATGGATCTCACATGACTGGGCAGGGGCACATCCATTGGTGGGCCTGAGAGGGCAAAGTCCCACCCACTTGGGAGCCAGGGCAGCCAATCAGAATTAGTGTTTCCCACAAAAAGGATTTATTACAGTGAGAAATACACCTCAGTTTCATCAGCTGTCCGGGTGGCTTGTCTAAGACGATCCCGCAGGTGAAGAAGCTGGATGTGGAGGTCCTGGGCTGGCTTGGTTACACGTGGTCTGCAGTTGTGAGGCCGGTTTGACGTACTGCCAAATTCTCTAAAATTAAATTGAAGGCGGCTTATGGTAGAGAAATTAACATTAAATTATCTGGCAACAGCTCTGGTGGACATTTGTCAACCTGATCTCCCAGAAATACGTGAAATTAACATGACCCCTTAACCCCGATTTACGTGGTGGTGGCACGGAATATGTTGAAATTACGTGTCGGCACCACAGAAACAACACCCATACAAAGTCAATGAGGCTCATTTGTCGTGGTGGACACACGGATTCCCTGGTTCAACAACGTCACACAGTGGGCGTGGTAAATGTTGTTTTCTAGTTTACTAAACGTCCTCCTTTTATAATGTATTATAGTGAATTTGTTCCAATTTCTGTTGTCTAAATAACAGTAAATTGTTTGTGATATAACTGTAACGTCTCAGTCCGACATACAGAAGGAGCCGGAGGCACAGATGTTATTTCCAACGCTTTATTAAGGCTAAACTAAACTCAGGCAGCTATAGGCTACTGCCCACGCCCTAACTACACGCACTCAATCAAGTAGAAACACACGGAACAGAAACGGGAGAATATGCTAACACTTATTGCTAACACACAGGAACACAGGTTGGAACATGCTACAAGGAAACACAAGACTGACTAAAAACCCGCCTAAACTTCCCCTATATAACTGTTACCCTGGTAACCCTCAGGTGCCGCCCCCCACGATTAACTGACTACCCTTTTGTAAGACTTTTTATTGTTTAAATGTATTTATTGCAGATCACATTTGTTACAATTTGCAGAAAAAATAAATTGAACTTGTAATACAAAAATCATTTAGTTACAGTACACGTTTTCATAAAGAATAAAAAATAAAAATAAATAAACAAATAAATACACATCAGCCAATGGATAGAGAAGTGAAACAAATATCATATAAGTAACAAATAATCTGTATAAAAATTATAAACAACATAAAATTGCACAGCCAGAGTATCAGACAGAACATTTAAGTTAAATTAGTTATAAAGTTAAATTAGATAAGTATTGCATACGGGTTGAGATACTTACTGTAGTCAATTGGCGGGTGAAATGAGTGGTAAAAGTGATTATGGGTAAGAAGCGTGCGTTACGGTGCGTAACGTGACGTATCGTTGCCGTGGTAACCACTGAAAGTCTTCTGATTCATAAGAATAATTATTAATAATATTCGCTGCTATGACAGAAAATACATTTGAAAATAATAAAATATCCTAAAGGGTTTAATAACGTAAAGGGAACAATACAGCCTCGGGCCATTCTTTAAAACTACTCCATCTATAAATTGATAGTTATGTGGTGACCCTGTACTGTGTAAAGTTACTGATCGTCCTGCTGATTGGTGCTCAGGGTGGTCAGTTAATCGTGATCGTAATTTCACAAATTGGTTAAATTATTTATTTACTAGCTAACTAAATGGTAACACAGTATAAACACACACACACTACAGGTTATTAACTGGAAACTTGAAATAACACATATGGAATTATGTAGAAACCAAACAATTGTTAAACAAATCTAAATATTTGAGATTCATCAAATAACCACATTTTGCCTTGATGACAGCTTTGCACACTCTTGGCATTCTCTCAACCAGCTTCATGAGGTAGTCACCTGGAATGCATTTCAATTAACAGTCATGCCTTGTTAAAAGTTAATTTGTGGAATTTATTTACTTCTTAATGTTTGAGCCAATCAGTTGTGTTGTGACAAGGTAGGGGTGGTAATACAGAAGATAGCCCTATTTGATAAAAGAACAAGTCCATATGATGGCAAGAACAGTTTGAAAAAGCAAAGAAAAATGACAGTCCATCATTACTTTAAGACATGAAGGACAGTCTGTGTTGAGATGTGGTCTGACTCTCATAGCACTTCAGGATGACGGAGGTGAGTGTTACAGGTCGGCAGTCATTCAATTCAGTCACTTTCCCTTTCTTGGGCACCGGATGATAGTGGACATCTTGAAGCAGGTGGGGATCTTGACTTCTCTGAGGATATCATTAGGCTATGGGTATCACATAATTGTCTCTATTTTTATTCAGTTTCTCTGATATTCAAGTGTCTATAGGAATGTTCAAAGTCTCCCTCCATTTAATATGGTACGTATTTATTTGTGGATGTCCATTATCCATTTCGTATGATATGTGACAAATTACATTTTGAATGATATGTTATGAATTGCAATTTTTACAATATATTCTGAATTTGCAATAAGTATGATATGTTGCGAGTGGCTAATGTTAGCTAGGTGATTAGGCTAGGGGTTAATTCTAGGGATAAGGTTAAGGTTAGGGTTAGGGGTTAAGGGTAGTGTAAGGGGAAGTGTTAGTTAACAAGTAGTTGCAAAGTTGCAGATTAGCTAAAATGCTAAAGTTGTCCATGATGTGATTTGAACACGCAACCCACCCATCCTGCACGACTAACCTCCCTCCTTTTGTTTATGGCTTAAAGGGTGACTGCACTTCCTGATTTGGCCTCATTTTGAAGATTTCTCATTAAGAAATGCTAGCAGCCATGACTGAAGCCAAACAAGAGTTTTCTTGGGGGTGTGGTTTGATGTGGGTGTGTTATGTTCGCATTAAGTACCCTGGCAGGTTGTGTGTCCCTCCTGAGTCACCGTAGCAACAACATAGCCACTTCCTCAAATAGTCCCTTTTTTTAAAATAATCAGAATGAATCTAGGATAAATCAAGTCATTTTTACGTTTTTGATAAGTAGGTCTTCGTCGCTAAGGTGTTATTACAGTATTTCTCAAGTTAAAATATGTGCATGAAAAACTAGTCAGTGCACTGCATGCAGTCTATCGAGTCAGGAAAGTCTGGCTTCACGCTCAGGACTGATTTCTGAGAACAATAACATGGTCTTCAACTTCATCATCTGCAAGCTGTCAAACGATCATAAATAAAGCACAAGCTACACAAGCCTAAATTCACTTGCTAGCTCTGTGTTTGTCAATAAAGCAATTAAATAGTAGCTTGCAGGCACAATGAGCAGCTAGGCCGCAATCAGTTTATCAGTTCACTGGCGATTAGCGGCGTGTGTGCTTCGGTGCCATTTAGTTATTTTACAACTTTCTTCATCTATTACCAGTGTGCGTGTCTGTCTGGACGTGTTTCATAGGGAATCATGGAACAAAACAGATTGTGGAGGGACACAAGATGCTTGCAAATGTGTTTTGGAATATTCACAAATTGCAGTTGGGATTCAAGTGCCCTGTGATCATCTCAGTTCTCATTTTGCCCCAAAAAGTGGAAGACTTTTGATTGACACTAACAAACACATCAGCAAGTGGCCACTCCATAAAGGGTTCAGGGACAATGGTTACTTCAACATAACATTGGCAAGACGCTGCATAATGGTCAGGTCTGTCTCACTGTCTGGAGGTTCTGGCTGCTATGATTGGATAGAGTGCAATTAACACAACTGCTTCTCTCGTGTTAGAGGGCACTGGGCAAGTGGTCATGATCGTAATCCATACCCAACCCTCCAGTAAATCATGACGAACTCACTTACAAAACTCTGTTTTGGACGAGACTGACTTAATGACAAAAAGTATCCTATTTACACTTTGTAGTCAATTTTGACACTAGAATAACTGTTTCTGACTCAATGTCACGTTGGCCGTTTAAAACCAGAGAAGTTGGTTCTAAGAAGCAGTTGACCTTTAAGTAAGTAACCAAACATAACATATCATACTAATTTGAGTGTTACAGATTTACTACGTTACACTTAGTCTGAGGCCAGGCTGACATTTCTCTGCATGATTATTTCCCAACACACATTAATGCCCCGAGGGTGACATTTATCTTGGACGCATGTGAAGCCGAGCGCGTTAATTCATATAATTTGATAAATACCTAAAATAGGTCTTTGGAACTTATTTAACGCTTCTGCAAAGGCAGAAGGAAGTTCATTTCACGGGTATAGACACAATGTGAAATACATTCTAGAGAACCTTTTTCACCCTTGGGATTGTAATTCTTAACCAGCACTTAATCCCTAGGTAAAAATAAACAGCCCTCCCATTAAGCCTGGAAACTTCAGAAAATATCAGATTGAATATTATGTGGAAAAGAGGGTCTTCTTCACAGATAAATAATGCACTTTGGGTATCATGTTTAGATTCATGTCAGGAGGCTGGAGGAAGTTCCAATCTTGGGCAGCGATCTCAAAATCGTATATGTTTGATTAGATTCCTATAGCATGGCTGGGGAATGGGGGATGAATGGTGGAAGGCTGAACATGTATCGCTATCTTTGGATATCCCAACAAATGAATTGACTGCTGAGGTTAAATGGTAGGGCATCTAGGGAGTGTATCTATGACTACTAAGGAGAGGATCTTGGGAGTGGCGGGACATAATCTGTCTAGAGTCGGATCAAGGTCGATTTATAACAAAATAACACAAGTAGTGATCTTTAAATAGCATGCGTGTGGCTGTTTAGGGGAGTTGACACCCTTCAGTTACTGTTAATCAGGGTGTTAGTTAACATATCAAAAGGGGGTTGAACTTTCTGATATGGGCTCTTTTTTAAGCTTGCACATTAAGTAATGCTAGCGGCCATGATCGAAGCCAAATAGGAGTTGTTTTGAGGTTATGGTTTTATTTGAGTGTACAAGCCGGCTATACCATCTATTATTATGGGCAATGTGAGGTGTCTACATAACAAGATGGATGAGCTGGAGGGACTTGTTCGTGGACAAAGGATTTATCGGGAAACGAGCCTAATGTGTTTTACTGAGACTTGGCTGAACGATAACATCCCCATACAGAACGTCACTATCGACGGTTTCCAGACCATCAGAGCGGACAGGGATCGCGTCTCTTCCGGTAAGAGTAAGGGTGGTGGGCTGGCTTTATTAGTTAACAACAGATGGTGTCATCCGAACCATATTACTCTTAAGGAAAAGTTTTGTAGCCCGGACATTGAGCTGTTAGCCGTTAGCCTGAGACCCTACTATTTGCCGAGGGAATTCACGGCGGCCATTGCTGTTATTGTTTACATCCCGCCCTCTGCTGACGCAAACGCAGCGTGTGACGTCATCCACTCTGTTATCGCGAGGTTACAGACAGCGCATCCCAGTGCTTTCTTTGCCATTTCGGGGGATTTTAACCATGCATCTCTCTCTTCAACGCTGCCCACGTTCAAACAGTTCGTGAAGTGCCCAACCAGGAATAATAAAATTCTGGACTTGTTATATGCTAATGTGAAGGATGCATACAACTCCACTGCACTCCCTCCCCTCGGTAGATCGGATCACAACCTTGTCCACCTCACCCCACTCTACAGGCCTTTGGTCCAACAGCAGCCTGCAACCTCCAGGACTATTAGGAGATGGTCCCCGGAGGCGAATGAGGCCCTACAGGACTGTTTTGAAACAACAGACTGGGATGTGCTCTGTGAGGCTCATGGGGAGGACATCGATGGACTCACTGACTGCATAACAGACTATATTAATTTTTGTGTAAACAACACTGTACCCACCAGGAACGTACGCTGTTTCCCAAACAATAAACCCTAGGTCACCAGCGACCTGAAGGCCCTGCTGAATGAGAAGAAGAGGGCCTTCAAGGAGAGGGACAAGGACAAGGACAAATTGAAATGCGTCCAGAGGGAGCTGAAGTTGCGGATTGCTGAGGGGAAGAGAGTGTATAAGGAGAAGATGGAGGACAAGCTGAGGCAGAGCCAGGTGAGAGAGGTGTGGAAGGGTATGAGAAATATCACTGGCTTCAAAAAGTCAAACAGTGGGCAGACGGAGGGGACCCAGGACAGCCTCCCCACCTGGGCTGGCTTTCACCACCAACCAAGTGAAGAGAGAGCTGGAGAGACTACACCAGTGGAAAGCGGCGGGCCCTGATGGCATCAGCCCAAGGGTGCTGAGGGTCTGTGCTGACCAACTGTGTGGAATACTCCAGCGTCTTTTCAACCTTAGCCTGAGCCTAGAAAGGGTCCCTGTGCTGTGGAAAACATCCTGCCTCGTCCCAGTGCCCAAGAAGGCACAACCCACTGTCCTGAATGACTTCAGACCTGTAGCGCTAACATCCCACATCATGAAGACCCTGGAAAGGTTAGTCCTCGCTCACCTCAGACCCCTGGTGTGTTCATCAATGGACCCCCTGCAGTTTGCATACCAGCGCAACATCGGGGTGGATGATGCAATCATCTACCTTCTGCAGAGGGCCTACTCTCACCTGGACAACGCAGGTTGCACTGTGAGGGTTATGTTTTTGACTTCTCCAGTGCCTTCAATACCATTCAGCCCCTGCTACTGGGTGAGAAGATGAGGAGGATGAAAGTGGAAGCACCCTTAGTCTCCTGGGTCACGTACTACCTGACCGGTAGGCCACAATTTGTGCGACTACAGAGCTGTGTGTCAGAACGGGCAGTTAGCAACACAGGGGCCCCCCAGGGTACGGTCCTGTCGCCCTTCCTGTTCACCCTCTACACCACAGACTTCAGATATAACTCTGAAACGTGCCACCTACAGAAGTTCTCGGATGACTCTGCTATTGTAGGGTGCATCAGGGGTGGGCAGGAGGAGGAGTACAGGAGCACAATCAGTGACTTTGTGTTGTGGTGTGAGCAGAACCACCTTCAGCTCAACATCAGCAAAACAAAGGAGATGGTGGTGGACTTCAGGAGAACCAAGGCACAACTGACTGCAGTCCTTATACAGGGGATGGATGTGGAAATGGTTGGGTCATACAAGTTCCTGGGAGTCCATATGGACAACAGGCTGGAATGGGCCGGTAACACCGGGGCCCTGTACAAAAAGGGCCAGAGCCGACTCTACTTTCTGAGGAGTCTCAGGTCCTTCAACGTGTGCAGTAAACTACTGCATACCTTCTACCAGTCTTTTTTGCAGTGGTGTGCTGGGGAGCAAACATCAAAGCCGGTGATGCTTCTCGGGTAAATAAGCTGATCAGGAAGGCTAGCTCTGTCCTGGGGATGCGCCTTGACACTCTAGAGGAGGTGGCGGAGAGACGGATCCTGGCCAAACTGCTGGCCATCATGGACAACGTCAGCCACCCTCTGCACGCTATGGTTATGACGCAGAGGAGCACTTTCAGTCACAGACTGATCCCACCACGGTGTGCCAGAGAGCGCTACAGGAGGTCCTTCCTGCCGGCGGCTATTAGACTATATAATGCCTCACCGGGGTGCCGTGCCGTCGGCAATATAGATCTGGAACTGTTGGGGTGCTAGGACCTAGTTTAACAATTATGCATCCATCCGTGAGTAACTCTAGTCCGTCAGCACTCATCCACTCAGGACCTATTTATTCATACAGGTCTGTATATACATACTCATGTACAGTTGTTATATTATATCACATGCAATATTGTAAGTAATTATTGGACTTAACCTATGTAGGCATTCACTCAGGAATGCATATTAGTATCCTGCCAGTTGCACCTTTTCTCATTGCTTTTAGTATATCGAATGTGCAAGACGTGCAGTTGTCTGTAATTAAACCCTGCGCACTAAGGACTGTATTTTAAGGGAATTACTATTATTACCCCAAATGATATCATACACACATTTAGCTATTAAAGTATCTCTTCCTGTCTTTTACCTGTACAGTTTGTGTAAACATGCAAGTATTCACTTATCTGTAAATATAACTGTATACCTAACTGTACAGCTAATTTAACCATGCAAAATGTTCACTTACCTGTTCATTTACCCAGTCTGTCTATTAAGTAAACTATTATTCCCTCGCTCATATCATACGCATTTTTAGCTACTGAAGTATTTCTCTGCCATCGACCTGTATAGTATAGTTAACCATCCAACATCCACCAATGTATAGTGTACATATTCAGCCAACCACTCATACTATGCAATGTCTTTTTATAGCTTTTTTTGCACTCCAGATATCTTGTATTTCTATACTTTTTCATACTGCCGCTCTATGTATCATGTACCGTGTATCTGTCTTTTGTGTACTTTCGTTGTGGCATTTTGCACCTGCCCTGTGTTTTGTTGTAGCTGCTTGACAATGAAATTTCCCCCCCGGGGGATCAATAAAGTATCTATCTATCTATCTATCTATCTATCTATCTATCTATCTATCTATCTATCTATCTATCTATCTATCTATCTATCTATCTATCTATCTATCTATCTATCTATCTATCTATCTATCTATATATCTATCTATCTATCTATCTATCTATCTATCTATCTATCTATCTATCTATCTATCTATCTATCTATCTATCTATCTATCTATCTATCTATCTATCTATCTATCTATCTATCTATCTATCTATCTATCTTGGGTGTGTCTTTGCTATTCAATCACAACAAATAAGGTCAGTAGTGAGTACAGTGAGCTAAGCTAAGCTAGCTTTGCTATGGAGAGAACAATGTTTTGAAGTTGAGGACTTCTCCCCTCCTGACTGACTCAGCTAATTCAGTTCTATGAGTAGGGTAAAGCCTGCACTGCCCTTACAAAAATGTACCATGGTACCATTGTACTATCATCTTTTTTTGCTAACTACCATGGCAGGAAAATACCATAGTATTTGCACCAGTACCATGGTATTTTCCTGCCACGGTTGTGACCAAAAAAACATGATAGTATAATGATGGCGCCGACCGAGATGGCAGCTTCACGACTAGGAAACTCTGCAGTATTTTGTTTGTTTACGTACTATTTTCTTATGTTATTAGCTCAGGAATTGTTTTGTGTCATTACATACAGCAGGGTAGAACTATTGGATATTAGAGCGGCGATAACTCACCTGAACCACCAGCATTACGACCAGCATTACGACCAGCATTACGATCCTTTGTTTGCTCTCCCCAGGGCAATTTAACTTACTCCAGATGGCGCCCCAAAACAACACCGGTGGAGGAGAGGTACTCAGGGCGGTCTTCTTGTCCGACTTCGTGCACACCACCCACCGCTCCTAAGTATGTCCAATCTCTGGATAATAAGGTTAATGAGCTTAGCCCGAGATTTGCTTTTCAGCGAGACACCAGGGATTGTAACATACTCTGCTTCACAGAAACATGGCTTTCTGAAGATGTTCCGTCTTACTCCGTAAAGCCAGTTGGTGTAAGGATTTATGTTCAGAGAGGTCTCTGGAAACCTTTATGGTTGTTCAGGTTTAGTGTCCAGAGACCTCTCTGGAATTCTCTGTGGTCCTTTTGGAATTGGTCCCCAATTAGAGGCAGCTGCGCCGCATTGCCTCTAATTGGGGATCCTATTTATGTTCAGTTTTTCCCAACTGTGTTTGTGGGTTTTTGTGTGTGTTCCTTTTTGTTTTCATGGGTGAGACCCGTAATAAATACACGGGGAGAGACCCGTAATAAATACACGGGAGAGACCCGTAATAAATACACGGGGTGAGACCCGTAATAAATACACGGGGCGAGACCCGTATTAAATAAACAGAGTGAGACCTGTAATAAATACACGGGGCGAGACCCGTATTAAATAAACAGATTGAGACCCGTAATAAATACACGGGATGAGACCCGTAATTATACATATCTATATACAGTGGGGAGAACAAGTATTTGATACACTGCCGATTTTGCAGGTTTTCCCACTTACAAAGCATGTAGAAGTCTGTAATTTATATCATAGGTACTCTTCAACTGTGAGTGATGGAATCTAAAACAAAAATCCAGAAAATCACATTGTATGATTTTTAAGTAATTCATTTGCATTTTATTGCATGACATAAGTATTTGATACATCAGAAAAGCAGAACTTAATATTTGGTACAGAAACCTTTGTTTGCAATTACAGAGATCATACGTTTCCTGTAGTTCTTGACCAGGTTTGCACACACTGCAGCAGGGATTTTGGCCCACTCCTCCATACATATCCTTCAGGTTTCGGGGCTGTCTCTGGGCAATACGGACTTTCAGCTCCCTCCAAAGATTTTCTATTGGGTTCAGGTCTGGAGACTGGCTAGGCCACTCCAGGACCTTGAGATGCTTCTTACAGAGCCACTCCTTAGTTGCCCTGGCTGTGTGTTTCGGGTCGTTGTCATGCTGGAAGACCCAGCCACGACCCATCTTCAATGCTCTTACTGAGGGAAGGAGGTTGTTGGCCAAGATATCGCGATACATGGCCCCATCCATCCTCCCCTCAATACGGTCCTGTCCCCTTTGCAGAAAAGCATCTCCAAAGAATGATGTTTCCACCTCCATGCTTCACGGTTGGGATGGTGTTCTTGGGATTGTACTCATCCTTCTTCTTCCTCCAAACACGGCGAGTGGAGTTTAGACCAAAAAGCTATATTTTTGTCTCATCAGACCACATGACCTTCTCCCATTCCTCCTCTGGATCATTCAGATGGTCATTGGCAAACTTCAGACGGGCCTGGACATGCGCTGGCTTGAGCAGGGGGACCTTGCGTGCGCTGCAGGATTTTAATCCATGACGGCGTAGTGTGGTCCCAGCTCTCTTCAGGTCATTGACCAGGTCCTGCCGTGTAGTTCTGGGCTGATCCCTCACCTTCCTCATGATCATTGATGCCCCACGAGGTGAGATCTTGCATGGTGCCCCAGACCGAGGGAGATTGACCATCATCTTGAACTTCTTCCATTTTCTAATAATTGCGCCAACAGTTGTTGCCTTCTCACCAAGCTGCTTGCCTATTGTCCTGTAGCCCATCCCAGCCTTGTGCAGGTCTACAATTTTAATCCTGATGTTCTTACACAGTTCTCTGGCCTTGGCCATTGTGGAGAGGTTGGAGTCTGTTTGATTGAGTGTGTAGACAGGTGTCTTTTATACAGGTAACGAGTTCAAACAGGTGCAGTTAATGCAGGTAATGAGTGGAGAACAGGAGGGCTTCTTAAAGAAAAACTAACAGGTCTGTGAGAGCCGGAATTCTTACTGGTTGGTAGGTGATCAAATACTTATGTCATGCAATAAAATGCAAATTAATTATTTAAAAGTCATACAATGTGGATTTTTGTTTTAGATTCCGTCTCTCACAGTTGAAGTGTATCTATGATAAAAATTACAGACCTCTACATGCTTTGTAAGTAGGAGAACCTGCAAAATTGGCAGTGCATCAAATACTTGTTCTCCCCACTGTACATATTATACAAGCGACACGAAAGCCAAAAACCACAAAGCACAGGTACTCACATGACCAATGGACATTGTAACAATAATCAACCACCCAATGGTGAAAGAAAGGGCACACTTATAACAATCGAATCAAAAGGAATGGGAAACATGTGTGCGTGTTCAGTGACGTAGACCTCCGGAGCTGGTGCGCGGATGGAGCAGCAGTACAGGGGGATCAATATAATATCAACCAACCTCTTTTGACCTTGGTGGGTTTATTTATTTAATGCATTATAATGCCATTGTACCTTGGTAACGCACAATTAATAAATTAACCATTTGATCATTTTTGGTACCATTTATCACAATTGTGCGTTACCATAGTAGAATGTATAATGCAGGTTAAAACCATGGTGTTTCCATGATCCTCATATATACCATGGTATACAATGCCCTCCTGAGTTATTGGCACCCAAATATCATTGTTGTTATCAGCTTGATCTTTGTCACGATTGTGTGTGTGGAGAGACCAAGACGCAGCGCAGGGATTATAGTTCGACATGATGATTTATTTATACTATGTATAACATAACCAAACAGGAACGAACTATACAACACCAAAACAAAACACGATATACAAAAACGTCACGTTACCCGAAACAAACACGACATGAACGGACGTAACAAATGAGCACACTTACTTTCACCGTGACTGCGACATATAGCGACAACGACCCACACAAGAGTGAAAGATAGACAAACATATATCTGATCCCTAATTAGAGACAATGCAGTGCAGCTGCCTCTAATTAGGGATCCAACCCAAAACCCACACAGAAACAGAAAAGAAAGACACTGTCAGACTCCGACCATAGCTCCATAGAGAAGCAAACAGGCCTCTCCACGGCCAGAGCCCGACAATCTTACACTCAAAATATCGTATGAATTTAACCTTTGAGTTAAATATTTTTTTTCAAGAAAAAACTAATCATCATCAATAAATTATATATTTTTTCAAAAATATGCATGTCACAATTATTGCATTTACTACTTTTTTTTATCATTAGCTAGCAAGCTAGTACCAAAGGTCTACAGTTAGTTGTTGTTAGCAATGTAGCTAGCTAACGTAAGCTATACAGTCGTGGCCAAAAGTTTTGAGAAGTGTGCAAAAGTTGCAAAAGTGCAAAAGTTTTGAGAAGTATTGGTCTCCACAAAGTTTGCTGCTTCAGTGTTCTTAGATCTTTATGTCAGCAGTTACTATGGTACACTGAAGTATAATTACATGTATTCCATAAGTGTCAAAGGCTTTCATTGACAATGACATTCAGTTTATGCAAAGAGTCAATATTTTCAGTGTTGACCCTTCTTTTTCAAGACCTCTGCAATCCGCCCTGGCATGCTGTCAATTAACTTCTGGGCCACATCCTGACAGATGGCAGGCCATTCTTGCATTTCCTGGCCATGGACCCAAAATGTCAATGTTTTGTTCCCCGTGCCACTTAGTTATCACTTTTGCCTTATGGCAAGGTGCTCCATCATGCTGGAAAAGGCATTGGTCGTCACCAAACTGTTCTTGGATGGTTGGGAGAAGTTGCTCTCGGAGGATGTGTTGGTACCATTCTTTATTCATGGCTGTGTTCTTAGGCAAAATTGTCAGTGAGCCCACTCCCTTGGCTGAGATGCAACCCCACACATGAATAGTCTCAGGATGCTTTACTGTTGGCATGACACAGGACTGATGGTAGCGCTCACCTTGTCTTCTCCGGACAAGGTGTTTTCCGGATGGCCTAAACAATCGGAAAGGGGATTCATCAGAGAAAATGACTCTACCCCAGTCCTCAGCAGTCCAATCCCTGTACCTTTTGCAGAATATCAGTCTATCCCTGAGAGAAGTGGCTTCTTTGCTGCCCTTCTTGACACCAGGCCATCCTCCAAGTCTTCGCCTCACTGTGCGTGCAGATGCACTCACACCTGCCTGCTGCCATTCCTGAGCAAGCTCTGCACTGCTGGTGCCCCGATCCCGCAGCTGAATCAACTTTAGGAGATGGTCCTGGTGCTTGCTGGACTTTCTTGGGCGCCCTGGCGCCTTCTTCACAACAATTGAACCTCTCTCCTTGTTCTTGATGATCTGATAAATGGTTGATTTAGGTGCAATCTTACCAGCAGCAATATCCTTGCCTGTGAAGCCCTTTTTGTGCAAAGCAATGATGACGGCATGTGTTTCCTTGCAGGAAGAACAATGTTTGCAAGCACCACCCTCCTTTTAAAGCTTCCAGTCTGTTATTCTGACTCAATCAGCATGACAGAGTGATCTCCAGCCTTGTCCTCGTCAACACTCTGACCTGTGTTAACGAGACAATCACTGACATGATGGCAGCTGGTCCTTTTGTGGCAGGGCTGAAATGCAGTGGAAAGTTTTTTGGGGGATTAAGTTCATTTTCATGGCAAAGGGGGACTTTGCAATTAATTGCAATTCATCTGATCACTCTTCATGACATTCTGGAGTATATGCAAATTGCCATCATCAACACTGAGGCAGCAAACTTTGTGGAGACCAATACATTGTCAAAACGTTTGGCCACGACTGTACACATATTCCTCTGACATGCTACATCACATCACATAACATTACACATTTCACCTGTGGCGTCATAGCTAGCCTGGCATGCTAGAATTATCAAATTATTCTGTATAACCAGAAGTACCGTAGCCTACTCACCAACACCAGTCAGGTTGACATCCAGCAGAATTACCTGTGTCGGATGTAATCCATTCCTGGCCATCTGGCAATATTGTTGAATTGTATTGGAAGTTTCCGTCAACTTTATAGAAGGCAATTTTCACTACTATTTAAATGTTAGTATTTATCCAGAGTGACTTTGATTAGATTAGGGTTAAGTACGTTACACATCAACAGATTTTACACCTAGTGAGCTAGTGGGGATTCGATCATGTGACCTTTCATTCCTGGCCCAATGCTTTTTACCGCTAGGCAACCTGCCACCAAGCAAAATGTGCTTCCATTGTCCACATGGGGCCACAATGTGCTGTGTCTGGGCAATTGAGCATCATTGGCAAAAGTGGGCATGTAAGTAATCCATACCCAACCCGCAAGTAAGTTGTGACAAACTCACATACGGACGAAACAGACTTTATGACCAAAATGATCCTATTTCTGAGAACCACATATTTCTTGGAGCTTGGTGAGAGCGGAGTTGTCCTATGGTTATTTTGCATACAACCTTCCCACAACTTTATATTTGAGTTCAAATATATATATTTGAGTTCAAATGCCTCTCCTGTGAACTCAAATATATATATTTGAACTCAAATATATATATATTTTATTTGGCAGAAATGCCTTCTGGAACATGTGAACTTTCATGTGCCTTAACAACAAACAAACTTGTATAACATCTGTAAATACAAATACAGTTGTTAAATTAAGAACCTAATCAAATCAAATTGTATTGGTCACATTCACGTGTTTAGTAGATGTTATTGGTGGTGTAGCGAAATGCTTTTGCTTCTAGATCCAACCGACAGTGCAGTAATATCTAACAAGTAATACCTTAAAATTTCACAACATATACCCAACGCACACAAATCTAAGTACGGAATGGAATTAAGAATATATACATATATGGAGGAGCAATGTCAGAGCAGTATGGACTAAGATGCAGTAGAATAGTATAGAATGTACATATGAGATGAGATGAGTAATGCAAGATATGTAAACATTATTAGTGACTAGTGTTCCATTTCTTAATGTGGCCAGTGAATTCTAGTCAATGTATACAGGGCAGCCGCCTCTGGTGTGTTAGTGATGGCTATTTAACAGTCTGATGGCCTTCAGGTAGAAGCTGTTTTTCATTCTCTCAGTCCCAGCTTTGATGCACCTTTATTTACCTTGCCTTCTGGATGATAGCGGGGTGAACAGGCAGTGGCTCGGGTGGTTGATGTCTTTGATGATCTTTTTGGCCTTCCTGTGACAGCAGGTATTGTAGTTGTCCTGGAGGGCAGGTAGTTTGTTCCCGGTAATGCGTTGGGCAGACCGCACTACCCTCTGGAGAGCCCTGTGGTTATGGGCGGTGCAGTTGCTGTACCAGGCGGTAATACACCCCGACAAGCTGCTCTCAAATGTGCATCTGTAAAAGTTTGTGAGGGACTTGCCACGGAAAAAGACAGGAACCTTCTCGCTAGCCATGATTGGCTGAGATAATGGGTAGGCTGGACATGCCGAGAGATGAGTTTGGATTGGTCTGCCATGTAGCACGCTTCTGTCTATACCATGAGCTGCTCAGAATTTGTAGGTAATCCTTTCTAACTCAGCTTTTTTTCAAGATATCACAAACACCTTAAAAACTGTTGCTAATGCTCTCCACTTTCTGGAGGACTGCGTTTCCATCAGTGGAATGCTCGTGGAAGCAGAGTATGAAAGCTCAGGAGATGGAGAAAATTCAGGCGTTTGAATGCACAGAGATACCATGACAAGATCCTGAGGCCCATTGTCTTGCCATACATCCACCGCCATCACCACATGTTATAGCATGATAATGCACGGCCCCATGTCGCAAGGATCTGTACACAATTCTTGGAAGCTGAAAATGTCCCAGTTATTCTATGGCCTGCGTACTGACCAGACATGTCACCCATTGAGCATGTTTGGGATGCTCTGGATCAATGTGTACGACAGCGTGTTCCAGTTCCCGCCAATATCCAGCAACTTAGCACAGCCATTGAAGAGGAGTGGGACAACATTTCACAGGCCACAATCAACAGCCTGATCAACTCTATGTGAAGGAGATGTGTTGCGCTGCATGAGGCAATTGGTGGTCACACCAAATACTGGCTGGTTTTCTGATCCTCGCTCCTAACTAAGGTATCAGTGACCAATAGATGCATATCTGTATTTCCAGTAAAATCGATGAAATTGTTGCATATTGTGTTTATATTTTTGTTCAGCTAGTTTTCAGTTTTCCCCTCCCCACTCAGACCCAGATAATCTTAGAAGCTGTTTTTTTTTCTTCTTTTTGACCATTTTAATTTAAAACAAACATAGTAAGGTACTTAATCGTTACCCAGAAATTATTCGATGTTGAGATAATGGCTGCATTGGACCTTTAAGACAATGTTTTTCTGTTTGAATAGACTAACATGAAAAGCTTTGTATGCACAACAAAAAAAGATGGCATGCTGGCTATATCCTCATGGCGCAGTGGACTAACTCTTTGGATAGAGAACAGAAGATTATAGGTTTGAATCTCACTGGTGAATCTCACTGAGTAAAATGTTCTCAAAACCTCTCTGCAACCTACAATTAAATGTTCTCAGATCAGGCAAAGTTTTCACCTTTCTCAGAAACCAAAAACTTCCAAGGAACCAAATGTGCTAGCTGGGTGTGTTGTTTTTTCAATAAACAAAACATTGTAGGTCTCGTACTGGATTTACTTGTAAAGAAAAAAATGTATTGTCACATTCCTATAAAAACAATAGTAATACTGTAACTCACATATGGTCTATGTGTAACAATTACTAAACGTAAAGCTCTTTCCATTTACAGTTTCCGTTCATCGCTTTGGTACTATTGTCGCAAATATAGATAGATAGATAGATAGATAGATAGATAGATAGATAGATAGATAGATAGATAGATAGATAGATAGATAGATAGATAGATAGATAGATAGATAGATAGATAGATAGATAGATAGATAGATAGATAGATAGATAGATAGATAGATAGATAGATAGATAGATAGATAGATAGATAGATAGATAGATAGATAGATAGATAGATAGATAGATAGATAGATAGATAGATAGATAGATAGTCACTTTTTCACCACACCTAATCAGTGTGTCATCAAAGAAATACCTTTCATATGAAGTAATTGTCTTTCACAATGCAATGCTCACAATACTTTTGAAGTGCTTCTCTTCTGATTTGCGTAAATACATCTGACCAACACTTAATCCAACTGCTCTTAATGGTTAATCACTGAACCGTTTGGTAAACCTATAGATTTTAAATTGATTTGTCAGTTATATACAGTATATGGATTTCGAGAACTACACAAATAAAATGTGTGTATGTATGAACATCTAAATGACTTGTAACCACACATATTGAATACTGTTTATTGCTAATTGAATTCACATAGTGGTAACCACAATTGGTCCCCATATAAAAGGGGGTGTGTCTTTCAACAAGGAGTAGGATTGACAGGAAGGAAGAGCTGTGGACAAGGGATCCATCAGAGAGGTGGGCATGGGCACCAACAGAGAGGTCAGAGAGGTGGGCATGGGCACCAACAGAGAGGTCAGAGAGGTGGCCATGGGCACCAACAGAGAGGTCAGAGAGGTTGGCATGGGCACTAACAGTGAGGTCAGAGAGGTGGGCATGGGCACTAACAGAGAGGTCAGAGAGGTGGGCATGGGCACCAACAGAGAGGTCAGAGAGGTGGCCATGGGCACCAACAGAGAGGTCAGAGATGTGGGCATGGGCACTAACAGTGAGGTCAGAGAGGTGGGCATGGGCACCAACATAGAGGTCAGAGAGGTTGGCATGGGTACCAACATAGAGGTCAGAGAGGTGGGCATGGGCACTAACAGAGAGGTCAGAGAGGTGGGCATGGGCACCAACAGAGAGGTCAGAGAGGTGGGCATGGGCACTAACAGAGAGGTCAGAGAGGTGGGCATGGGCACCAACAGAGAGGTCAGAGAGCTGGGCATGGGCACCAACAGAGAGGTCAGAGAGCTGGGCATGGGGCCCGTCGAAGGGTTGGTCGTCAGAGAGAGCGAGGCAGAACTGTTGTCTCTAATGAAGTCCAGGCCATCATCGTTGAACATGTGGTGAACCGAGGCCTTACTTTGGCAGAGGCTGCCAGATTAGTTGATCCAAATCTAAAAAGACCAACTGTCAATTCTATCATCCGAACCTTTTGCCAAGAAAACCAGTAAGTCTGGAGGATATATACTATGCTTCATTATTGCATTTACAGTAAATTATAATGCATGTAAATTCATCAAATATGTTACAGTATTCTTACAGTATGATCTATTTACAGTATACTCTGTTCTATGCTTAGAATTGACAGAAAACCCCATGGTGATGGCCATGGCCATGTGCTGACCGACCAGCAGGAGTGGGCAGTGGTGGAAATGGTGAAGGCCAGGAATGACATATGACTGACTGAAATATAGCCGGCCATTGAGGAAAACAACGATACCTTTGCCAATGTGGCATCCATCAGCCTACCAACAGTAGCCCACCAGGTATCAATGAAACACATTTACCTGGTGCCTTTTGAGAGAAACAATGACCGGGTGAAACAACTAATGGCTGAGTATGTTCAGTTACAGCATTATATATTGTATTACTGTTACTATTTGATGCATCGCCTACTTCATACTGTAAGTACAGTATATTGGAACAACACTGTAAAAATAACTAACCAAAATATATTTTTTAGAGGGTGATGGTGCTTGATGCTGATGTGAACCATCACAAGTACATTTTTGTTGATGAAGCGGGCTTTAACCTGGCCAAAACTCGTCGCCGTGGATGGAACCAACGGGCCATTGTCCAAGTGCCTGTGCGCAGCTATCTCTGAAGATGTTGTGGCAGGACGTAGGCCATTACTTGGCTCCTACAACTCTGCACATCTCATTGAGTTTCTCAAAGAAATTGGGCTGGCCTGTCAAGGTGAAGGGGTCACCTATGTAATTGTGTGGGACAATGTCAGGTTCCACCATGCAGAGGTGGTTCAAGCATGGTTTCAGGTCCATCCCCGATTTATGACCCTCTACCTGCCCCCATACTCTCCTTTCCTCAACACTATTGGAGGTGGAAGGTCTATGATCGCCAACCCCTTGAGCGCGACACCCTCCTTCAGGTCGTGGATGAGGCACGTGATGACTTCAGTGTAGACCAATGTCAAGCATGGATTCGTGATGACATTCATTGTGATGTGGAAGAGTTTGTTATGTTTTCATTTAGTTAATGTGTTTTATTTAACTGTGTATATTTGATTATAGAGAGTATAACTATGTTACAATTACATCTGAAAAATAAAAACACATTTGCCCAAATTATTGTAGAGGATTGATCACAACTTGATTACACATAGGATAGATATTATGGAAATGATCGATTCTGATGGGAAAACTGTGTAATCTGGCTTTTACAGTACTGTAGCATATTACTTTCAGCAATTGGAAACATCTTTGTATCATGTATCTTTGTATCATGTATCATGACATTTCACGAGAAACTTATATTTTTGAATCAATGGTTGTGTGGGGAGAGATGTTTCCTATCCAAGTGAATGCACAATGGGAGGTTTTGAATGGAAAGACTGGCTGCATTACAAGTGTGATGAGTTTGGAGTTCTGTACTAAGAGTTGTGAGGTTTTACTAGATTACTGGAGATAATAGTACCACAGTGACCAACAAAAACTGTAATCTTGGCATTTACTTGTTTAAAGTGTATTTGTTCTTCCCAAAACGAGTGAGCATCTACAGCACAAACAGACAATGGGAAGGTTGTGCTTTAACTCAGGGTTTCCCATTGATATCCCAGAGATAACATACAATAAAGATAACTTTTAGTCACGCTGTATCTGCCGGTTCACTTGCTGGCTCTCTCGTTACAATTCTCTTTCCCTGTTCCTCGTTTGACTAGGACTAAACATTTGTGAACGAGTGAAAAGAAGAAAAAAAAATAAAGGAAAAAAATATGCTATTATGAAAAGGTGGAACCCAAGGAATCCATCAATAACTGCAGCCCTTTATATCTGGCGGAGCGTTTGTTGTCACTATATAAAACCTTGAAGATATCTGAAAAGGGGCAGAAATGGGATTTTCCATCAACTAAAAAATAAGTAAACAATGAATAGAGAAGAAAAGAGAGGAATAGAGAAGAATAGAGAAGAATAGAGAGGAATAGAGAAGAATATAGAAGAATAGAGAGGAATAGAGAAGAATAGAGACGAATATAGAAGGATAGAGAGGAATAGAGAGGAATAGAAAAGAATAGAGAAGAATATAGAAGATTAGAGAAGAATAGAGAGGAATAGAGAAGAATATAGAAGAATAGAGAGGAATAGAGAAGAATAGAGACGAATCTAGAAGAATAGAGAGGAATAGAGAGGAATAGAAAATAATAGAGAAGAATATAGAAGAATAGAGAAGAATAGAGAGGAATAGAGAAGAATATAGAAGAATAGAGAGGAATAGAGAAGAATAGAGACGAATATAGAAGAATAGAGAGGAATAGAGAAGAATAGAGAAGAATAGAGAAGAATAGAGAGGAATAGAGAAGAATATAGAAGAATATAGAAGAATAGAGAGGAATAGAGAAGAATAGAGACGAATATAGAAGAATAGAGAGGAATAGAGAGGAATAGAAAAGAATAGAGAAGAATAGAGAGGAATAGAGAAGAATAGAGAGGAATAGAGAGGAATAGAGAGGAATAGAGAAGAATAGAGAGGAATAGAGAAGAATAGAGACGAATATAGAAGAATAGAGAGGAATAGAGAGGAATAGAAAAGAATAGAGAAGAATAGAGAGGAATAGAGAAGAATAGAGAGGAATAGAGAGGAATAGAGAAGAATAGAGAGGAAAGAGAAGAATAGAGAGGAATAGAGAAGAATAGAGAGGAATAGAGAGGAATAGAAAAGAATAGAGAAGAATAGCGAGGAATAGAGAAGAAAAGAGAGGAATAGAGAAGAATAGAGAGGAATAGAGAAGAATAGAGACGAATAGAGAAGAATAGAGAGGAATAGAGAAGAATAGAGAGGAATAGAGAGGAAAAGAGAAGAATAGAGAGGAAAAGAGAGGAATAGAAAAGAATAGAGAAGAATAGAGAGGAATAGAGAAGAATAGAGAGGAATAGAGAGGAATAGAGAAGAATAGAGAGGAAAGAGAAGAATAGAGGAATAGAGAATCTGAAATTGATTTAATAAATATGTTTCCTACTCAATCTACATACAATACAATGACAAAACGCTTTTTCAGCAATATTGCAAAAAAGAAGAAATACCTTATTTATAAGTATTCAGACCCTTTGCTATGAGACTCGAAATTGAGCTCAGATACATTCTGTTTCCATTGATCGTCCTTGAGATGTTTCTACAACTTGATTGGAGTCCACCTATGGTAAATTCAATTGATTGGACATGATTTGGAAAGGCACACGCCTGTCTATATAAGGTCCCACAGTTGACAGTGCATGTCAGAGCAAAAACCAAGCCATGAGGTCGAAGGAATTGTCGGTAGAACTCAGAGACAGGATTGTGTCGATATACAGATATGTGTAACGACACCAAAACATTTCTGCAGCATTCAAGGTCCCCAAAAACACAGTTGCCAGATAGAAGCCACTCCTCAGTAAAAGGCACAAGCCTGCTTGGAGTTCGCCAAAAAGCACCTAAAGACTCTCAGACCATGAGAAACAAGATTCTCTGGTCTGATGACACCAATATTGAACTATTTGGCCTAACTTTTTCTAGTTACATTACATTCAGTGAAATAAGCAGACCACACCCAGCTGTTATTAACTAATCAGACCAGACCCAGCTGTTATTAACTAATCAGACCAGACCCAGTTGTTTTTAACTAATCAGACCAGACCCAGCTGTTATTAACTAATCAGACCAGACCCAGCTGCTATTAACTAATCAGACCAGACCCAGCTGTTATTAACTAATCAGACCAGACCCAGCTGTTATTATCTAAGCAGACCAGACCCAGCTGTTATTATCTAATCAGACCAGACCCAGCTGTTATTAACTAAGCAGACCAGACCCAGCTGTTATTAACTAATCAGACCAGACCCAGCTGTTATTATCTAAGCAGACCAGACCCAGCTGTTATTAACTAATCAGACCAGACCCAGCTGCTATCTTATTGGTGTCTATGGGATAACCGGATAGGAAGACCGGAACTGACTTTATTTCATTTCTTTATGGTAAACACCCTGTGTGAACTATCTTAATTTATCCACCATATTTGGCCTTGGTAAATCAAACATAACATCTTTCTCTGGTCAGAAGAGAGAGTCTTTCCTTAACACGAACATGGCTACTTTACATTGGAGGGATGCCACCGAGTGCTTCCAGAGCTTTCTGTTGCTATGAATGGCAACAGCGAGTGATGACAGAATGCTAATGTAGATATTTCACAGCTACAGAGGTGTTCACAATATACAAACACACACACACAAATATTACTGTGGACACATAACACACACACCCTGGATTGAGGTAGGTACGTAGGTGAGTCAGCCTCCAGTCTCCTCCAGCACAACAGTCTCTTGGAGTGGGGTCTTTCAAGCATTCAGGAGTGAGTGGGTTGTTGTGTGCGCGTCATGCCTTTCCCGAGGACCAGTCGCAAAACAAGAGCATCTAATTCAGTGTGCATTATGGCCAACTATCGACAGGGCACACACACACTCCAGATATAATACACACACATTCCGGATACACACACAATCACACACACACTCCAGATATAATGACCCACAATTTTGATTAGAAGTCACCCGCCTCTTCACATGCCCTGAACGGCATCTGTAAATTATAACTTCTTTACTGGGATGTGACCGCTGAATGCAAGCAAATAAATCCTTTCCAAGCCTTGTGTGTACAGACCCTCCATGCAGTTGCCATGCAAATAGGGATTGGGATTTTTCGGAATAATTTGCTATTTATTCGTAATTTTTCTTTTTGTCAACATTATATCATTGATCTGGTCGGATTTTTGTAAAAACATAGGCCTCAAGGAACATGACGCTTATTAATTTTATTCATGGAGGGGGGCTAGAGAAATGACACCTAGAGAACATGACGCCTCAACAATCAGTCTGTGAAGGTTATATTCGTCACATGGCATGGTGGTTTTTTCTTTACAACTCGTATTCCCGTATTCGCCTCTTCACTGTTGACATTGAGATGGGTGTTTTGAGGGTACTATTTAATGAAGCTGCCAGTTGAGGACTTGTGAGACGTCTGTTTCTCAAACTAGACACTCTAATGTACTTGTCCCCTTGCTCAGTTGTGGACCAAGGCCAATTTGCGCTGTTCTGTGAAGGGAGTAGTACACAGCGTTGTACGAGATCTTCAGTTTCTTGGCAATTTCTCGCATCGAATAGCCTTCATTTCTCAGAACAAGAATAGACTGACGAGTTTCAGAAGAAAGTTTTTTATTTCTGGCCATTTTGAGCCTGTAATAGAACACACAAATGCTGATGCTCCAGATAATCAACTAGTCTAAAGAAGGCAAAGTGTATTGCTTCTTTAATCAGCACATTAGTTCTCAGTTGTGCTAACATTATTGCAAAAGGGTTTTCTAATGATCAGTTAGCCTTTTTAAATGATATACTTGGATTAGCTAACAACGTGGCATTGGAACACAGGAGTGAAGGTCTCTGATAATGGGCCTCTGTACACCTATGTAGATATTCCATAAATAGTCATTTACAACATTAACAACGTCTACACTGTATTTCTGATCAATTTGATGTTTATTTTAATGGACAAAAAATGTGCTTTTCTTTAAAAAACATGGACATTTCTAAGTGACCCCAAACTTTTGGACGGTAGTGTAAGCATTCAGACCCTTTACTCAGAACTTTGTTGAAGCACCTTTGGTAGCGATTACAGCCTCAAGTCTTCTTGGGTATGATGCTACAATCTTGGCACACCTTTATTTGGGGAGTTTCTCCCAGTCTTTTCTGCAGATCCTCTCAAGCTCTATCTGGTTGGATAGGGAGTGTTGCTGCACAGCTATTTTCAGGTCTCTCTAGAGATGTTCAATCGGGTTCAAGTCCGGTCTCTGGCTGGGCCACTCAAGGACATTCAGAGACTTGTCCCGAAGCCAATCCTGAGTTGACCTGGCTTTGGGCTTAGGGTCGTTATCCTGTTCGCCCCAGTCTCAGGAACAGGTTTTCATCAAGGATCTTTCTGTTCTTTGCTCCGTTCATCTTTCCCTCGTTCCTGACTGTCTCCCAGTCCTTGCCACTGAAAAACAGCATGATGCTGCCACCACCTTTTGGCAAACTCCAAGCATGCTGTCATGTGCCTTTTACTGAGGAGTGGCTTCTGTCTGGCCACTCTACCATAAATGACTGATTGGTTGAGTGCTACAGAGATTATTGTCCTTCTCCCATCTCCACAGAGGAACTCTTGAGTGACCATCTGGTTCCATTGATGAGGAATAACATTTATTTAATCCATGAATACAAAGCCGGCGAGAGAGGGTTAAATAGGATGGGAGACCAAGAGTCTATGTAACCAAGAGAGAGTCAGAGTCGCTTGTGAGGGAACAAGCATTGTCTGTCCCGCTGTCGGGTAAACGAGCAAGTTCATAGTCAACAAAGCGTATGGAGGAAATAGCACAAAGCAGAAGAAAAAGGTAAAACGGCTTGGGGCTAGCCATTGTAAGTTCAAAAGAATCACTCACACCACCAGAATAATGTGAGAGAGTATCTCTATAAGTCCAGTAGGCTGAGTCTGAGATAAAATAATAAAAAAAATAGGCCTATGCTAGTTAATTAAAGTGTTTCTGAGTAAAACTCACATAATAAGTCAATGACAAGTAAATTAGCCTCATAAAAATGGAGATCAGTCTAAAGTCTGTGTTGTGTGTGTGTACGTGTGTGCTGGAGGCGAGCAAAAGATTGGGATTGAGGGGGAGTGTGGCGGGGTACCTGTACCAGACAGGAGGAGACAGGCCGGGACAGACGGGGAGCAGATTGGGATTGAGGGGGAGTGTGGCGGGGTACCTGTACCAGACAGGAGGAGACAGGCCGGGACAGACGGGGAGCAGATTGGGATTGAGGGGGAGTGTGGCGGGGTACCTGTACCAGACAGGAGGAGACAGGCCGGGACAGACGGGGAGCAGATTGGGATTGAGGGGGAGTGTGGCGGGGTACCTGTACCAGACAGGAGGAGACAGGCCGGGACAGACGGGGAGCAGATTGGGATTGAGGGGGAGTGTGGCGGGGTAGCTGTACCAGACAGGAGGAGACAGGCCGGGACAGACGGGGAGCAGATTGGGATTGAGGGGGAGTGTGGCGGGGTACCTGTACCAGACAGGAGGAGACAGGCCGGGACAGACGGGGAGCAGATTGGGATTGAGGGGGAGTGTGGCGGGGTACCTGTACCAGACAGGAGGAGACAGGCCGGGACAGACGGGGAGCAGATTGGGATTGAGGGGGAGTGTGGCGGGGTACCTGTACCAGACAGGAGGAGACAGGCCGGGACAGACGGGGAGCAGATTGGGATTGAGGGGGAGTGTGGCGGGGTACCTGTACCAGACAGGAGGAGACAGGCCGGGACAGACGGGGAGCAGATTGGGATTGAGGGGGAGTGTGGCGGGGTACCTGTACCAGACAGGAGGAGACAGGCCGGGACAGACGGGGAGCAGATTGGGATTGAGGGGGAGTGTGGCGGGGTACCTGTACCAGACAGGAGGAGACAGGCCAGGACAGACGGGGAGCAGATTGGGATTGAGGGGGAGTGTGGCGGGGTACCTGTACCAGACAGGAGGAGACAGGCCAGGACAGACGGGGAGCAGATTGGGATTGAGGGGGAGTGTGGCGGGGTACCTGTACCAGACAGGAGGAGACAGGCCAGGACAGACGGGGAGCAGATTGCATGGGTGGGATCCAAGCAGCAGTGCAGCAGGTAACAGGAGTAGGTGTCACACCCGCTTGGGAGAAGCTTTTGTCTGGAGGATGAGTAGGAGAGGAGGCGTGGTGGAGCAGATCAAACATCCAAAACATTGGGTGAAGAGAAAACTAAGACGCTGGTAAAATCGCTCAATTCCAAAGCCAGATCAAACAAAAAAGTAAAAAGTGAAAATGCAAATGCTGCATATGTCCCAGCAGCCATTTTCCGACAAACATTTTCCGGGATTGCCTATCACTCCAGACCCATCTACTAAGGTGACTAGGTGTCCCGTGCCATCTTGCATGAAGGCCACAAAGTCACACGAAAATACCAGCCTCCAGAATCCTTAGTTTGTTGTATCAGTTAATTCATCCTCATTTACTGCTTTAAAAAAAACATAGCTGATTTGGCTGACTTGCTTAAACAAATGTGGTTTCTACTGTCATTTGAGATGTGTAAACTATGGCATAGTTGGGACAACAAGCGGATAAGAGGCTATCTGTCATTTTGATTTCCTGAAGTTACACAAAAACACTGTCTTCCATCTTTTGTAATCGAAGTACTTTAAACTTTAATTTAAATAGTGTTCCCAGGTACATAGAATTTTACCTTCCTGCGATTACAGAAAGTCAATAAATTGGTGGTTATAGGGGCGGTTTCGAAGGGTTGAAAATGTTGAATCTTCTCAAATGGACCGGGAGACCGTCAGGACCCAGCTTATGAAATTTGACATCAATTGCCCCAAAATCATTTTTTACATTACACTGGTCTTGCAGTTCAAGAATTATCATATGCCTCACTCCCTTCAATTTCTAAATGCAATTTCTAGTCAGGGTTGGTGTCAATTCAACCAATGCATTGAAATTTGAATTTGAATTGGCCCCACCACATTTATTTTTCCTACCCGTACACTACCAAAATAAATGTATTTAAAGAATATGGAGACCCGGTCCGAAGGGAACCAAGGACAACCAGACCTGACCCTGTATAGACCCAGTTGGGCCCAGACCCGGTCTGATCCAATCCAAGTGAGGAAAAAAAAAAATATTTCTTGCTACAGTTTTAACTGAAACTGTTAATGAGGGAGAGAGGAACGAAGGAGCTATAAGCGTTGGAGGTGCCGTGTGGTGCTTGTGTGTGGGAGCGTGAGACAGCAGTAACCAAGCCAACTCACACTAATTACTAACTTCTAGATGTTAAAGCTAGGTCATTTATCATCCAATCTGATTATATAGTATCAGTTGAGACTGCATCAAACCGAGAAGAGAAGCTAATTAATAAACATGTATAATATAATATAAATATATCTAATAATTTTCTAAGCTTTCTTATATGTATGCAGGTAGCTTAGTGGTTAGAGTGTTAGGCCTGTAACTGGAAGGTTGCAGGATCTAATCCCCGAGCTGACAAGGTAAAAATCTGTTGTTCTGCCCCTGAACAAGGCAGTTAACCCACTGTTCCTAGGCCGTCATTGTAAATAAGAATTTGTTCTTAACTGACTTGCCTAGTAAAATAAAGGTTAAAAAAAATTAAATATGTCTCATATATAGGACAGACACTTAAAAACACACTACCTTTTGATTCATTTTCTGTTTTGCCATGTATATATATGTATATTTATGTTATTTAATGTGTTTCTGTGGGCTAATAGAAGTCCAAATTCAATGTTTCAACAACAACAAAAATATATATAGTGCCTTCGGAAAGTATTCAGACCCCTTGACTTTTCCACATTTTGTTAGGTTACAGCCTTATTCTAAAATGGATTAAATAAAAAATAAAAACTTCATCAATCTACACATAATACCCCATAACGACAAAGCGAAAACAGGTTTTTATAAATGTTTGCAAATGTATTAAAACAGAAATATCTTATTTCCATAAGTATTCAGACTCAGACCATGAGAAACCAGATTATCTGTTCTGATGAAAGCAGGATTGAACTCGTTGGCCTGAATGCCAAGTGCCACGTCTGGAGGAAACCTGGCATCATCCCTATGGTGAAGCATGGTGGTGACAGCATCATGATGTGGGGATGTTTTTCAACGGCAGGGACTGGGAGACTAGTCAGGATCAAAGCAAAGATTAATGGAGCAAAGTACAGAGAGATCCATGATGAAAACCAGCTCCAGAGCGTTCAGGACCTCAGACTGGGTCAAAGGGTCACTGTGCAACAGGAAAACGACCCTAAACACACAGCCAAGACAACGCAGGAGTGGAAAGTCCTTGAGTGGCCCAGCCAGAGCCCGGACTTGAACCCAATCGAACATCTCTGGAGAGACCTGAAAAATACTGTGCAGCAACGCTCCCCATCCAACCTGACAGAGCTTGATAGGATCAGCAGAGAAGAATGGGAGAAACTCCCCAAATACAGGTGTGCCAAGCTTGTAGTGTCATACTCAAGAGGACTAGAGGCTGTAATTGCTGCCAAAGGTGCTTCAACAAAGTACTGAGTAAAGGGTCTGAATAATGTAAATGTGATATTTGAGTTTTAATTTTTTTATAAATTAGCACAAAAAAAAAACAACGTTTTTGCATTATGTATTGTGTGTAGATTGATGAGGGAAAAAAACAAACAATTTTCATAAATTTTAGAATAAGGCTGTAACCTAACGAAATGTGATATTATATATTATTATATTATATATTTATATATTATATATTTTTTAATCCCTAAAATTTCAAACCAAATTTACAATTCCATATTAGATTCTAGTTATCTTTTAATTTTGTCATTTTAATTCCATCTTACATTGATCACCTAACTTGCTTGTGATTGGCCGACAACAACACAGAGCCAGAAGCTATTGCTGCTTTGATGACTTGTGATTGGCCGACAACAACAACAAGCTACACGCATCACTCTTGTGAAAAGCCTGAGTATGAATGAAAAAATATATATTTATCTTTCCCTCTACTGCAGCAGTCACGTTTGGGCCGGCAAACCAGTTATAATAACACATACCTGACACATGTGACAAACAAATCTGATCCGACCCGGATCCGAGAGTCAAGTAAAGATTTTTTTTTTTTTTTTTCATATCAGTCTTGTCCCATCGCTGCAACTCCCGTACGGACTCGGGAGAGGCGAAGGTCGAGAGCCGTGCGTCCTCCGAAACACAACCCCGCCAAGCCGCAATGCTTCATGACACAATAAACGCTGCACCAATGTGCCAGAGGAAACAAGACCTCTACTTCACAGTAGGGCCGTTAAATATTTTTGGGGTGCAGAAATGCCTTCTTGAACATGTGAACTTTCATGTTCCTTAATTGCCAACATGATGTCATTGAAAAGCATACATTTTGCTAAAAGTTTATACATTGAAGATTAGTGTCACAATACTGATGAATATAGATATGCATCAGATACATGATCTGTGAATACATTGCATTCAATGAGACTGACACATAAATATGTATCAAGTAGTTGACAAATAAGTAAACAACAAAAAAATTGTACCTTTTATTTAATTAGGCAAATCAGTTAAGAAAAAAATAATATTTACAATGACAACCTATGAACAGTAGGTTAACTGCCTTGTTCAGGTGCAGAACAACAGATGTGTACCTTGCCAGCTCTCTCTCTCTCTCTCTCTCTCTCTCTCTCTCTCTCTCTCTCTCCCCCCCCTTCTCTTGTATGGGATCCTTAAATATTAATACAAATGTTCGATTATGAGCCTACTTTATCCAAGCAGAAAGCACTGAGCTATATAGGGAGAAAGACAGGATAATTCCTGGCAAGCCATGATTGGCTAAGATAATCGCGAGGTTGACAGCTGATGCTGATTGCTGTCCATGCGTTTATATGTGAATTCTTGGGTAGGTCTATCGCTTTAAGAGGAAGTGAACAATACTGAAGGGCCGTATACAAGGAAGAGCTCTCTAGCACTCAGCAACGTTTTTCAAGCGCATTTTTCTCCTATTTGTCTCCTAAGTGGGATAACAACTTTTTCAACTTTTCAAGCAGCATAACTTTCCAATGTATGAAATAGAATTTTGGAGCTCTGAATCAGAACTTTTAGCGTTTGTAAAAACAAGCATTTGGGATTTTTCAACATAAACCCAGTTGGGGTGAACCGTCACATACAGTATTAGCGTGATGATTCTTCAAAGTATTTTGTTAGTATTTTTGTCATGGTACATTTAGGCTCCTCCCTTCCATTCTGGAGTGTTTGATCTAATGCATTCTGAGAATATATTTTTTCCCTAATATTTAATAACATGTAAGTAAATTATGAATTATTACAGACAACCTACAAAAGGATCTTATATTTCCAGACCACTGTTAATATTTTTTTTATTTGAACCTTTATTTAAATAGGCAAGTCAGTTATGAACAAATTCTCATTTACAATGACGACCTACAGCCATAGTAGTACGGCGCCCCAGGAGCAAATTTGGGTTAAGTGCCTTGCTCAAGGACACATCGACAGGTTTTCACCTTGTTGGCTCAGGGATTCAATCCAGAGACCTTTCAGTTATTGGCGCAATGCTCTGATCACTAGGCTACCTATTCCAAGTTCTTAAAACTTTTTTTTTAGGAAGATGAGTTTTAAATATAAAAAATAAACATAGTATTGGTTACCATACATGATGTCAAAATAAATGTGTGTAATGATGGAATAAATTATCCATTTGATTTTAAATACATTTAATTAATTTAAATTCTGCTTCCTGTGGGGTGTGGAACTTAAACACTATTCTGCTTCCTGTGGGGTGTGGAACTTAAAAACTATTCTGCTTCCTGTGGGGTGTGGAACTTAAAAACTATTCTGCTTCCTGTGGGGTGTGGAACTTAAAAACTATTCTGCTTCCTGTGGGGTGTGGAACTTAAAAACTATTCTGCTTCCTGTGGGGTGTGGAACTTAAAAACTATTCTGCTTCCTGTGGGGTGTGGAACTTAAAAACTATTCTGCTTCCTGTGGGGTGTGGAACTTAAAAACAATTCTGCTTCCTGTGGGGTGTGGAACTTAAAAACTATTCTGCTTCCTGTGGGGTGTGGAACTTAAAAACGATTCTGCTTCCTGTGGGGTGTGGAACTTAAAAACGATTTTGCAAATAAGTTCAGAATTGACCCCAACCCTGAGGTCAGTAACATTGTAATGTATTGACCTACATTGAATGCAAACCATTGAATGCAATGTATTCACTTAGGCATCATTTACGTGATGCCTCTCTCTAGGCATCCACAGTGTGAGGCTGATCTCCCCATCCAATGCAATGTATTCACATAACGAGAGCTTGGGACTATAAGGTTCTATTTGCATTTTTGTCAAATTTTTTTTATTGACAGCCTTGTTTTGTTCAATGTACTCTAATTACCCCAATTCATGTTGTTAAGATATAAAGATTTTTAAAAGAATGATTGTTCGGAACTTTGAAGCCAATTATTATCTCAGAACCATTTTTTTGGTCCCAAGCTCTCAAAAAGCATCATGTTCCTTGACTCCTATCTTTTTAAAAAAACATACCAGATTGACGTTTATATGCTGAGACACACATTTCCTTAAAGGATAATCTGACTAGGGGTATGGTGACATTGAGGAGAGTTTGTGTGCGTGTTTGTGTGCGTGCGTGCGTGTGTTTGTGTGTGTGTGTATCTGTGTGTGTGTGTGTTTGTGTGTGTGTGTATCTGTGTGTGTGTGTATCTGTGTGTGTGTGTGTGTTTGTGTTTGTGTGTGTGTGTATCTGTGTGTGTGTGTATCTGTGTGTGTGTGTATCTGTGTGTGTGTGTATCTGTGTGTGTGTGTATCTGTGTGTGTGTGTGTTTGTGTGCGTGCGTGTGTTTGTGTGTGTGTGTGTATCTGTGTGCGTGCGTGTTTGTGTGCGTGCGTGTGTTTGTGTGTGTGTGTATCTGTGTGTGTGTGTGTTTGTGTGTGTGTGTATCTGTGTGTGTGTGTATCTGTGTGTGTGTGTATCTGTGTGTGTGTGTATCTGTGTGTGTGTGTGTTTGTGTTTGTGTGTGTGTGTATCTGTGTGTGTATCTGTGTGTGTGTGTATCTGTCTGTGTGTATCTGTGTGTGTGTGTATCTGTGTGTGTGTGTATCTGTGTGTGTGTGTATCTGTGTGTGTGTGTATCTGTGTGTGTGTGTGTGTGTGTATCTGTGTGTGTGTGTATCTGTCTGTGTGTATCTGTGTGTGTGTGTGTATCTGTGTGTGTGTATCTGTGTGTATCTGTATCTGTGTGTATCTGTGTGTGTGTTTAGTGTTTGAGGGTTTTATTGTGTTTATTTGCTTCTACTTATGTACCCCTGATGCACTCTGAAAATTCTTCCCTTGATTTGGATTATTATCACCATCAAAAGTTGTCAACATACCTGGTTCTAGAAGTCGGGTCCTAATCTATGAATGTCTATTTCTTCCAGAAATTAATCTTAGTAGGAGACAGTTTTGCTACAGGAGGAAAATAATCCTGCAGCAACAGGAAATATTGATTAATATGTGGATTATAAACCATTTACATTTTTGTAGCAGTTAATACATTTTACGTGTTGGGGAAAATCAAGTCAGAAATTTCAAAGAGTAAATTATAAACATAATGTACACTAAAAGTAAATAATTTCCTGCATTGCAGTTCTCCTGAAACGGGGTGATCAAATGAAGAGCCTATACCGGTAAGCACACCTAAGAAAAACACAAGGGATTGTGGGATAAGGGAGTGAACGCTGTTGTGTTGTGTACCCCTGAGCCACAACAATGGCATGTCAATCAGCGGAGGCTGGTGGGAGGAGCTATAGCAGGATGGGCTCATTTTAACGGCTTGAATAATCAAACACTGAAAATATTTGGAAAACCCAACGTTTGACTCTTTTCCATTTATTGCATTCCTGCCAGCCTCCTCTGCATTCCACCAGCCTCCTCTGGTATCAATCACTAGATATCGCTACCATGGTGCTACTTTGTCACCGCCAGCACGTGTGCCACTCACAGGGGATTTGGATGTATGTACATGTATGGGAGCTTAACGCAGGGTGACCATACATTCCTCTTATCTCTGGGTTGCTTACTGCCAACCCTTCCGTTCCTGCAACCGTTTTTTACCCAGACTCTCCCAGATTTATTCGACAGCGAAATAAAAAACACATCCTTCCCCCGGCCGATTTCACTCCCTTCCTCTTATCTCTCTTCTATCCAAAGGCATCGGCTCAGGCTAGGATTATATTCCAAGTTCTTATTTACTTCTTATTCTCCAATAATGCCAGTCCTACTATCTGTCTGTCTGTCTGGGTTTCAGAGGAAATCTCTGTCTATTTGTAAGAGGTAGTAAGAGGCACAGTAGTTGGGGAAAAGAGGGATAGCAGTGTTTTGGGGTTAGATTTACTTAATTAGCATCGCAGTGCTTGAGGCGTTACTACAGACCCGGGTTTGATCCTGGGCTGTCCCATCGCGCTCTAGCGACTCCGGTGCCGAGGTAATCATTCACATTTTTACAAACTGCAAATGAGAAAGAGGAAGTATATTTGGTGTGTAATAATGTGGAGGTGCATTCCACAAGATACCGCCGGCTAAATCTATGACGTTAAAATGCCTTTTTACTCTGTTCTATCTGACTGCTCAATCCACTATCTCATCAGCCCAGCCAGGCAATGTATAAACTTTATCTCCACTATTAAAACCATCTAGACATTATCTCACATTTCTTTAAGACTAACGTTTTAGTTTTCAACAACGGAGATTTGAATAAACATTGCTGTTTGTCTCTCCGACATTTGCAACATTGTTTCAATACTCTAGCTGTCCCGTGGTAATGAACGTGTCGGGAGGCAGGACGAGACAGACAGACAGACAGGGTTTCTCAGCCAGTCGAAATCATGAATCAGCTGGCATACTTTTTAGGGATATATACAAAGACCTATCAATAGAAAACAGGTCAGACGAAACGAAGTGCAGCTAGTTTGCAGTCTTTCCAGCTTCAGTTTGAAGTGATTGCGTTAGCTGTGTTGTTGTCTAGCTCCTCTGAACAACAGTGTTCAGACGACTGAGCACATTTTCTATGCCAGACGCCTCATTAGCTCATTGTTATGGATGTATCTAAATAAATCTCACTAGAAAACAGCTTAAACAAATGCAAATGCAGCTACTTTGCTGTTATTCTGGTGTTTTTTGACGTGACTATAAGTTAGCCGTAGTTGGCTAGCTAGCAAGTAAGGGATAGGAACATTGCCAGACAGTATGGCAATAGAACATTTAGAACGAACGACTGGGTCGCTTCCATAGATACAGAACAAAAAGACTGGGTCGCGTCTCTGGAAACCGAACCGATAGATCCAATGACCAGCCGGTTTGGGTAACAACCCTAGATTTGTGTCGGGACGATATCTTGTGGAAGAATTAAATAGTAATGTTTTTAATGAAAATATGTAAACATTGTTGGTAACCTGTTGTATAAAAGTGATAATGCCCTCAAAGCTGGTATCCTCCAAACACTGGCTTCTCAGGCATTATCTCTTCATTAGGGGAGACATATTGCTAACATACAATAAAGTGGGGTCATTCTGCTGAACAATACCCTTAAGCAAGAATATGAAAGGGATGAGTCTGAGTCTCACTGAGCTTTTCCTTTCTATTAACTCAGACCCAATTTATACATACCAAGAGATTCATCAACCTGCTTGAGGTTTGATATTTACCTCAATTAATTGAATGAATGTAATGATTGTGTTATCCAAAGACTGCAAAAACATGCAACATCCGTCTGTGCTGTTATGTGGTTAGAAGAGGCACATATGATGGTAAAAGAGGTAAAAAAAACATTGATGGTAAAAGAGGCAGAGATGATCTTGAACAATGTAGAGGTTCCTAGAGGAATATCTGTTAATGGCAATTATGGCCATGGGGGGAGAAAGAGAGAGGGAGAGGTAAGGAGAGGGGGGAGAGAAAGAGAGAGCGAGAGAGAGAGAGAGTGAGAGAGAGAGGATGAGAGAGAGAGTGAGAGAGAGAGAGGGGGAGAGAAAGAGAGGGGGAACGAGAGAGAGTGAGAGAGGGAGAGAGGGGGAGGGAAGGGGAGAGAGTGAGAGAGAGAGAGAGAGAGAGAGAAAGAGAGGGAGGGAGGTAAGGAGAGGGGGAGAGAGAAAGAGAGAGGGAGAGGTAAGCACATCCTAAGGATTGTAGCGAGAGAGAGAGACAGAGAGAGAGAGAGAGAACAAAAAAATAAAGTAAGAAAGAAAGAGTGTTTGGGTAAGAAAAGCACATCCATAGGGCTTGTCACAGCTCCATGCGTGTGGCTCAGTCAGAGGAGGAGGTGTCTACTGTTGTGTCATCAAGGGGTTTGTTGTGGCGTAGTAGACACAGCTCTTTGCGTATTTTGCACTAGGAGCCCCGTCCCAGTAGAGGGGCCGCTGGTTAATTCCCCTTAACCGCTCCACTACCGTCACTGAGTGCCACGTCAAACACTCTCCCAGGACCAACGCACTGCACAGCACAGTGCCACCTGCTCCCAGGCATGGCAATGAGCCTCCGCCTCGTCTGCACAATAGAGAGGGAGAGGGAGGGGAGAGGGAGGGGGAACAAGAGGGAGTGAGAAAGTGTGAGAGAGGGAAGCTGAGGAAGCAAAAAGAGAGAAAGAGATAGGTAAGCGAGAGAGGGACAATGAGTGAGAGAATGAATGAAGGAGAGAGAGGAGACTGGAGAGAGAGAGAAAGAGAGTGAGAGAGAAGGGGAGAGTGGGAGAGAATGAGGCTCTTATCCTACATTAATATTAATATGGCCACATACAACACAGTAAACATGTATTTACCTAATGGCCGAGCTAACGGTAATGTAGCCATGGAGGTTCCAGCATTTGGCACAGCATTTATTTTTTATGTCACAATGCAATGTGATTATCCATTTTGTTATTCGTGAAGGCTGGGGCACGACAACGTAGCCTCAACCAATTACATGGACTTAACATACTGTACCAAACATACAGCATGCAGTACCAAACATTGAAAACGAACAAACGACTCCTAGCTATTAACTCTGCCCCCTTGAGATGGAATTTATTTTGTTTCAACACGCACAGAATACAGAATATTAAATGAGACGAGGGCACGCACACACGCACCTTCAACATCCTAGTGATGAATATTCTCACTCTTGTTATCCTCTTTTCATGGATTCCAGGCGTCCTTTTCATACAGAGTTTCTAAGTAACAATCGATTGTACAGCGTGCTCATGTGCATCTGTGTGTGTTTGTGTATCTGTGTGTGTGTGTGTGTGTGTGTGTGTGTGTGTGTGTGTGTGTGTGTGTGTGTGTGTGTGTGTTTGTGTTTGTGTGTGCATGTGAGGCTGCTGCCATTGATTGGTCTCACAGTTCACCTGAGAATGAAAAGCCTTGCGATTGTAAAAGGACATCGACTGACCCCTCTTTTATATCCTGCAGTGAAGAAAAGGCACCTGTTTTAACAAAGGGTGAAAAGAAAATCCATCAAGTGTGAAACAGAATGCACAAGCAGGATGCACCACCGTGAGTGAGTTCCTACTGCCCTTCGTCGATATATTAATAGTATATCTTTTTTTTGTAGTGAAAAAGCCATTTTGCCTGGAATTTTTTATGCATCATTGTAGACCCATAAGTAGGAAGTGATTCAATAAAAGAGCGTCCTGTACTCAAAGAGATTGATTATGTTTGTTTGGACTGAGTACAGAGCAGTAACAAAATACCTACCTTACCCAGAGACCTGCAAGCAGGGGCACATGTTCTCTTTGCTGCAAATGTGTCTAATATGGGGATTTTGGGGACTCGAATATCTCTTTCTCTCACACTAAGAGAAGGGTAACACTTTACTTGAAGGGTGCCTACATCCATAATGACGTCATAGAACATTTTTAGCAGTCGCGTAGACAGAAAAATACACCTGAAATTTCCCTTGACAAACAAGCCTGTTATTATTGCTAAGTAGTGTGCAATTACACAACCTCTTGGCTGACAAAACAGGCTGACTGTCCGAGTCTTACAGTACGCAAACACAATTCAATCATCTACATATTCCGAAAGAGAGAGAGATTCTACAGCAGCAGACAAGTCCAGTGATTAAATGTGGAAAATTATACTCTCACGAAATATGGATAATGGAAGAAGTGTTCAGTCCGACAGTCCAACCTCATGAAATAATCAACATTTTATCAGATCAGATCGACCACTCCCACTCAAAGCAGTGATCTGTCACCATTGAGACCAGTGTCTCTTTCTCAAGGCAGCCCTGCATATACAATTTAATTAAATAAATAAACAAATAAAATACAATATAAAATAAATAAAATACAGCACACACACAAGTATAAATATACACAATATACACAGTGAACTAAAACAAACCCACACGTCATTACAAAATTCCTCTGTTCATCGCTTGAACTGTCCTAGAGACACTAATGCATCTATTTCAAAATGTATTTATGAGATCATTCCAAAACAAGCAAGACAACGAAAGGCTGACTTACCTAACTCTCTAGACACCAAACGAGTCTCCAGAGTTAACCAACCCTGTGAATTGGTTTGATAACTTGTCATTTTAAATCTTAACAGTGAAGTTATGTAAGTCGGAAGTTTGTGGAGTAGGGCGTCGTAAACAAAAAGAGCGTAATGCTGTGATCTACGTGACTTCATAGAAAGCCTTGAAAAAAAAGCACACTTTTTGCCATATGAAAACAACACAATACAATACAAACACCTTTGACCTATATCTTGAACTGTATAGCGGGTATGTAATGACTAGCTCACTTTAAATAAGCAAACACTACTGTATAGGCATTCAGGCATCCTAATATAAAATAGTGAGAGTGTCCTTGATATCACCTTGACAAACATACACAGGAGGTAAAGAATTGCACTTCTAGAAGACAAAGAAGGAGAAGGATACCAAAAGGCATCGTGTTACAACACAGACTTTGACATTAATCTCTTCCTATTGTGTTTGGCTTTCATATTCTGAAACTACTCGACATGTAATATTTACATTTCATTTCAAAAAGGTTTTTTACCCAGAAATGATTTATTAAAATAATACATTTAGTGTAATACAGGCAGTAGGATTTCCAAGAGCATGCTTTTATGCTGTAGCATAAAATTCAGTATAAATAAAAAAATATGCTATTGAAGCACTGCCTTACATTGCAAAGCCTTTATAAACGTTCTCTTAAATTTCATTTGGCTGGTTTCGCTCTTGGAGTTTTTCCAAATTCTATTGGACTTCTGCTAGATTCTGATGAAGTGCTGGCTGTCACACAACTACCCAATACACTGCCATCCATCTAATTTGATCCCCTCCTAAATACAGTTGTTATGTTCTAACTCTTTCAAAGAACCAATTTTAGAATGTAACAACAGTAATATTCTTTCATCTGAAAATGTCAAATAATTACATTGAAGTCATTTCTACGTGACTTAGAGATCTCAGTTGTACATTTAGGCTGATATTTCAGCTAACATAACAGCTATGTTAGATTGTAACTACATTCAGTTAAACTAACATCTTCTATTGATGTTGTTATGTCTAAGAGGGATAACATTTAAAAATGTAATGTAATTCCATGACATTCTAACAAATTAAACTCAGAATAATGACTAAACAGTCAAGCAAAACATTTCAAACATCCAATCATTTAACGCACAATATATCTACTTATGCTATGCTTACCTACATAACAAAATGTCTATGTGAATACTTTCTGACACTTTAAAGGGTCGTTATCAATAACACGTCACAATATGGTGCAGAGCGTTCAATTTGACTGTTGGGGGGCAAGGAGACCCCCAGCTCCGCTAAAACCAATTTTTCTACCGGTAGTTTGCAAAGTAAGAATTATCAGCTAACAGTACATCGGAAAATGCTCTTGACAGGCAGAGCCCACAAAGGATGGGAAATTATTTTGAATAGTTAAGCCTCTATGTTTAAGATAGCTGAGTCCCACTAGTAGGCAACATTGCAACAAAGATGTGGAACATGCAGGTTACTGCAGGTTACTTCTGGATTTCTTAACGCGCTAGCAACGGGAGATTCTACAGACCTCAGATCTAAAATAACTCTATGAGACAGTGGAAATTGCATAGGAAGTAGTCATTGTTTGTGTTTTACTACTCCCGCCCCCAATTAAATAGCATCCTATTAGGATCAAAGAAATCTAAAAAGGAAAAAGATACATGGAAGAATATTACATATCACAACTGAAATAAAATGATTAGACTGGAAATGTAGCAAATAAAAATACAAATAAAAAGTTATTGAAGACAAACTTTGAATTAATTACTACATTGTAAATTAAAGTGATGTGGAATGCAGCAACATGTGTGATGGACAATTTAAATATCATTGCAAAACAAAGCACTTTACATCTGTTTCTTTTGTTAAGATAACTCCCTACCACTATTTCTTTCCAATTCAGACATTGTTTCTTCAATAAAGTACAATATGCCAATGTAGACATACTGGCCTTGTAAGAAAATGTAAAGGATCACTATTGAGTGTTATCACGTTATTCTACAAATAAATAAATAATCTCCGCTATCCACACAACATAGAAAATGTTACTCTTCACTACCAGCCTAACCACAAACATGATTTAAAAAAAGCATAATTATAATATATACTGACCAAAAATATAAAGCGCAAGATGTAAAGTGTTGGTCCGATGTTTCATGAGCTGAAATAAAAGATCCCAGATATTTTCCATATGCACAAAAAGCTTATTTCCCTCTAATTCTGTGCACAAATTTGTTTACATCCCTGTTTGTGAGCATTCCTTGGCAATGATAATTACACAGGTGCACCTTGTGTTGGGCCAATAAAAGGACACTTTAAAATCTGCAGTTTTGTCACACATCACAATGCCACAGATGTCTCAAGTTTTGAGGGAGTGTGCAATTGGCATGCTGACTGCAGGAATGTCCACTAGAGCCGTTGCCAGAGAAGTTATTGTTCATTTCTCTACCATAAGACGCATCCAACGTTGTTTTTTTGAGGAATTTGGCAGACCACAGGTATGGTGTCGTGTGGGTGAGCGTTTTGCTGATGTCAAAGTTGTGAACAGAGTGCCCCAATGGTGGCGTTGGGGTTATGGTTTGGGCAGGCATAAGCTACGAACCGATGGCAATTTGAATGCACAGAGATACAGTGACGAGATCCTGAGGCCCATTGTCGTGCCGTTCATCTGCTGCCATAACCTCAGGTTTCAGCATGATAATGCACAGCCCCATGTCGCAAAATGCCCCAGTTCTTCCATGGCCTGCATACTCACCAGACATGCCAACCATTGAGCATGTTTGGGGTGCTCTGAATCGACGTGAACAACAGCGTGTTCCAGTTCCTGCCAATATCCAGCAACTTCGCACATACATTGAAGAGGAGTGGGACAACATTCCAAATGCCACAATCAACAGCCTGATCAACTCTATGTGAAGGAGATGTTGCCCTCCATGAGGCAAATGGTGGTCACACCAGATACTGACTGGTTTTCTGATCCACACCCCTACTGTTTTTTGGGGGGGTATCAAAAGATGCATAACTGTATTCAAGTGAAATCCATAAATTAGGGCTTAATGAATTTATTTGCATGTTTTTTCAAAATGTTAAATTTTGTTCAGTAACATGTGAAACTTTAAATAACTTTATTAGAATACAATCATTTTATTGAAAATACAACACAATCACAAAATTTAAATAAAAAATTACCATGATAAATGTATTATATAAATTGGAAACAAAAACTGTATCATACAGCATGACTTCTTACATTCATAAAATGTGTGGGTAGGCTCATTACCATAGTAGATTTGCCATGGTAAACAAGGAAAATAAATACCTTATATCAGTTGAATGGAATGATTGTCAAATTAATAAATGGCAATTTTGTCTGCTAAAATGCCTAGATTAAAATGTTCTGATGATAATGTCCACCCTAGGGCAAAATAGTCTTTAAACATTTTGGTTGCAAACAGGACTAAACTATAACCATCTGCGCTACGGAGTGGTAAATCGGTGGCGGATGATGGTTGCAATTGAGATATGCTGTGTAGGTGCTTTTACCATATTTTTAACAAGAGATCTGCTGATGATAATTTTGTGGCCATCAGTGGTTGCGATTGGCCAGCTATGTCCTGTGCCCACGTAAGCAACAATATAATTGATAGGATTTGGTTCCAAGGACAGAAAAATTTACCGTAGCGTCTGAACATTTTACTAACGTTTCCCGACACTAATTGACACTAACCAATATGATCAAAAAACTACATAAAAATCAAATTGTCTTTATTGTAATCACATGAATTTCATATTCTCGTGAACAGACAAACTCACACTTTCTGAAAGGCTCATACTAGTTGGCACCTTTGTTACATTAGGCTGTGGAGCCCATTCTTCCAGAAAGTACACATTGGTTCATTTTTTCTGACTTTTGATGTACAAACCTCACAGGGATTTAGCTTCTTCATGTCGTTCACTCTCTTCCGTTAGCTGATTAATCGCTTTTTTTTCACTCATTTCACATCAGTGTGGATTTAGTTGGGGAAACTTTTTTCCCCCTCTCACTCCTTGATGGCAATCAGGAGTAACATGCTGCAATTTGATAGACAGTGCTATGCTTGTCACTCACATACTCAGAAAGGTGTGTGTGACTATGTTTGTGTGTGTGGTTGTGTGTGTGTGCATGTCATTTTGTGTGTGTGGGTGCGTAGCGTGCTGTGACAGATTAAATTGGGGGTGTATACATGGGGGGGTCTAGACATAGAGGGGGCGGGGGGGGCGTGGGAGTGGGGGGGGGGGGGGGGGTGTGACCAAGTTATGCGGTGGTTGTATGTAGCAGGTGGTTGAGAGGAGGGAAGGGAGGTGACAGATAAGAGTTGAGGAGGCGTGGGGAAAGGAGGGGCACGTACCACACAGGGAGGCTAGGGAGCTATCTGTAAGAGAGGGACAAGAGGAGTGTCTAGGTAGTTGTGACAGATTAATTCACTCAGGTGCTGGCGCGTTGTGAGGGTGTCACACACTTTGGCGACTCTCAGCGCATACCCAATGAGCAGGCTGTATGATTAGGAAGTGTTCGAGCATGGTGTGTGTGTGTGGATGGATGATTCTTCTCCTGCTTGTTATTTCAGACTTACCAGTGTGTGAGATCGCAGTTGGGGCATTTGTACTCCACTTTGAAATATTGTAATATACGTATACTAATATCATACACTGCATGTTTATCTCCAGGGCAACTAGGCTAGCATGATATATAAATAATTGTATGTCAGTGTGCTCACTGTCATGGTTGTCTCTGCCGTGGATTCAGGTACCTGTCAGAACACATAGATGTACACACACTAGAATGGTTAACCGGCATGTGCTACACTGCACTACCACATCAATAACCCTGTCATCAGAACTCTACCTTAATCTCAACATTATCAGATTGACACCACATGAGATAAAATGGCATGTTTGGCCATTGAGACATTTTGTTTTTTATGTTGTTTCTATAATTATTCTAAAAAAACAAATTAAATAAGAAAAAAGTGTTTCCTTTTATTCGTGTCCAATTTTCTGAGACTGGAGTTGTTTCATCATATTTTATATAATATTGTATTTCTTTGTCTATAACTTAATAAGGATGCCACTATTGAATTTCCAGGATCTCATTATTAGGAGTAGTAGCATGAGTAACAATAACACTTTTCTATTTTCACCAGACAAACAAGTATCGATTTTTCGAGCCACAACCACCGCTTCCGCATCATTGGACAAGGCTGAACTTTAAGTATGATCCACCGGGATAAAAAACAACTTGTCAGAAAAAGTGTTGCCTTTGTCAAAGCCTGAATAAATTAAACTGAACTTGGAGCGCCTAAAACTTTTGAGGCTTCCCGATTAACTTCCGAGATTCACAATGACGGGAAATGACAATTAGATCTGAAGTTGTGTGCCTAGGTGTCTTGAAATGAGAGTCACGCATTGGAAATATGACAACGATTCTGTCGATCAGGCCTCATTAGGAACAAGGTGAATAGGACTTGTTGTTTATCAGAAGATACAAAGAGCCTTTCAGCATACTTTGGCATCTTAAGATACAAAGACCAAGGAGAGTAGGTAAACATGGCAATGTTCCTCAAGATCAAGTTGGCGAAAAATTCCAGGGCATAATTAGGGTTGTAGCATTTGACAGATCAGGACCCCAAAGAAAAGGGCTGTATATTATGCAGATCCTAAGAGGAAAGTGCTTGCAAAGCTTGTGTTCTTTTTCTCTTATCTCTGAAGTGAAAGTTTGTCAAGCTTATGCCATTAGATGAAAAAATAAAGCTAATCTAATGGTAAAGCAGGGAAGTCATATCAATGTCCAATTCATAAAAACAAAGGCTTGAATGTTGGACACAAATGTTGGTGACACAAATTTATTTTCTCACCTAATCCCATTGAATAGTAATACAACAATGTCCTAAAATGTATTCCTGCCATTTGCTGAAATACATCTAATATCTATATTTTCCTGACTCTGCACAAGTCGTCCCACACATCTAATTTCGTCCAATCCCAGTGAAGGACCTCCACCTGTTATACACCCACACCTTAGGCAGCATCTTAATCTGATAAACCGTACGGGCTCCTAACTAATTGTGCTATTTTGTGTGTTTCTTTGTATTGTTTGTAACTGATTTTGTCCATAATGGGTAACCCGCCATCCGTTCTATCGGCCAATCTGCATTCACTGGAGAATTATCTGGATGAGCTCCAATCGAGATCATTCTACCAACGGGACATTAAAAACTGTAATATCTTATGTTTCACTGAGTCGTGGCTGAACGAAGACACAGATAATATACAGTTGGCTGGGTTTTCTGTGCATCGGCAGGACAGAACAGCTACGTCCGGTAAGACGAGGGGTGGTGGTATGTGTCTATGCCAAAAACAGCTGGTGTGCAATGTCTAATATGAAGGTAGTCTCGAGGTATTGTTCGGCTGAGCTAGAGTACCTCATGATAAGCTGTAGATCACATTATCTACCAAGAGAGTTTTCATCTATATTTTAGAGTAGCCGTCTATTTACCACCACAAACCGACGCTGGCAGTAAGACTGCACTCAACGAGCTGTATAAGGCCATAAGCAAATAAGAAAATGCTCATCCAGAAGTGGCGCTCCTACTGGCTGGGGACATTAATGCAGGCAAACTTAAATCCGTTTTACCACATTTCTACCAGCATGTCACATGTGTAACCAGAGGGAAAAAAAATCTACCTTTGCTCTCCCCAAATATGACCATAATGATATGCTCCTCATTCCTGTTTACAAGCAAAAACTAAAACAGGAAGTACCAGTGACTCGCTCAATACGGAAGTGGTCAGATGGCGCGGATGCTACGCTATAGGACTGTTTTGCTAGCACAGACTGGAATATGTTCATATCCCAACCAGAATCCATGGATTACAGGCAACATCTGATCTGAGCTAAAGGCTAGAGCTACCGCTTTCATGGAGCAGGACACTAATTCGGACGCTTATAATAACTCCCGCTACGCCCTCAGATGAACCATCAAACAGGCAAAGAGTCAATACAGGACTAAGATTTAATCCTACTACACCGGCTCTGACGCTCGTCGGATGTGGCAGGGCTTGCAAAGTATTACAGACTACAAAGGGAAACCCAACCGCGAGCTGCCCAGTGACCCGAGCCAAGCAGAGGGGCTAAATACCTTTTATGCTCTCTTCGTGCCAAGTAACACTGAAGCACGCATGAGAGCTACAGCTGTTCCGGACGACTGTGTGATCACGCTCTCCGTAGCCATTGTGAGCAAGACCTTTAAACAGGTCAACATTCACAAGGCTGCGGGCCGATAACCAGGACGTTACCAGCGCCAAGTCAAGTTTATTATCTATGCATAGTCACTTTACCCCTACATACATGTACAAATTACCTCGACTAACCTATTGACTTGGTACCGGTACCCCCTGTATATAACCTCATTATTGTTATTTCATTGTGTTACGTTTTTATATTTATTTAGTAAATAAACTCTATTTCAATAAAACTGCATTGTTGGTTAAGGGCTTGTAAGTTAGTATTTCACTGTAAGGTCTACACCTGTTGTATTGTTGGTTAAGGGCTTGTTAGTAAGCATTTCACTGTAAGGTCTACACCTGTTGTATTGTTGGTTAAGGGCTTGTAAGTTAGCATTTCACTGTAAGGTCTACACCTGTTGTATTGTTGGTTAAGGGCTTGTAAGTAAGCATTTCACTGTAAGGTCTACACCTGTTGTATTGTTGGTTAAGGGCTTGTTAGTAAGCATTTCACTGTAAGGTCTACACCTGTTGTATTGTTGGTTAAGGGCTTGTTAGTAAGCATTTCACAGTAAGGTCTACACCTGTTGTATTGTTGGTTAAGGGCTTGTAAGTTAGCATTTCACTGTAAGGTCTACACTTGTTGTATTGTTGGTTAAGGGCTTGTAAGTTAGCATTTCACTGTAAGGTCTACACTTGTTGTATTGTTGGTTAAGGGCTTGTTAGTAAGCATTTCACTGTAAGGTCTACACCTGTTGTATTGTTGGTTAAGGGCTTGTAAGTTAGCATTTCACAGTAAGGTCTACACCTGTTGTATTGTTGGTTAAGGGCTTGTAAGTTAGCATTTCACTGTAAGGTCTACACTTGTTGTATTGTTGGTTAAGGGCTTGTTAGTAAGCATTTCACTGTAAGGTCTACACCTGTTGTATTCGGCGCATGTGACAAGTTTGATTTGATTTGATTTGATTACAATCAAGGGGCCTTCCTCCTCCAATGGTACGACACGTTACTCATCACCGATAATGAGTCATCCTTCAATCAAAACTCCTCTTGCCCAAACTCAAGCTAGTAGGTGACGGTGTTCAAGCTAGAGTCCATCCTAAGCTCAAATGACACCCTTGTATCACTTACTGCGTTTTTGGTTTGAGTTCTACGCCAACAACTCCCTCACACCTCTTGCTTCTCTCATACCACTGCGCTGAGATCAGATTGAATCATTCTCCCCCTTCACTCAGACTAAGGAATAACTGACTGCGTACTGTTTTTGGATCATTGTGTTGATGTAATGTCCTCATTTTCTCCTACACTGGCGGTTAGGTTGATGGAATCAGGGCCACATGTACTCCTTTCCTCTGTTCCCTGGCCTTAGCGCTGACAGCCCAGTCACAGTAACACAACCTGACGAAGGAAGGGCTCCTCCTGTGTTCACTGACCTGTTCCTAATCAGTTGGTTTATTCTCTCATTGAGTATACCTTAAGAGATGGCATTGACTGGAAGTAAGAAAACAAGGTAGAACATGGCACTTACCATGCCAGTGTAGTGGGTTTGATTCCCGGGACCACACATGGGAAAGCATCTGCTGAATGGCACATATTACTGAGAGAGAACTCTAACGTCTTGACCTCAAAAGGTGACAGAATCAAGTAATTGTTTTTGACCTTTTCATATCCTTTTTAGCTCCTTTTAAATCCCCACAGGTATTGCATCTGTATGGATATGTGTACCTTTGTGTCACAAACGGTTGGGTTGACAAATGAGTGGGGATGGCCACGAACACATGGGCAGGATGATGAAAATTGGATGACAATTAATGGCCGTGTGTTGTTAAGTGTGGAGGACGATGATCGTGTGACGGCCTCCTCTCTTCTCCTTTTCCTCAACGTGTTTGAACCCACCGCTTCTCTCTCTACAGCCTTTTTATATCCTCTGTGCACAAATTGCTAAGTAGAACTCACTGATGTGGTGGAATGCAGAAGAAGATGGCATACGACATCTTGAAGAGAAAGAAATCATCATTTAATTATTTATATTCTCTCGGACCTGATGTGACATTCGGAATTACGGCACATTTCCAAGATGTTGTTGGGGAATCTCTCTTAGGGTAGTGGATAAAAACGGCAATAGAGTGCCTTTCGGCTTTAAAGAGATCACGAGATTGAAGTATAACTGATAGCATGAAACATCCCGTTACAACAACATCTCAGAGATGTCTTCTGGTACCTTGCTACCTCGCGCTCAGTGAAAATGTTGATTTGCGTATGGATTCCGTCTATATTCTACACAGTTATGTCGCCTTTTTTATTGCAATAATGCTGGGAACAGACAGTAAAGTGTCTATTTCCATATGTCAAACCCATGCGCTTTGTGTTTGATTCATATTTATTCGATTTTCGTATTGCAGAGAATTCCTATTTATTCACGTTGGATGTCTCCCCCATATCCCACACCACTCCCACCAAAGAGGGCCCTGTCCTGGCCCTCTTTTCATTCATAGATTTTTCCCTTTCTATTCGTCTCTGTCCAGGGTCTCTGCAGTCTATGATACATCCTTGGAGAGGTAATATTCAAAACCAAAACGTCTTCTTTATACTTCAGATAAGAGTTCATTGGTGTATCCCTTACAGCCTATCCCAGACCAGGACCCCTTTTTCTCTCACAATAATGAGGTGGTGGCCTTGGGAAGCGGTCATGGTCATAGTGTGGTCACAAGAAGACTCGGTAACCAGGATTAATGGGACCTCCGTCCGGGGTGTCGGTCATAGCGGTAATGGGAATTCAAGGAGATGTAAGGCACAGATAAGGTCATTTGATTCAGGTGATATTGACAAATCATTTTGATCAAGAGGATTCCTTCAATGTTATTCAGTTAGTTGCATGTTAAACGCTTTGGTAAATTCATAGTTACATGCTCCTTTGATCAATCCTGTTTATAGCCCGCATCCATTTTGAAGAATACTAAATGAGTAGTATGAAACACTTTTCATTGATTCCTCTTCCATTACTTGCTGCAAGCTTTTTTTTAATTAATTTTTTATGTTTCCCTTTCTCACCTTGGGTTTTAAGCTGCGAGAGTGTGAGAGTTTTCCCTTCATTTGATCAACAACATCCTTTTCATCATTAACCTCCCTATCAACGGTGTACTCCTGTATTCAGCCTTCATACCCTCTCTGACAGCAGCAGTTTTTCTCAGAAAAGAAACCCAAGAAAAAACATGTCGAATAGGGAAACACCATGACACCAATCTCCTGGATAATAATCCTGAAGAAGTGGAGACAAAAGTCATTCATCTGCGTGTCGTCCACACTGGCAGGTTGACTTTTTGGACTGAGGACGGGTAATAATTGCGATGCTTTCAAAACTGATGAATGCAATCCAGAGAGTTGTGCCAACCAACTCGGGCGGCTCGTCTTTTAAGATGGGGAGAAAGGTGAAAAGAAAGAAAGTACACAGAGGAGCATTTATGTAACAAAACAAAGAAAGTGTATCAAATACTTTTGTTCTCAGTTTCACAGGAAGCAGGACTCATCGGATCCAGGCAATTTATCCTCAGTGTGATTAGGGGAAATTTAACAAACATACCTAAGATTTATTCAGTTTTATTGTATTTGCACATTCCAATACTTCTGTCTCAAACATTGTATGGATCCTCAAAACTAATTATGAACGTTGACACAAATTACACAAAAAAACATAAACCAACTCTAACACTACATCCACTCTTGATCAAACAAAAGTTATCAAGTAGACACAGAGAGAGGTGTTTCATCTTTACCTCCTCTCTCTCTCTCTCTCTCTCTCTCTCTCTCTCTCTCACACTATCTCTCTCTCTCTCTCTCACACTATCTCTCTCTCTCTCCCTCTCTCACTGTCTCTCTCCCTCTCTATCTCTCTCTCTTCTCTCTCTCTCTCTCTCTCTCTCTCTCTCTCTCTCTCTCTCTCTCTCTCTCTCTCTCTCTCTCTCACACTATCTCTCTCTCTCTCTCTCACACTATCTCTCTCTCTCTCCCTCTCTCACTGTCTCTCTCCCTCTCTATCTCTTTCTCTTCCTCTCTCTCTCTCTCTCTCTCTCTCTCTCTCTCTCTCTCTCTCTCTCTCTCTCTCTCTCTCTCTCTTCCTAAAGGTGTGGCGCTACTGCTGCTTCATTTACATGCATATCCCAGGTCAGAGGAATGTGTGTGCGGAATGTGAACTAATCTGTTCCTCCTTGATTATATCAATCCGTCTTTTCGCCCGGGTTTTGAACACCTCAATCAAACCTCCCCCAAGGTCGCCTTTGTAGCATGCTCTGCAGATTAAGTCCCTGTCATTGTACTAGGTGTGCTTTGAACTGGAGAGATCTAGAGAGGAGGAGAGAAAGAGAGAGAGACTGATGCTGGGAGTTGAAGAGTGGAGAACTGTGTTCTTTTGTAGGATGTCCAGATTTCAACTCAACTCCTGGTGAGACGAGTGAGAACAACACTGAAGGGCAGAAATATATCACTTCTTTAATTGGTAACATATATTTCTTTATCTGATTATTTTGAATGGCATGAGTTATCATATCTGTAGCAACAATCTGGATTATTGCTGATAAATTCATTAGCTTTTCATGTGCCATTGTCCTTCCCGTCGTGGTTCCTTCTTCCTCTCAGTAGTATAGTTGTGGTTCCCTTCAGTAGTATAGTAGTGGTTCCCCTCAGTAGTATAGTTGTGGTTCCTCTCAGTAGTACAGTTGTGGTTCCTCTCAGTAGTATAGTTGTGGTTCCTCTCAGTAGTATAGTAGTGGTTCCCCTCAATAGTATAGATGTGGTTCCTCTCAGTAGTTTAGTTGTGGTTCCTCTCAGTAGCATAGTAGAGGTTCCCATCAGTAGTATAGTTGTGGTTCCTCTCAGTAGTATAGTAGTGGTTCCCTTCAGTAGTAAAGTTGTGGTTCCTCTCAGTAGTATAGTAGTGGTTCCCATCAGTAGTATAGTTGTGGTTCCTCTCAGTAGTATAGTAGTGGTTCCCCTCAGTAGTATAGTTGTGGTTACTCTCAGTAGTATAGTTGTGGTTCCCCTCAGTAGTATAGTAGTGGTTCCTCTCAGTAGTATAGTTGTGGTTCCTCTCAGTAGTATAGTTGTGGTTCCCATCAGTAGTATAGTTGTGGTTCCTCTCAGTAGTATAGTAGAGGTTCCCATCAGTAGTATAGTTGTGGTTCCTCTCAGTAGTATAGTTGTGGTTCCTCTCAGTAGTATAGTTGTGGTTCCTCTCAGTAGTATAGTTGTGGTTCCTCTCAGTAGTATAGTTGTGGTTCCTCTCAGTAGTATAGTAGAGGTTCCCATCAGTAGTATAGTAGTGGTTCCCCTCAGTAGTATAGTTGTGGTTACACTCAGTAGTATAGTTGTGGTTCCCCTCAGTAGTATAGTTGTGGTTCCTCTCAGTAGTATAGTAGTTGTTCCTCTCAGTAGTATAGTTGTGGTTCCTCTCAGTAGTATAGTTGTGGTTCCTCTCAGTAGTATAGTTGTGGATCCTCTAAGTAGTATAGTTGTGGATCCCATCAGTAGTATAGTTGTGCTTCCTCTCAGTAGTATAGTAGAGGTTCCCCTCAGTAGTATAGTTGTGGTTACTCTCAGTAGTATAGTTGTGGTTCCCCTCAGTAGTATAGTTGTGGTTCCTCTCAGTAGTATAGTAGTGGTTCCTCTCAGTAGTATAGTTGTGGTTCCTCTCAGTAGTATAGTTGTGGTTCCCATCAGTAGTATAGTTGTGGTTCCTCTCAGTAGTAGAGTTGTGGTTCCCCTCAGTAGAATAGTAGTGGTTCCTCTCAGTAGTATAGTTGTGGTTCCTCTCAGTAGTATAGTTGTGGATCCCATCAGTAGTATAGTTGTGCTTCCTCTCAGTAGTATAGTAGAGGTTCCCCTCAGTAGTATAGTTGTGGTTACTCTCAGTAGTATAGTTGTGGTTCCCCTCAGTAGTATAGTTGTGGTTCCTCTCAGTAGTATAGTAGTGGTTCCTCTCAGTAGTATAGTTGTGGTTCCTCTCAGTAGTATAGTTGTGGTTCCCATCAGTAGTATAGTTGTGGTTCCTCTCAGTAGTAGAGTTGTGGTTCCCCTCAGTAGAATAGTAGTGGTTCCTCTCAGTAGTATAGTTGTGGTTCCTCTCAGTAGTATAGTTGTGGTTCCCATCAGTAGTATAGTTGTGGTTCCTCTCAGTAGTATAGTAGAGGTTCCCATCAGTAGTATAGTTGTTGTTCCTCTCAGTACTATAGTTGTGGTTCCTCTCAGTAGTATAGTTGTGGTTCCTCTCAGTAGTATAGTTGTGGTTCACCTCAGTAGAATAGTTGTGGTTCCTCTCAGTAGTATAGTTGTGGTTCCTCTCAGTAGTAAAGTAGTGGTTCCCCTCAATAGTATAGTTGTGGTTCCTCTTAGTAGTATAGTTGTGGTTCCTCTCAGTAGTATAGTAGTGGTTCCCCTCAGTAGTATAGTAGTGGTTCCCCTCAGTAGTATAGTTGTGGTTCCTCTCAGTAGTATAGTTGTGGTTCTTCTCAGTAGTATAGTAGTTGTTTCCCCTCAGTAGTATAGTTGTGGTTCCTCTCAGTAGTATAGTTGTGGTTCCTCTCAGTAGTATAGTAGTGGTTCCTCTCAGTAGTATAGTTGTGGTTCCCCTCAGTAGTATAGTAGTGGTTCCCTTCAGTAGTATAGTAGTGGTTCCCTTCAGTAGTATAGTAGTGGTTCCCATCAGTAGTATAGTTGTGGTTCCCCTCAGTAGTATAGTAGTGGTTCCCCTCAGTAGTATAGTTGTGGTTCCTCTCAGTAGTATAGTTGTGGTTCCCCTCAGTAGTATAGTAGTGGTTCCCTTCAGTAGTATAGTAGTGGTTCCCTTCAGTAGTATAGTAGTGGTTCCCATCAGTAGTATAGTTGTGGTTCCCCTCAGTAGTATAGTAGTGGTTCCCCTCAGTAGTATAGTTGTGGTTCCTCTCAGTAGTATAGTTGTGGTTCCCTTCAGTAGTATAGTAGTGGTTCCCCTCAGTAGTATAGTTGACGTTTAAACAGTTCAGTATATTCCATCACATCACAATAGAGTCTGTGGGCTTGAGGCCTGTATGTATGTAGTATTAGTTGGATGAAAGCATCTAAGAGGGGACAGCGTTATGATTTATCCACTGGACACAATGTACAATTTACAGCAGTCTGATATTTTCATCTATCACTTGCCAGTGACAGAGGGAGTGGAGCTCTTTTCCCTATTCCAACTCTTGATCTGAATACCAACTGGAACAATGCCTCGATTGGAACAGAGTTTGTAAAGGCTCTCTCTCTCTCTCCCCCCCTCTCCCTCTCCCTCTCTCTCTCTCTTTCTCTCTCTCTCACTCTCTCTCTCTCTCCCTCTCTCTCTCTCTCCCCCCAACATTTGAATGTATCTAATGTCCATACCTCATCAAGCACCATTGTTATGTTTAAAACATCCTTAGTAATATGTATGCTCTCGGCTAAAATAATGAAATAATCTCACCAAGACAAACCAATCATTTATTAAGCCATTCTAGCCATGCTAGATCCATTTAATTGTGTTTCATTCTCAAACACACAATGCCTCAAGACAACTATGTCCCTTTAGGAAACTCCATCTAACCAATGGATAGACAGTATTAACTGGTTATGTCTATCATAATAAAATATAGAGTTGTAGTCACATAGAGATAGATATTAATACATAGAGATGTGTAGATATTAATACATAGAGATATGTAGATATTAATACAGAGATAGATATTAATACATAAAGATAGATATTAAAACATAGAGATATGTAGATATTAATACACAGAGATATATATTAATACACAGAGATAGATATTAATACATAGAGATAGATATTAATACATAGAGATAGATATAAATACATAGAGATAGATATTAATACATAGAGATAGATATTAATACATAGAGATAGATATTAATACATAGAGATATGTAGATATTAATACATAGAGACAGATATTAATGCATATAGATAGATATTAATACATAGAGAGAGATATTAATACATAGAGATAGACATTAATACATAGAGATAGATATTAATACATAGAGATATTTAGATATTAATACATAGAGAGAGATATTAATACATAGAGAGAGATATTAATACATAGAGACAGATATTAATACATAGAGAGAGATATTAATACATAGAGATATATATTAATACATAGAGATATATATTAATACATTGAGATATGTATATATTAATACATATAGATAGATATTAATACATAGAGATGTGTAGATATTAATACATAGAGATATATATTAATACATATAGATATATATTAATACATAGAGATGTGTAGATATTAATACATAGAGATAGATATTAATACATAGAGATATATATTAATACATATAGATATGTAGATATTAATACACAGTGATATATATTAATACATAGAGATAGATATTAATACATAGAGACAGATATTAATACATAGAGATATGTAGATATTAATACATAGAGACAGATATTAATACATAGAGATTAGTAGATATTAATACATAGAGAGAGATATTAATACATAGAGATATGTAGATATTAATACATAGAGATATGTAGATATTAATACATAGAGACAGATATGAATACATAGAGATATATATTAATACATAGAGATATATATTAATACATAGAGATATGTAGATATTAATACATATAGACAGATATTAATACATAGAGATGTGTAGATATTTATACATAGAGATAGATATTAATACATAGAGATATGTAGATATTAATACATAGAGATAGATATTAATACATATAGATATGTAGATATTAATACATAGTGATAGATATTAATACATAGTGATAGATATTAATACATAGAGATAGATATTAATACATAGAGACAGATATTAATACATAGAGACAGATATTAATACATATAGATATATATTAATACGTAGAGATAGATATTAATACATGGAGACAGATATTAATACATAGAGATATGTAGATATTAATACATAGAGATAGATATTAATACATAGAGATTTGTAGATATTAATACATAGAGATATGTAGATATTAATACATAGAGATATATATTAATACATAGAGATAGATATTAATACATAGAGATATGTAGATATCAATACATATAGACAGATATTAATACATATATATATGTAGATATAAATATATAGAGATAGATATTAATACATAGAGATAGATATTAATACATAGAGATATGTAGATATTAATACATAGAGACAGATATTAATACATAGAGATAGATATTAATACATAGAGACATATATTAATACATAGAGATATGTATATATTAATACATATAGATAGATATTAATACATAGAGATGTGTAGATATTAATACATAGAGATAGATATTAATACATATAGATATGTAGATATTAATACATATAGATAGATATTAATACATAGAGATAGGTATTAATACATAGATATGTGTAGATATTAATACATAGAGATAGATATTAATACATATAGATATGTAGATATTAATACATATAGATAGATATTAATACATAGAGATAGGTATTAATACATAGAGATATGTAGATATTAATACATAGAGACAGATATTAATACATAGAGATAGATATTAATACATAGAGATATATATATATTAATACATATAGATATGTAGATATTAATACATAGTGATAGATATTAATACATAGAGATAGATATTAATACATAGAGATAGATATAAATACATAGAGATAGATATTAATACGTAGAGATAGATATTAATACATATAGATATATATTAATACGTAGAGATAGATAATAATACATAGAGATATGTAGTAATACATAGAGATATGTAGATATTAATACATAGAGATAGATATTAATACATAGAGACAGATATTAATACATAGAGATATGTATATATTAATACATAGAGATAGATATTAATACATAGAGATTTGTAGATATTAATACATAGAGAGAGATATTAATACATAGAGATATATATTAATACACAGAGATAGATATTAATACATAGAGATATATATTCATACAAAGAGATATGTAGATATTAATACATATAGATAGATATTAATACATAGAGATGTGTAGATATTAATACATAGAGATAGATATTAATACATATAGATATGTAGATATTAATACATATAGATATATATATTAATACATAGAGATAGATATTAATACATAGAGATGTGTAGATATTAATACATAGAGATAGATATTAATACATATAGATATGTAGATATTAATACATATAGATAGATATTAATACATAGAGATAGATATTAATACATAGAGATATGTAGATATTAATACATAGAGACAGATATTAATACATAGAGATAGATATTAATACATAGAGATATATGTATTAATACATAGTGATAGATATTAATACATAGTGATAGATATTAATACATAGTGATAGATATTAATACATAGAGATAGATATAAATACATAGAGATAGATATTAATACGTATAGATAGATATTAATACATAGAGATAGATATTAATACATAGAGATAGATATTAATACATACAGATATATATTAATACATACATATAGATATAAATACATATATATATATATATATTAATACATAGAGATATATATTAATACATAGAGATATGTAGATATAGATAGATATTAATACATACAGATAGATATTAATACATACAGATAGATATTAATACATACATATAGATAAAAATACATATATATATATATAGATATTAATACATAGAGATATATATTAATAAATAGAGATATGTAGATATAGATAGATATTAACACATACAGATAGATATTAATACATACCGATAGATATTAATACATAGATATAGATATTAATACATAGAGATACAGTGGGGCAAAAAAGTATTTAGTCAGCCACCAATTGTGCAAGTTCTCCCACTTAAAAAGATGAGAGAGGCCTGTAATTTTCATCATAGGTACACTTCAACTATGAGAGACTTCAACTATCCAGAAAATCACATTCTATGATTTTTAATGAATTTATTTGCAAATTATGGTGGAAAATAAGTATTTGGTCACCTACAAACAAGCAAGATTTCTGGCTCTCACAGACCTGTAACTTATTTTTTAAGAGGCTCATCTGTCCTCCACTCGTTACCTGTATTAATGGCACCTGTTTGAACTTGTTATCAGTATAAAAGACACCTGTCCACAACCTCAAACAGTCACACTCCAAACTCCACTATGGCCAAGACCAGAGAGCTGTCAAAGGACACCAGAAACAAAATTGTAGACCTGCACCAGAATGGGAAGACTGAATCTGCAATAGGTAAGCAGCTTGGTGTGAAGAAATCAACTGTGGGAGCAATTATTAGGAAATGGAAGACATACAAGACCACTGATAATCTCCCTCGATCTGGGGCTCCACGCAAGATCTCACCCCGTGGGGTCAAAATGATCACAAGAACGGTGAGCAAAAATCCCAGAACCACACAGGGGGACCTAGTGAATGACCTGCAGAGAGCTGGGACCAAAGTAACAAAGGCTACCATCAGTAACACACTACGCCGCCAGGGACTCAAATCCTGCAGTGCCAGACGTGTCCCCCTGCTTAAGCCAGTACATGTCCAGGCCTGTCTGAAGATTGCTGGAGAGCATTTGGATGATCCAGAAGAGGATTGGGAGAATGACATATGGTCAGATGAAACCAAAATATAACTTTTTGGTAAAAACTCAACTCGTCGTGTTTGGAGGAGAAAGAATGCTGAGTTGCATCCAAGGAACACCATACCTACTGTGAAGCATGGGGGTGGAAACAATGATCCCAAACACACCGCCTGGGCAACGAAGGAGTGGCTTCGTAAGAAGCATTTCAAGGTCCTGGAGTGGCCTAGCCAGTCTCCAGATCTCAACCCCATAGAAAATCTTTGGAGGGAGTTGAAAATCCGTGTTGCCCAGCGACAGCCCCGAAACATCACTGCTCTAGAGGAGATCTGCATGGAGGAATGGGCCAAAATACCAGCAACAGTGTGTGAAAACCTTGTGAAGACTTACAGAAAACGTTTGACCTCTGTCATTGCCAACAAAGGGTATATTACTAGATAAACTTTTGTTATTGACCAAATACTTTTTTTCCACCATAATTTGCAAATAAATTCATTACAAATCCTACAATGTGAGTTTCTGGAAAAAAAATTATCATTTTGTCTCTCATAGTTGAAGTGTACCTATGATGAAAATTACAGGCCTCTCTCATCTTTTTAAGTGGGAGAACTTGCACAATTGGTGGCTGACTAAATACTTTTTTGCCCCACTGTATGTAGATATTAATACATTCCACAGTTCCTATCTGAAGGTGGCTCATCAGTCTTTGAATATATTCCCTTCTGCAAGCTGAAATAAATCTTAATTTAGTGGTGTGCTGGTCTTGGGTTCTTATTACGGCGGTTTCTTTCCTCCAACATACAGTACATTATGGACAATGAGACCATATCACAGATATTAAATGGAAGACGGCCTGAAAGTTTTCCCTAATCTCATTACATGCACTGTATCCCAACGCCTGGAGGAAAGGTTGCCTTAAACCACAATACTCCAGAGATTAACCTACACCCCTCCTACACCCTTCCTTCCTCCCTCTCTCCATCCTTCCCTCCAACATTCTCATTTATTTTTTCTTCCATCTCTTCTTCTATCCACATATCACCCCTGGCTTCACTTCTTTTATGCCGACATATCAATATAACATTTGATTTAATTCACTTGTCCTTAAATGTAAGGCATGATGATATGTTAGTTGGGTTATGCAGAATATCTTAACCCAAAGAAATTCCATTGGGATGTGTACGTAACCTCTAATTTATCTGACGAAGGCCGCATTTGCTTAAGACTAAGAGGTGTGTTCTTCAGTTCGCTAGATGGCCAGGATAATGGAGGTGGAGGTTGATTGTGCCTGTTGGAAGACACAGAGAGCAAGGATCACCTGTTAGCCTTTGGGTAGCAGTATGTGATGGATTACATACATTATAGTACAGAGGCCCGTCATCATGGGTTACTCTGAAATGCACATATGCGTCGTTTATTTTTTGACACTGGTGCCGGCCAGTGTGCTGAAGTTAAGTTAAGTGTACATGAAGTGGAATAAGTGGGAGAGGGTGAGTTACTGTAAGGGAGGGATAAAGCTAGTTGGGGTTGATATCAACTCCTTTTCCATCACTCATTGCTTTAACCATGATGCACAAAGTTTAGGGCTACATGGTCAGAACTTGGTCTCTATCAAAATAATAACTGATCAACTGTGGGACATCAACATTCAATGGTGATTAAGGCCAGCTCCACATAACACACTCTGGCCTTCGAGTCGTGACATTGCAGTGAGCGACAGGAAATTGCTTGATGTGGACTTCCTTTGTTCATCGTACGTAGCCAGTACTACACCTCCACTATACCTCCCTGGTCATCAATCATTCAATGAGATGAAAGTAATCAGTGAATGAATCACTCAGTCAATCAATACATCACACTACCTGTTCAATGGGATCCCAGGGTTAATATACAGTGTTTATGAAATAATGAATGCTGGCCGCCTTCTCCCCTAATGCAAAAAATCCTAAAACACAATTATTCAGTATGCCTTTTACTCTGTCGAACAGATCATCTGTTATTGCATGTCTTCGGTTCCATATGAAATCTAAATCCTTATTGGTGGTGAGCATCTCAGATTCAAAATACCATATCACATGGTCTAGTTGTGTGTGTGTATATTACCTTGGTAATTATTATGGGCACTACAAGCAGCTTGGGGTCTGTTGACTCCACCGTGACAAAAGACATCCATGTAATGCAATCATTAAAGCATGCAAATAAATCACAGATAAACGTGGGTAAACAGAAAAACGTGGGTAAACAGCAAAACAAACACACACACACACACACACACACACACACACACACAGAAATGGGATTTTACTGCTCTCTATATCATCACATCTATCCGTCTTTTCATGGAATGATTTTCCAGTGTTCCACGTGGTCAGTCGCTGGAATGCCAAATGAGGGAGAAGCCGGGGTGGCGGTGTAAATTAATAATCCACCTTTTGTTATGTGAAAATTATGATCTCCTCCCTGTCCCGAAAAGACACAAACACAAACACACACGTGAACTCACTCGCATGCACGCACGCATGCACACACACACACACACACACACTCACACATACACACACACAGGCTGGTGGTAATGGAGGCAACAGGGAGTTCTGCATCAGGGCGCATTCTCTTTAGCCCGGTGTGCCCGGGTACCCAAGCCTGTCTCTGTCACTGCTACAGTGGCAGCTGGCGCGAGCTGGCATGGGGAGAGGGTGGCGGTGGCACAGGACTCTAAACAAATACATTGCATATCAGCCTGTTTGGTCGTGTCTGAGTGTGTGTGCTGAGGGGCGTGTCAGTCTCTATGTTGATATGATCTTGATGTCTATCCATTTGTTTATCTACGGTCTGTATTTCTACAACATCTATTCATCTGTCATCACCCATCAGTCTGTTTGTATATGTCTGTATTCCAGGCTATCGATCCTCTTGTTTGTCTGTCTGTCTTTCTGGCTGTTACTCTGTCCAATTATCTATTTGTTTCGGTCTGTATGTCTACCGCTATTGGGTTGAGAGGTAACTCTTCAGACTTCATCAGATGGAACCTATGAGCAATGTTGGGTAGGTTACTTTCCAAATGTAATCTGTTACAGTTACTAGATACCTGTTCAAATCAGTAGCGTAATTTATGGATGACCCAATCTCGTTGACGTAATCTGATTATTTTCAGTTACTTTTCGATTACTTTCCCCTTAAGAGGCGTTAGAAGAAGACAGAAATGATCCATCAAACGCATTTGGTGCGTCGTCATAGTGGTCTCTGACTGGTGGTTATCATTTGGTGCGTCATCATAGTGGTCTCTGACTGGTGGTTATCATTTGGTGCGTCATCATAGTGGTCTCTGACTGGTGGTTATCATTTGGTGTGTCATCATAGTGGTCTCTGATTGGTGGTCATCATTTGGTGTGTCATCATAGTGGTCTCTGATTGGTGGTCATCATTTGGTGTGTCATCATAGTGGTCTCTGATTGGTGGTCATCATTTGGTGTGTCATCATAGTGGTCTCTGATTGGTGGTTATCATTTGGTGTGTCATCATAGTGGTCTCTGATTGGTGGTCATCATTTGGTGTGTCATCATAGTGGTCTCTGATTGGTGGTTATCATTTGGTGTGTCATCATAGTGGTATCTGATTGGTGGTTATCATTTGGTGTGTCATCATAGTGGTCTCTGATTGGTGGTTATCATTTGGTGTGTCATCATAGTGGTCTCTGACTGGTGGTTATCATTTGGTGTGTCATCATAGTGGTCTCTGATTGGTGGTCATCATTTGGTGTGTCATCATAGTGGTCTCTGATTGGTGGAAGTCATCTGTTGTGCATCATAGTGGTCTCTGATTGGTGGTCATCATTTGGTGTGTCATCATAGTGGTCTCTGATTGGTGGTCATCATTTGGTGTGTCATCATAGTGGTCTCTGATTGGTGGAAGTCATCTGTTGTGCATCATAGTGGTCTCTGATTGGTGGTTATCATTTGGTGTGTCATCATAGTGGTCTCTGATTGGTGGTTATCATTTGGTGTGTCATCATAGTGGTCTCTGATTGGTGGTTATCATTTGGTGTGTCATCATAGTGGTCTCTGACTGGTGGTTATCATTTGGTGTGTCATCATAGTGGTCTCTGATTGGTGGTCATCATTTGGTGTGTCATCATAGTGGTCTCTGATTGGTGGTTATCATTTGGTGTGTCATCATAGTGGTCTCTGATTGGTGGTTATCATTTGGTGTGTCATCATAGTGGTCTCTGATTGGTGGTTATCATTTGGTGTGTCATCATAGTGGTCTCTGATTGGTGGTCATCATTTGGTGTGTCATCATAGTGGTCTCTGATTGGTGGTCATCATTTGGTGTGTCATCATAGTGGTCTCTGATTGGTGGTCATTATTTGGTGTGTCATCATAGTGGTCTCTGATTGGTGGTCATCATTTGGTGTGTCATCATAGTGGTCTCTGATTGGTGGTCATCATTTGGTGTGTCATCATAGTGGTCTCTGATTGGTGGTCATTATTTGGTGTGTCATCATAGTGGTCTCTGATTGGTGGTCAGACTAACTCAGGTGGAACAAACTTAAACTTGTACCTTTTTTCAACGCTGAATTGAATGTCATTGAGAAAAACAGAAAAGGTGTCAATGTATTTTTTTTTCGTAAACATCCTTTCTGAATTTAAAAGTAATCCAATAAGTAATCATCTAGTGGAGGAGGAGTAACCTGATTGCAATATTTTTACTGGTAACGTAACTGATTCCAGTTACTGTTGTTTTTGTTATCAGATTAGATGCAACTGATTACATGTAATCAGTTACTCCCCAACCCCGCCCATGAGGCATACAAGTTAATTACAAGTAGCCTGACTGATACTGTGATTCTGTAGTCCGTATCTCAAATCTCACCCCTTTAATGAGCACTACTTTTGACCGATACCCATAGAGCTCTGGTCAAAAGTAGTGCTCCACATAGGGTGTAATTTGGGATACTGCCGTAGTCCTGTTGCCACTGAGTTCCCCCAGAAAGGTCAGCTTCTAACGGAGAGTTATGCAAGTGGCCTTTAGCTAGGTTCATTTACTCTTTTTAACAGAGGGCTTGTAAAGGAGGGCAGGCCTGCTCTGTTCTGGGAGTAAAAGGGTACATGTACTCAGTTCCTCTGGGAGGAAAGAGTAGCCGTTGACTAATCCCCTGCTTCTTGAAGTTCATCTGTTGTGTGTTGGACCCTCAGTCTCTGATAAGAGAAACTTTGAGCAATGGACAGATGATGATGATGATGATGACGGTAATGATGATAATAATACAAATGGTGATGATGATGATGGTGATGATGATGTTGATTTGGTATTAATTAGGATCCCAGTTAGCCGCTACAAAAGCAGCAACTACTAATCCTGGGGTTAATATGAAACATTAAATACTACAGTACATTCAGAAAGTATTCAGACCCCTTCACCTTTTCCACATTTTGTTACGTTACAGCCTTATTCTAAAATAGAAAACAAAAAATTACACACACAATACCCCATAATGACAAAGCAAAAACAGGTTCTTAGAATTAAAAAAAAATGTATTAAAACAAAAAAAAACAGAAATAGCCTATTTACATAAGTATTACGAACCTTTGCTATGAGACTCAGGCAATTGAGCTCAGGTGCATCCTGTTTCCATTGATAATTATTGAGATGTTTCTACAACTTGATTTGAGTCCACCTGTGGTAAATTAAATTGATTGGACATGATTTGGCAAGGCTCACACCTGTCTATATAAGGTCCCAGAGTTGACAGTGCATGTCAGTGCAAAAGCCAAGCCATGAGGATGAAGGAATTGTCTGTAGAGCTCCGAGACAGGATTGTGTCGAGGCACAGATCTGGGGAAGGACACCAAAACATTTCTGCATCATTGAAGGTCCACAAGAACACAGTAGCCTCAATCATTCACAAAATAAACTAGGGCCTGCAGGACCTGTCTGGTCGCTTGAGATGCCAAGAAGGCAGAGCAACGCCCTATCATGGAGAGACCTCTTCCCATTTCAGCAACCATTGAGTCTATATGTTTTGACCATGACAGGTCATTAGTAAAAACAGAACACAATAATGTCCTTAGCACACCACACTCAACGGAATTTGCATGAGAGAGGCTTCCATTAACGAAAAGCCTCTGTCTATGTAACATGACGATAAATGTATATTTTTTATTGGTTATGTTTCATGGAGAATCGGTCTTTCCCCGCTTTCTTTTTGTCAGCGTATTTATTTGAGAGAAATTGATTTCTAGCAAAGCCAAGTTGTGAGATCAGGTTATTTTCCGTTATTAACTGTAGTATCTATCTATTTGTTATGTTACACATTTGCCAGCATGTAATTTTTCCTAGTTTACCATTTATTTTCTTCTGGATATGAATTACTTGGTCTTACTAAATATGTAGCTCTTGAATGAAAACTAAGAAGTGACGAGAGAACCTTTAGGAAATAAAGGCTTTGCATTATTTTTCTTTCCTCTGTCTGACTGTTACGGAGACACGATGAGTAGGGAGAGGAGAGAGAAGCAAGGAAGATAGCTTTTATTCTAACCTGGTAAATCTCCAATTGCTCAAACTACTCCGTTTATGACAATATTCATTGGGGTCGAACCTGCTACTGTATGTCTGTTATCCAGTTATGCCTTTAAAAAACGGATTAAGGGGTCGAATCGGTAATATCCCCCCCCCCCTGAATTGAAGTAACCCTGTCTGCTTTTACCACAGCATGGGCCACTTTTTATTATTTCCCCTGTTCGATAATACATCCCTATTTACATGTTGTTACGCATCCACCTTCTGAGATGTGTTCAGACATGTATACTATTGACTATGGCCCTCACCGTTGGTCATGTGACTTCCTGCTCGCTGATATTGGCCTATAACCCTGGATCAATGAGCTGAAATGTGTCAAATGACGGGTAATACTGTAAATGTAAACCCAAGGAAAAAAAGGTGTGTAGGTTTGTTTTCCCAGTGGTTTTAGTAGTAAGTAGAAGAAAAAAACAGACATCTAGAGAGAGAGAGAGCGAGAGAGAGAGAGAGAGAGAGAGAGAGAGAGAGAGAGACAGAGAGAGAGATTCCATTATACGTCTCAGTGGTATTTAAACTGCTACAATTACATGGAAACACTTGGTTGACCAGAGCAGCCACTGTGTCTCCTACCACCGCAGGCTTAGAGACGACCCTCTATACCCACCTGATACTCACATACACACACACACACACACACACACACACAACCAAGGGGGGACTGTGAAATTGGCCAGGCACAAGGCAGCTGAGTCTCAACAGTAGGGGGTGCAAGTTAGCTGGTGAGGCATACTTATCTCTGTGCCTTTCCATGGCTCAGGTGTCACTCAAATACGTATGTGTGAGTGTGCGTATTATTGGATTTACTATGTCTGCATCATGAGACTGGTATGTCTTTGACCCTATTAGCATCAATGATAACGTTTGAAGTTAAATCAAATCAAATTGTATTGGTCACATACACCCATTTAGCAGAAGTTATTGTGGGTGGTAGTGAAACGCTTGTGTTTCTAGTTCCAGAAGCGCAGTAATATCTAACAATTCACAACAACACACACACATATCTAAAAGTAAAAGAATGGAATTAAGAACTATATAAAGTGAAGTTAAGTGCATGACAAAAGTCTATGGCCTCCTTCTAGAATATGATTCTGTGATATTGTACAGTACCAAGCCAGCACTTCAGTGGTTTAAGCCTCTTTAAATAAGTAACATTTTAACTGTAGCCCTGGGTTGTGATTAATAACAAGCTAGCAGTATCTACCTATGGAGGGAATATCGTTTCAAATCAGCACACAAGGTCACTGGCTGGAAAATCACTTTGGATTATATACTACACTCTACACTAAAGAGTGAAACGGCATCATAACATGCAAATCATATACATAGTGCCTCTGATGGGTCATATACGCCTGGTGGGCCTGCCAATATATAGGACTTGTTAAGGTTACGTATGTTAATGTGTGTGTAGGAATATGATATGGTGGAAATTGATGGTTACTCATGGTTACAATGCCCTGAGAAAGCCACTGATGCTCGGTTTAAATAAAACATGTATGTCTTGAATATTGTTCAAGACATAACATAACTAGCAACCTGGACTCAGGGGTTGACCTAACATAACTCCGGGACGCTCAAATGAGTATGATACGCTACGTTTGGTACGGTGTATATTCATTTGTGGATGTCCATCATCCATTTTGGTGTGAGATGTTACAAATTACAATTTGTATGACATGTTATGAATTACAATTCGTATGTAACAAATTGCAATTCGCACAATGTTTTACGAAATTGCAGTATGTATGATATGTTACGGATTTCCACTTGGTTGTGGATAGAATTAGCTAGGCGGATAGGAGGCTAACGCTAAAGTTAGCTAGGTGGTTAACATTAGGTTTAGGGTAAGGGTTCGCTAACATGCTAAGTATTTGCAAAGTAGCTCAAAAGTAGTAAGTAGTTGCAAAGTTGATAATTAGCTAAAATGCTAAAGTTGTGATGAGATTCAAACACCCAACCTCTGGGTTGTTAGACTTTTAGGTTATACACCTACCGAAAAGCTGAAATGATGTGGAAACAACATTGATTCAACTAGTTATTCCCCAGTGAGCTTCTGTCTTGTGTAACCATACCAAACGTAACATATCATACTCATTTAAGTCTCCCGGATATTTGTTTACTATGTTACGTCTAGTCTATGAGACCAGTCTGTAACTACATGTAGTTAAGAGATAACCAAGATTTTCTTTACTTAACTGAACTTGAAGATAAGAGACAAAACACTGACTTTGCCTTGTTTCTGAATTATTGTATACGCCAAATCTTCACAAACACACTCTTATAGAATAATTCCTGCAATATATTTTGTTTGCTAATGTTGGCAACAAAACAGTATGAACGACTAGAAAAGGTACAAGCATCTGGTCTTTATATATTTTTTCCCAATTACAGTATATATTTGAACGGCACAATGGTAATTTCAGTTGTCATTTAATTTGCGCTAAATTAAAATTAATTACCAAAGGCAATCTAAAGTATATTGAAAGTGCTACAAATTGGATTAATTCATGATTTTTGCTGGAAGTAAAGAAATTGAAAACTCAGCCACATATAATTATGCTTAATGGAGATTTTTGGATCACAAAGAGAGACAAAAAGAGGAGGGAAAAATCCATTAAAAATGTAAAATAAGTGTTGAGACATTGAAGGGTTGATTTTTCTTTACATTCAAATAATTAAACAGCACGCCACCTCTCCTACACACACGCACGCACGCACGCACGCACGCACGCACGCACGCACGCACGCACGCACGCACGCACACACACACACACACACACACACACACACACACACACACACACACACACAAACACACACACTCTCACTTGGTGACAGCAGGTATTCTTAAACTCCTTGGCTTTAACAAGACTTATTTATACCACGTTCACACTGAGCTTTCACATAGCCTAAAACCCATCTAATTGAAGAAGGAGCCCTAAACTATTCTGGCGTGATTTTGGAGAAGTTCTTCCACTCCCTGCAGAGCAAAACTTTTTGGTTTTCAAATGTCTCTCTGTTTGAGTAAATAGTTTAGTCTTGATTTGGGATTCAAAACCCCCTCTTTGAAATCGGAGGTCTCTGTGAATGTTTGGTTGAACTGATATTGCATTTGAAGAGTATTGTTAGTGGCCTTCTTGTGGCTCAATGTTTTTTACATTACACTACTGTTCAAAAGTTTGGGGTCACTTAGAAATGTCCTTGTTTTTGATAGAAAAGCACACATGTTTGTCCATTCAAATAAAATAAAATAGATCAGAAATACAGTGTAGACATTGTTAATGTTGTAAATGACTATTGTAGCTAGACATTTTTTTTTATAGAATATCTACATAGGCGTACATAGGCCCATTATCAGCAACCATCACTCCTGTGTTCCAATGGCACAATGTGTTAGCAAATGCAAGTTGATCATTTAAAAAAAAAAAAAGACCTGCTACATTTCAAAGGCTGATTGATCATTAGAAAACCCTTTTGCAGTTATGTTAGCACAGCTGAAAACTGTTGTGCTGATTTAAAGAAGCAATAAAACTGGCCTTCTTTAGACTAGTTGAGTATCTGGAGCATCAGCATTTGTGGGTTTGATTACAGGCTAAAAATGGCCAGAAACAAAGACCTTTCATCTGAAACTCGTCAGTCTATTCTTGTTTTGAGAAATTAAGGCTATTCCATGCAAGTAATTGCCAAGAAACTGACAATCTCATACAACTCTGTGTACTACCATCACAGAACAGCGCAAACTGGCTCTAACCAGAATAGAAAGAGGAGTGGGAGGCCCTGGTGCACAAACGAGCAAGAGGACAAGTACATTAGAGTGTCTAGTTTGAGAAACAGGCGCCACACAAGTCCTCAATTGGCAGCTTCATTAAATGGTACCCACAAAACACCAGTCTCAACGTCAACAGTGAAGAGGCGGCTCCGGGATGCTAGCCTTTGGGAACCTCTTTGTTTCTGGCCATTTTGAGCCTGTAATCGAACCCACGAATGCTGATGCTCCAGATACTCTATCATCATCATCATCATCTGCCACATGGCTTCCGCACACCACCAGCACAGCCTTAATGTACAGCTATTAGCACACTAGAGAAAAAAGGTCTAAGCTATTCTCTTCCACTAGCTAACGGCTTTCCTTTTTTTTCATATAGGCAATACAACTCTGGTTTCAATACAGGGCGGCCGAGTGAGTGCGCACCCGCTGCAATTTTCTCTGTGAAAATGTATATTTCAGCTTTGCTTCCTGAAAGGACGGCCCCATTATAGAGCTCAGTCTCATTGATTGAAATGCTTTTAAACTTGCATGTGGACATTAATGCAGAAAGGGGAGGCTTTTCAGGGGCGAACAAGACATGTTGTACGTCGTCTATTCAATCTGGGGCCGAGCTAGGTCTCTCCAGTTAAAATGTTTTTCAAAAATACGTGGCAGGGAAGAATACGATTCAAATTCTGAAGGGGGAATTAACTGTGGCTGGGAGAGAAAATAAAGAACAGCCTGTTCAATGTCTATCAAGGCCGATAGAGAAAACGAGAGAGATTGTTCCAAACATTATTGTTAGATGTAAACAAGTGGTGTTTTTCAACTTAATGTTACACACCTTGAGACAAACCGTCAGAGCTTTCGTAGGTTCCATTAACTTTTAGCAGCTTGCGGATGCAATGTGCGACAAAGCACGTCTCTGCATATTTATTTAACCAATCTGTTCACCCATGTGATCATACATACCTTGCAAATGTGGGAGCCAAGAGTTACATATCACACCTAGGCAGGAAGTCAATGCATAGATGCCGGGCTGATCCTGTCTCTATGGTGATGGTGGCTGATGCGTTGAGGTCGTACCCTTGGTTTTAAGGGATCAAACGTGCACAGAGGCATGGCAGCGAATGTATCTACAGACCGGAGCTCTTAATGAATGGAGGGAAATTGATTGATCAAGCTCCCACAACAACCTTTAGCATCCCACACTTGCATACACACATTCACAGACACATATACACACACACGCGCACACACGCACACGTAAACACGCACTCACACACACAGCCACCAGGGTTTTAGCAGTCTACATCTTGAGTTGAATCTCAAGTCATCCTCGATTATACTATCCTAATTTTAGAGGGTGATGGAGCTGGATGCTGATGACGACCATCACAAATTCATATATTTGGATGAGGCAGGTTTTAATCTGGCCAAGACAAGGAGGAGAGGTCGGAATTTCATTGGCCAGCGGGCAACCATCCAAGTACCTGGACAACGTGGGGCCAACATTACCATGTGTGCGGCTATATCAGAAGATGGTGTGGTGGGACGCAGACCTCATATTGGACCATATAATGCAGCTCTCCTTGTCACCTTTCTTGATGAGCTCGATCAGGTTTGTAGAGCTGAAGATGTGACCTATGTCATTGTGTGGGACAATGTCAGGTTCCATCATGCTCATGTGGTGCAAGCATGGTTTCAGGCCCATGCACAATTTACCACCCTGTATTTACCCCCATACTCTCCCTTCCTTAACCCGATTGAGGAATTTTTCTCCGCATGGAGATGGAAGGTTCATGATAGGCACCCTCATGAACAAGTCACTCTTCTCCAGGCCATGGATGACGCCTGCAATGACATCACAGCAGACCAGTGTCAGGCCTGGATTCGCCATGCCCGAAGGTTTTTTCCAAGATGTTTGGCTAATCACTCCTGTTTTGTTTCTTACAGTACAAGCAAGCAAGTTGAGGAACACTGCATTTGATGTTTTACAGTACTGTCTTTTCTTTTCTATTTCATAGCTAATTATTTTTGCTTTGATTCAAATAAACCTATGTTGTGATTGTACTGTAGTGTTTTGCATCAATATATTACAAACTTTGTTCAATGATTCCACTGTGTCTGTAGTATTTTCTCTACTACCGCAGTACTTTTACAGAGATGTATTTACTGTATATGTAGTACCATAATGAAACCTGTATCACCTATTTTGTTCTACAATATTTAATGATTGTACAAACAATGACACAGTGAAACTATCGGTTGCTTGTGTGTGGGTGATCTATAGTTATGTTTCAATGGTATTTCACAGTAAATTTGTTTTTGAACCAATGATTGTGCAAGTGCAAGATTTCTTTAAAGATGTGAATAAACAATGCAATGTTTTGAACATTAGACAGCCTGTGTTACAAGTGATAACCGTTTTGAGTTTTGTGTCTAGAGTTTTGAAAAATGACATCAAGGTTCTGAAAATAGTAGCAAAGTGATTGTAAAAAACTGTATTTGAGCTGTCAGAGGACAACAATGCGTTTGATCTGACCCTTGGAATTCAATTACAGGCAAATAAGACAGGACAATGACCCTTCAACCAGCCATGTTGTCTCATTTGGAATATGATGCACAAATTCAGTTATGTGTTTATCCATCGAAGAATGGTGCCTAGCCAAAAGTTGGAGAAGATTACTCTTAGTGAGAGAGAGAGAGAGAGAGAGAGAGAGAGAGAGAGAGAGAGAGAGAAAAACCCTAAGGTGTAGAGATATCTATGTACCTCTCACCTCCATACTTATCTATAGCTTGACACCGAGAATATCAAGAATCACCTGCTTGTTCTATAGCTAGCTAACACTCTTTTACATTTGAAAGGATCCGTTCATGAAGAGAAGCTGTAAGGCTACCAGGCTGCTTTGGTTTGGTTTACCACTTTCCTGAGGCTGAGAATTGTACAGGCCCTGATCCTGCAGAAGAGCCATATTGGTTTTAATTTAATCTGAGGGAGGAGAGAATAAAGTGTGCATTTACTCTAGAAATGCCGGAGGAAGCAGACAAATCAATGTTATTATTGCTGTGTGGAAGACACTGGTGGAGCGTATTGAAAAGAGTCTTCGTCTTGATGAGAAAAAAGAGAAAGAAAAAAAATCGACATCTCCCTATTCTTCACTTAATGGTACCCTATATCCGGGTTACTCAACTAGAATGTTAATTTCTCTACCATAAACCGCCTCCTACTTCGTTTTAGAGAATTTGGAAGTATGTCCAACCGGCCTCACAACCACAGACCACGTGCAGACCACGTGTAACCACGTCAGCCCAGGACCTCCACATCTGGCTTCGTCACCTGAGACCAGCCACCCGGACAGCTGATGAAACTGTGGGTTTGCACAAACTATCAGAAACCTTCTCAGGGAATCTCATCTGTGGGCTCGTCGTACTCACCAGGGTCTTGACCTGACTGCAGTCCGGCATTGTAACCTACTTTAGTGGGCAAATGCTCACCTTCGATGGCTTGCTGGAGAAGTGTGCTCTTCATGGATGAAGAGTTTCAACTGTACCGGGCAGATGGCAGCCAGCCAGGTGGGGTTATGATTTGGGCAGGTACAGTGGGGAGAACAAGTATTTGATACACTGCCGATTTTGCAGGTTTTCCCACTTACAAAGCATGTAGAAGTCTGTAATTTTTATCATAGGTACTCTTTAACAGTGAGTGACGGAATCTAAAACAAAAATCCAGAAAATCACATTGTATGATTTTTAAGTAATTAATTTGCATTTTATTGCATGACTTAATTATTTGATACATCAGAAAAGCAGAACTTAATATTTGGTACAGAAACCTTTGTTTGCAATTACAGAGATCATACGTTTCCTGTAGTTCTTGACCAGGTTTGCACACACTGCATCAGGGATTTTGGCCCACTCCTCCATACAGACCTTCTCCAGATCCTTCAGGTTTCGGGGCTGTCGCTGGGCAATACGGACTTTCAGCTCCCTCCAAAGATTTTCTATTGGGTTCAGGTCTGGAGACTGGCTAGGCCACCCCAGGACCTTGAGATGCTTCTTACGGAGCCACTCCTTAGTTGCCCTGGATGTGTGATTCAGGTCGTTGTCATGCTGGAAGACCCAGCCACGACCCATCTTCAATGCTCTTACTGAGGGAAGGAGGTTTTTTTTTTATTTATTTTTTTTATTTCACCTTTATTTAACCAGGTAGGTCAGTTGAGAACAAGTTCTCATTTGCAACTGCGACCTGGCCAAGACAAAGCAAAGCAGTGTGACAAATAACAACACAGAGTTACACATTAAACAGTCAAAAACACAATATAAAAATCTATATACAGAGTGCAAAATGTAGTGCAAAAATGCAGTAAGGTTAAGAGGTAGAACAATAAATAGACTATAGTGGTGAAATAAATTACAGAATTATCATCATTAACACAGGAATGAAGGATGTGCAAATTATGATGTGCAAATAGAGGTACTGGAGGTTGTTGGCCAAGATCTCGCGATACATGGCCCCATTCATCCTCCCCTCAATACGGTGCAGTCGTCCTGTCCCCTTTGCAGAAAAGCATCACCAAAGAATGATGTTTCCACCTCCATGCTTCACGGTTGGGATGGTGTTCTTGGGGTTGTACTCATCCTTCTTCTTCCTCCAAACACGGCGAGTGGAGTTTCGACCAAAAAGCTCTATTTTTGTCTCATCAGACCACATGACCTTCTCCCATTCCTCCTCTGGATCATCCAGATGGTCATTGGCAAACTTCAGACGGGCCTGGACATGCGCTGGCTTGAGCAGGGGGACCTTGCATGCGCTAAAGGATTTTAATCCATGACGGCGTAGTGTGTTACTAATGGTTTTCTTTGACACTGTGGTCCCAGCTCTCTTCAGGTCATTGACCAGGTCCTGCCGTGTAGTTCTGGGCTGATCCCTCACCTTCCTCATGATCATTGATGCCCCACGAGGTGAGATCTTGCATGGTGCCCCAGACCGAGGGAGATTGACCGTCATCTTGAACTTCTTCCATTTTCTAATAATTGCGCCAACAGTTGTTGCCTTCTCACCAAGCTGCTTGCCTATTGTCCTGTAGCCCATCCCAGCCTTGTGCAGGTCTACAATTTTATCCCTGATGTCCTTACACAACTATCTGGTCTTGGCCATTGTGGAGAGGTTGGAGTCTGTTTGATTGAGTGTGTGGACAGGTGTCTTTTATACAGGTAACAAGTTCAAACATGTGCAGTTAATACAGGTAATGAGTGGAGAACAGATTTTCTGGATTTTTGTTTTAGATTCCGTCTCTCACAGTTGAAGTGTACCTATGATAAAAATTACAGACCTCTACATGCTTTGTAAGTAGGAAAACCTGCAAAATCGGCAGTGTATCAAATACTTGTTCTCCCCACTGTATATGCTACAGACAACGAACACAATTGCATTTTATCAATGGCAAATTTAATGCACAGAGATACCTTGACAAGATCCTGAGGCCCATTGTCATGACATTCATCCGCCACCATCACCTCATGTTTCAGCATGATAATGCACGGCCCCATGTCGCAAGGATCTGTACATGAAAATGTCCCAGTCCTTCCATGGCCTGCATACTGGCCAGACATATCACCCATTGAGCATGTTTGGGATGCTCTGGATTGACGTGTTCCACAGCGTGTTCCAGTTCCCGCCAATATCCAGCAACTTCACACAGCCATTGAAGAGGAGAGGGACAACATTCCACAGGCCACAATCAACAGCCTGATCAACTCTATGCGAAAGAGATGTGTTGCGCTGAATGAGGTGAATGGTGGTCACACCAGATACTGAATGGTTTTCTGATCTACACCCCTACTTTTTTTAAAAGGTTTATGTGACCAACAGATGCCTATCTGTATTCCCAGTCTCGTGAAATCCATAGATTAGGGCCTAATGAGTTAATTGATAATATTATTTAATTGTATTCACCATGAGCCAGAACAGCTTCAATGCACCTTGGCATAGATTCTACAAGTATCTGGAACTCTATTGGAGGGATGCGACACCACTCTTTCACAAACAATTCAATCATTTGGTGTTTTGTTAACGGTGATGGAAAATGCTGACTCAGGCACCTCTCCAGAATCTCCAGAGTGTTCAATTGGGTTGAAATCTGGTGACAGCCATGGCATATGGTTTACATCGTTTTCGTGCTCATCAAACCATTCAGGATGGGGGCTAACCCTGTGGATGGGGGCTAACCCTGTGGATGGGGGCTTTGTCATCCTATGTGGCAATGGCCATGGTAGCCATGATAATGGCCTGCCCAGCATTTTTATACATGACCCTAAGCATGATGGGATGTTAATTACTTAATTCAGGAACCACACCTGTGTGGAAGCACCTGCTTTCAATATAATTTGCATCCCTCATTTACTCAAGTGTTTCCATTAAGTTAGTATTTACCTCTATATGGGTGCTTGGATAGTCGGTCAATAACTAGTCGGAAAGGTACAGCTCAGCTCACTCATTAATATTTCAAAAATACCAGGCAATATCATTAACAGAAAAAAATATTTTAAAAAATTGACTCGTGACCTTTCCAGTTTCTTATTCATTTCCATTAGATGCTATCTAAACCAATAAAGGTCTAACGGACAAAGCCTTAGTCAAATAGCAAAGGAGCGAGAGCTTCCATACAGACACACAGGCAAACACTTCCTCCACATTCAAAATGAATGTAACTTACTGAAAGAGAGACCTGCATTGATAAATGTATCACCCTTCCGGTTCATTTGTTAGTATTTAAAATATTGTAGGTTGTTAAAACCATAGAAATAAATGCTAGATTTCGTAAAACAATATTCAACATAAACTCGACTCTAAAAACAAAATAACACCAAAACTGTGAAGTAACAGACACATAAAACAGCTATTTTTGTGATGAAACTTTATCCAGAAATAAAATAACTTAGTGCCTCGTGGTTAATGCACTAGTGGGTTGAAAGTGACGCAGTGCACTGAACAATCATGGAGCGTCTAGCCCAAATCGTATTAAGGTAAATGGACACTTAAGGGCACACTGATGACCGTCAATTTATGATGATATAAACAAACCTGCAAATGCATTTATGAAAATAGTGTTAAAATGTTTTGAGAGCCACCGAGAGCGATTTAGCGTGTTATTTATTTATTTTCAAATAGCATGAAAGGAAAACGTAGCGAGTATAAAGTAACTGACAATACCTAGTCTATAATTGATTGACCCCTGTCGCACGGGTGATCTTGACCTGCACTTTTAGGGTTTCAATTGTGTGTATTTCAGAGCACTTAATGAATACTGAAGTTGAAATTGCAAATCATATTCAATTAAATTAGATCCAGTGCAGAGGGGTTTTACAAATGGTATGACACGGGGAAGTCCCAGCCAATTAGACAGCATTATTATCACAGGTACACAAACAAACAAATAATTGGAGGAAACATGGGTAGGATTCTGTGATGCAACCCTAACTTTGTTAAACCTAGTAAAAAAAAACAGCAATCGGTGGTAAACAAACATCTAAATTGTGACTATTAGTACTTGGACTTCAGTCAAATCTGGAACAGAAATAATAATCTACGAAAAGAAATCCATTTATTTCATCTCTGAATTGCTCATACGACAATCTCACTTCCCTTCTCATCTCGTCTAGTGTGTTATTCAATCAGCAATCACCCGTCAGGGTTTGCCATTCTTTCAGGCAGAGCCAGCGGATGTGACTGTCTAGGTCACATTCAACCAGCTATGTAGTGGGGTAATATTTATTATACACAGTGCCTTCACAAAGTATTCATATCCCTTGACTTTTTCCACATTTTGTTGTGTTACAGCCTGAATTCAAAATTGATGAAATTGTTAGTTTTTTTCTCACCCATCTACACATAATACCCCATAATGACAAAGTGAAAAGATGTTTTGCTATTGAAAATGCAAAAAATTCACATTTGCATAAGTATTCTCACCCCTGAGTTAATACTTGTAGAAGTACCTTTGGCAGAGATTACAGCTGTGAGTCTTCCTGGGTAAGTCTCTAAGAGCTTTACATACCTGGATTGTGCAACATTTGCCCATTATTATTTTCAAAATTCTTCAAGCTCTGTCAAATTGGTTGTTGGTCTTGACGTAGATTTAAGTCAAAACTGTAACTGTGCCACTCCGGAACATTTACTGTCTTCTTGGTAAGCAACTCCAGTGTAGATTTGACCTTGTGTTTTAGGTTATTGTCCTGCTGAAAGGTGAATTTAACTTCCAGTGTCTGATGGTAAGCAGATTGAACCAGGTTTTCCTCTAGGATTTTGACTGTACTTGGCTCCATTCTGTTTCTTTTTTGTCCTGAAAAACTCCCCAATCCTTAGCAATTACAAGCATACCCATAACATGATGCAGCCACCACTATGCTTGAAAATATGGAGAGTGGTACCCAGTAATGTTGTACCCACATTTTTTGCAATATTACTTTAATGCCTTATTGCAAACAGGATGTTCTGGAATATGTTTTATTCTGTACAGGCTTCCTTCTTTTCACTCTGTCAATTAGGTTAGTATTGTGGAGTAACTACAATGTTGTAGATCCATCCTCAGTTTTCTCCTATCACAGCCATTAAACTCTGTAACTGTTTTAAAATCACCATTGGCCTCATGGTGAAATCCCCAAGCAGTTTCCTTCCTCTCCGAGGGACGCCTGTATCTTTGTAGTGACTGGGTGTATTGATACACCATCCAAAGTGTAATTAGTAACTTCACAATGCTCAAAGGGATTCTCAATGTCTGATTTATTTTATTTGTACCCATCTACCAATAGGTGCCCTTCTTATTTTAGGGGCTAGATCAGCTTTAATATTTCAGATTATTATTGTATCCATCATTGTAATTGTCTGCATCACTTCCAATCCCCCATATATGTTTTGCAATTACACACACACACTACCGTTCAAAGGTTTGGGGTCACTTAAAAATGTCCTCGTTTTTGAAAGAAAATATATTTTTTTATCCATTAAAATAACATAAAATTGATCAGAAATACAGTGTAGACATTGTTAATGTTGTAAATGACTATTGTAGCTGAAAACTGTACATTTTTTATGGAATATCTACAAAGGTGTACATGGGCCCATTATCAGCAACCATTACTCCTGTGTTCCAATGGCACGTTGTGTTAGCCAAGTTGATCATTTTAAAAGGCTAATTGATCATAAGAAAACCCTCTTGCAATTAAGTTAGCACAGCTGAAAACTGTTCCATTCAGCTCCATTCAACCCTTCCCACCATCCATATTGGATTTCTATTTGCAATATATTTTTCAACTGTACTGTGATGTTTCCTCCCTGGTCTTTGTGGTTGAATCTGTGTTTGAAATTCACTGCTCGACTGAGGGACCTTACAGATAATTATATGTGTGGTGTACAGAGATGAGATAGCCATTCAAAAACCATGTTAAACAATATTATTGCACACAGCGTCCAGGCAACTTATTATGCGACTTATTAGAGAGGTCAAAAAAGTAATAAGAATTGTTTGTATCAAAGCAGATATTAAATAACTTTGTAAAATGAATGATCCACATACAAGGCATGAAGATCCAAGAGCTGCAAAGATATAACATGAACATAACAGATCTAGTCAGGGCAAAGGCTGAGCATCGTCTAAGAGAAATATGTTCGTACAACCTTTCTGCGGAGTGGATAAATGAAGCAAGAAGCAGTCAAACGCATCCAATGGTGGCTCCTTGCTGGGACTTAGCATTGTAGAGCTGGTCTGAGTAGGCTGGGTAAGTCATGGCCAGTTTGTACTATCACTACTGAGGATATGACCCAGATGCAGACACAGGAGGTGGATAGTACAGTTCTCAATAATTTATTATAACATGAGGCAGGCAAAGGGCAGGTCTAGGACAGGCAGAAGTCCGTAATCAGCTCAGAGTCAGGCAGGTACAGGACGGCAGGCAGGCTCGGAGTCAAGGCAGGCAGAGGTTCGTAATCAGGTCAGAGTCAGGCAGGTGCAAGACTGCAGGCAGGCTTGGGGTCAGGGCAGGCAGAATGGCCAGAACCGGGAAAATTAGGAAACAAACACTTGAGAAAACGGGAAAGCACGCTGGTAAGACCTGACAAGACAAAACAAACTGGCAACAGACAAACAGAGAACACAGGTATAATGCACAGGGGATAATGGGGAAGATTGCGACAACTGGAGGGGGATGGAGACAAGTACAAAGGCAGGTGAAACCGATCAGGGTGTGACACAACCATGGCATCCATGACAGATAGGGAGAAGCGTCCATCCATGTATACAGGAAAGAGATTCTAGCTAGCTACATTTTCAGATATTACACGTTTATAATTTTGTCTGAAAATGTATTTAATTTGAAGTTAGTGTACTGTTAGCTAGCTAACTAATGTTAGCTGGCTGTTTAGCTAGCTAACGTTACGTGTGGAATCTGTGTAAAATGATTTGTATCTCAGAGCCATTTGCATTTCTAGTTATAGCCTAATGTTAGCTAGCTAACGTTGAACCTGGTTGGTTAGCTACCTGCTGATTCATGCAGGGTAGTAACGTTATGAGTTTTGATTATGGTTCATTGTTTAGCTAGCTAAACAAAAGACTCCACCATACAAGTAACTACTTCAATAGAATGTTTATGATGTCACTGTGACAACTGTCGATAGACGTAGCTGGTAAACTTGCTCTGGCTATCTTCTCCTAAAATAAATGTTTTCGTCTGCCAGAGTGCAGAATAACTGACGAATTTACGAACGCTCAACACCCAACATCAAATTGTTGCCACAGTTACAGTCACCAACACTCTGGATAACATAAAAACAACCCAACCAGCTCTGTAGGGCAGTAAAATGGTCAGAGTGAGCTTGTGTCTGGAAGTAGCTAGCAAGCTAGCCAACGTTAGTCAGTTAGCTTGGGTGCTTGACTGCTGTTGTTAGGTCAGAACGCTCGGAGTGTCCATTGTGCGCTCTGAAGCTCCAAGAGCGAAACGCTATGAATTTACCAACGGCCAATCTGAAAAAGCCCTGAGCACACTCTGGCACTCCCAATTAAATTTACGAACACAACCATATTATAAACCTTTAATCTTGAAACTTTGGTTGTTTAGTACATTACAGCACATGTGGACACTGTCAGAGAAATTCTATTTGGAAGAGAGACTGCAGATTCTTTCAAACAACACTATTATAAGATTTGCAAAAATGGAGCAGTTAAGGCTCAACGAACAGTGTCGGTTCTCAGCTTATATAGAGAAGCATATCCTTTTTGTATACGTGGCAGGCAGCAGATAGTGTGTAAAAGGCAATTAGTTGTCTGTGCAGATTTAAGATAGCACAAGGTTGATGGTCCGAGGTCTCACTGCATTCACAACAGCAAATACTATAAGGTGATCCTTTTTGCAAGTTTCCATACATGTGACTTTCTGTAGATAGTAAACCCAGAGGATGTCACATGCTGCGGTCCCACCCAAACAGACCTTAGCTATATGCCCAGTCTTATGACTAAGTCCCACAAAGACAAGTTTGTATCAGGTTAGAAAAAACGCCAGCATATAACAAGAGACAATTCTTTAAACAGTAAAACATGGGATAGCATGACTAATTATGTAATTTTCACTAACAACACCTACAGCACCCGATGTCACAGGAAGGCCAAAAAGATCATCAAGGACATCAACCACCCAGGCCACTGCCTGTTAACCCCGCTATCATCCAGAAGCAGAGGTCAGTACAGGTGCATCAAAGCTGGGACCAAGACACTGAAAAAAGGCTTCTATCTCAAGGCCATCAGACTGTTAAACAGCCATCACAAGCACATTAGAGGCTGCTGCCCTATACACATAGACATGAAATCACTGGCCACTTTAATAAATGGAACACTAGTCACTTTAATAATGTTTATATATTTTGCATTACTCATCTCATATGTATATACTGCATTCTATACTATTCTACGGTATCTTAGTCACTTAATAATGTTTACACATCTTACATTACTCATCTCATATGTATATACTGTATTCTATACTATTCTACTGAATCTTATTCCATGCAGTTCGGGCATTGCTCATCCATATACACTGGGGGCCAAAAGTTTGGAATATTACTCATTCAAGGGTTTTTCTTCTGCAAATTAATTACTTAAAAATCATACAATGTGATTTTCTGGATTTTTGTTTTAGATTCCGTCACTCACAGTTGAAGAGTACCTATGATAAAAATTAGACTTCTACATGCTTTGTAACTGCGAAAACCTGCAAAATCAGCAGTGTATCAAATACTTTGTCTCCCCACTGTATGTAGCCCATGATGTATGTTTATAAATGAAATATTGTCTACTTGAGAAATTTAGACATAGCCTACAAACGTCAATGGAAAAGGTGAACCGTCTGTTCTACCGTTAAACTGCGCTTTGGGTCGGATCACACAGAGCAAAATACTTGAGGCTACTGTTTAGATGATGTATTTACTACTGTGAAGTGGGTCCAGTTAAATGACAGATGGGACGAATGGTAGCATATCCTAACTAGCCTACAGGCTATTTAGTGAGTATGCAACCTTCACAGTCAGAAAAGGTGATTAATTTATTCTGCAACGATCATGGAAATTATATAAATAATTATCTTAGAATGCAAAGATGAAATACATTGATTTTAGGTGTTCTCACTAACGCACATGATTGCATCATAGAGGCTTCACTACAGACCTGGGTTCAAATGGCTCTCCTGTGACGCGCGACATACGCCTAGATTCCTGAAACGATTCACATATATATATATATATATATAACACAATGCAGTTGTGAGAATACTAGGCTTTCTACATTATACTTCAACATCAGTCTAACCAGAGAGGTTAAAATCAAATCAAATCAAATGTTATTGGTCACATACACGTGTATAGCAGATGTTATTGCGGGTGTAGCGAATTGCTGGTGCTTCTAGCTCCGACAGCGCAGTAATATCTAACAAGTAATATCCAACAATTACACAGCATATACCCATATGCACAAATCTAAGTAAGGAATGAATTAAGAATATATACTTTGTCATTTGTTTCCTTGCCACGACACTAACGAGTATAACAATACTAGTATCGTCCCGGCCCTACAAGAAGCCATGTTCATCTGTAAATAAAAAAGGGTACAGTAGACTGGTATGTGTTTTGTAACACTCAGTCAATAATGGGACATTGACCAGCACTGCCATCAATAGAGTGAACAGGCTAGAAGAATATACTAACAACCCTTCTCACCCATGCCAAATAACTGACTGCAAGGCTGTGAAAAGTTTGAGGACCACTTGAGGACCACGTGATTTTGTTTTCTCAAGGCGGTATTGTGCTTTCATGAATACCTTTGTGTAATGAGGACGCTGTGAGTCGGGAAGCAGGTGTAACGTTTAATGAAATAACAAACCAGAAACAAGCCAATGCAATAGTGGCTACACACAGGTACACCGGAATAATACCATCTGAGGAGTGAACATAAGAGAGTGACATATAAAGGGGAGGAGCAGGAGAAGCCGTGGCACTTTGGCTGTCCTGGCTTGTTTCCGAGTCAGATGATGTTGAGCTTGTTCCCGGCTGAAAGCTTTCATCCGATGGGTCTACAGGCTCTTTACTATTAATGCTGGTGGAGAGGTTGTCATCATCAGCAGCAGGATTAGTTTGTAGGACACAGTAATTAGTCAGTAAGTAGCCAACATTTGACTACTCTGTCCCCACCAAACATGTCACTATATCCACCTCATGTCCCCAACAGACACCAGTCACTCCTTACTAATGCCTCCTTTACTGCATGAACAATCAGCTAATCCTCCATTTTACAGAGAACAACACAACAGTAGAAGTTGTAGTCTACTTGTAAATACACCAACTAAAAGAAGAAGACGGACCATGTTTATGCTTAGCTCCAGTATATGTATTCGTTAATCATAGAATCATGGGAAGATTCAGCAAAGGTGACTTACACTAGTTCCTGGTGCTGAGCTTGATGTTGATGCTCCTGCAGATGTGATGGATTCGGACTCTAAATAGAACACAAAGTCACGTTAACTTCTGCGCAAATTACTTAGCTAGCTAGCTAATGGTTAGATAAGGTCCGCTAAGCTAATGTAAGCTAACAAAGCTAGCGTTAGCTTACAAAGTTAAAAATCACATCGCCAGATAGCTTTGAAATATCTAGCATTGTGAAAGCTAGCGATCTCGATTTTGGTTTAGATAAACAAATATAGTTCTCTAGCTAGCTATTTAGGTGCGTAACGTTAGCTACGTTACCTCAGCTGGCTGACAGATGCCTTACTCTTTAAAGTGAAAGGGAAGATAAATGGAATAGCATCACTTTTCAAAGTTCAGTGACCTGGCAACCCAATCAGTTGAGACTTCAGTTCAGTTTCAAAATCCTCTTGCTAAAAGTGCTGGCTACAAACAGACATTTTGACATTTCTCTACAACAACTGGATCCACCTCCACCTCCACCGGGTCAGTACTAACTATGTCCTGAAATCACTAAGAATTCTGGATATTGTGGTTTGCTTACAACCAGGAAATGTAGAAGGCCCGTTTCTACCGGTATGCAGAAATGGTCGTATTTGCGTGTAGTGAGCAAATCATCGATTTTTATTAGAATTGTTACCATATTAGAGCCTTCAGAAAGTATTCAAACCCCTTTACTTTTTCCACAATTTTTTTCCGGAATTTAAAATGGATTGAATGTAGATTATTTTTCACCGGCTGTCACGACTTCGGCTGAAGTTGCTCCCTTCCCTCGGGCGGGCTGCCGAAATAGGTCGACGTCGCCTGAGTACTAGCCACCACCGACCCACCACTCAGTGGTTCTGCGCTGTTTCGTTTCAGCACCTGTTCCCCATTTGTTCACTAATTGTGGGTGCGTCTTATTCCCTCTGCACACCCCGGGTCCCTGTCGGTGATTATTGTACTTTGAGTGTGTATGGGAGCTAACGTGTTTTCGTAGCTCCCCCTTTTGTTCAGACCGGAGAGTTTGTTTTCCGAAACTAATAAATTAGTCATTCTCGTTACTCTCCTGCCTCCCTGCGCCTGCTTCCACTACGCCTTCCTGGCGACACCTACTCACACCGGCCTACACACAGTACCCTATAATGTCAAAGTGGAATAATGTTTTAGGACATTTTTACAAATTAATAAAAAATGAAAGGCTGAAATGTCTTGAGTCAATAAATATTCAACCTCTTTATTACGGCAAGCTTAAATAAGTTCAGGACTATAAAATGTGTTCAACAAGTCACATAATAACTTGCATGGACTCAATTTTTTTTTTTTACGTCTACCTCATCTCTGTACCCCACAAATACAATTATCTGTAAGGTCCCTCAGTCAACAGATTCAACCACAAAGACCAGGGAGGTTTACCAATGCCTTGCAATAAATAACTAAAAAAGCAGACATGAAGTTTGAGCATCATGAAGTTATTAATTACACTTTGGATGGTGTATCAATACACCCAGTCACTAGAAAGATACAGGTGTCCTTCCTAACCCTACAAAGTGTTATGTTTGGGGCAAATCCAATACAACACATAACTGAGTACCAGCATAGTGATGGTTGCATCATGTTATGAGTATACTTGTAATCGTTAAAGACTGGGGAGTTTTTCAGGATAAAACAAAAACGAATGGTGCTCAGCTCAGGCAAAATTCTAGAGGAAAACTAACAACCAATTTGACAGAGCTTGAATAATTTTGAAAATAATAATGGGCAAATGTTGCACAATCCAGGTGTGGAAATCTCCTAGAGACTTGCCCAGAAAGACTCTACCAGGTATTTACTCAGGAGTGTGAATACTTATGTAAATTAGATATTTCTGTATTTCATTTTTAATACATTTGCCCAAATGCATAAAAACATGTCATGACAGGGTGTTGTGTGAGAAAAAAATATATTTAATACATTTTGAATTTAGGCTGTAACACAATAAAATGTGGAATAAGTCAAGGGGTAAGCAAACTTTCTGAAGGCATAGTGAAATAGACCAGCGGTGAAATTTCACTTTAAATAATTTTTGTTTTGGGGTAGTTCTCCATGCTGCCCCAGGTGACAGAAAGCACATACATTTGAGGCAGGGCCTGCAGCTCACGCTAGAAGTGTGTGTGTGTGGCAATGTGTGTTTAGGGGGAGTGTGTATTTGGTGCATCTGTGGGTACCGCTGAAAAATGCTTAAAGGTACTCACATTCCCTCACACGCAAACACTATAATGTAGTCAACAACCTTGACAATTTCTGTTAACTGCTCTATGACCATATCTAATTTCCTACAAAACAGGATTTGGCCTTAGTGACATTACTGTAGAGTTACATGGTTGGAAACCAATGCAACATACTGTATATTGTACGTAGTTGTCGCACTAAATGGAAATAGACAGTCGTCTAAGCAGATTAATACATAGTAGGACTTTCAGTTTTTTGGATCTTTGGCCTTGCAAATGGGATCACTCATATGATCCCCCATAGCACTTAACACAACAGCATAAGGGATTTAGAAGTACAACGTCAAAGTTATCCGCAAAGCACTCATCAGCTAGGATTAGCAGGAGTCGTTTAGGCATTTTCCATAAGGTAGCATCATAATCAGACTTGCCGTTTCGTATACTTCCCTGAATTGCTGGGATTTAAGGAAATGTTATTAATGTACACTGCATGGGGAAAACAAATCAGACCTAGAAGCATGGTTTCTCAGAATGTTATGAAAAGAGAGAGGAAAACGTATTTCTCCCTTTATTGCTTTTTCTGACTGTGTTGTTTGCAGCAAGATAGGACGGTCGCCCTGATATAATTTAATTCAATGAGGAAGTAAAAATACTGTAATGAATAGGTTCTTGCTAATATATTTGATAGGGGTTTGAAGCTCAAGTTCAGCAGTAGGTCCTTAGAGTTGAAGAAAACCATTTTTCAGAAAACAGTGCCTTCCAGTGCCCATGCAAAATATACTTTGTCACAAGATATGGCATATTATTGCTTTGCTTAGTCTGGACTTTTCCCCCAAAAAAAACCGCATTGCTGAAACCAAATAAATGCACAAGAACACAAGAAAACACGTTTTGTTCCTCCTCTTCCTAGATCTTACCGTTGCGATTATCTTCCACAACAATAACAAACAATGCTGACAGGCTACACTCTTGACTAGATACTCTTGACGTATCTTTATGCTATGCCACCCTTCCCACAGAGCCCGTTCCATAGAGCTAATAGTTTATGTCCCTCTCAGCCTAGTAAAAGCTTTACACTGTTGTGCTGGTGGACGTTTGGCATTTTTCATTTATCGCCCCATGGGTTAATTAAACTTGACCCATCCACCGTTTTAATTACAATTTTAATTACACGACAGAACTGTAAATAAGACTAATCATATTTTCTCTATCTGCGAGAATGAGGTAATAAAGGGAGCATATAAGAAATCTCAAATGTACCTCGATACAGGAAATACTAACTGAGAGGCCTAGCTACCTCACTCCAAGCCACCTCCAGTGTGACGTGTCAGAGAGAAAGAGGGAAAGAGAAAGAGAGAAATACAGATGTATAAAACTAACAAAGAGAGAACTTGCTACAGTACCCTCCTTCTCCCCAGCCACTGTCAACAGCCAACGTGTCAGAAATCAATTTTAATAGCTAAGCAAACAGGAGATTGAGATCGAAAGGGTGGGGAGAGACGAAGGCTGACAAACCAGCAAAAACATTAGTTTAGCAATTAGCATCGCCACATCCTTCCTGGTACTGTTTGTGTTCAATATGCAGGCCAAGTCATGGGCATTGGCATATGACAACAATACGAGGTAATTGTTTATCATCGTATTCCATGCGCTTGATGCACCATTTTGAAATAATAATATTTTTTTGTCTTCCGAAGGAGGAGTGATGCTGAGGTGAATTACACTCATTTTTGTTCTCTGGCTGACAGGCATGGCCCGTGTAAATAGATGTCAGATGTTGGTATTGTGCTGAGGTTGGTTCTCCACCAAGCGTGGGAGCCATGCTAATTGACAAATCATTGGAGTGCAAATATATTTTTTTTCTTTTATTCTCTGGTATACGTAAGTAGCTAGTTAATTTTCTCATGCAAGACTCCTTGGCAGTGTTATTGACTTTATGACGTATTCTGGCATATTTGTGAATCATCAACAGCAAGGCATCAGTAGATTACGTTCTTATTAACAGAAATGTGAGCTTCTGGCTGCAAGTGCCTCTTGCGGCATCAATGTGAATTTGAATTGAATTTTATCCCCAGTAGTTGGTGCCATGATGACAGCTAATATGCCTGGGTGGAGAAATATTCACTACCTTCCATAGTTCATGAAAGGCCACTTTATCAAAACATGATATCTCGATAAAATAACCCAAGGTGTGAGTCATTTAACGTCCTGCATCTGGACGCTAAACCTCCTCCTCAATCCAGTCTTGATGGTACAGTAAGTATTCCATTCTAAATGACTCAGTCATAATGATAGCCACAAGGTGTAGCTAAACTATGTTATCTATGCTAGCTGGGCTAGCTGGGCTGGTGTTCCCGGTGGATCATGAGGCCAGTCATTTTGTTGGTGTAATCCCTACTAGAGCACAACGCCACAGCCTGCCAAACCGTGACTCAGATCACCCATTCACAAAGATTTACACCTCATGCTTCCGTTGCCTTCCTTCCTCTCTCTTTCTCTCTGTTTCCCTCACTCTCCCCCCCCCCCCCCCCCCCCCCAGACCGACAACAAACACGAAACACAGCCACTGGACCATCACAGGCTGGGCTCAAATGACTTCTGAAATTGCTTTGTTTCCCCTCCCTTGAACACATATGTCACTGTTGTTGTTGTTGTTTCATTTGAAATGGCTGCCCACCGAAATCAAGCATGACTCGCCATTAGCAATTGAGCTGACTGTGCAGAGTTAGTTTTTCTTTTGGTTTATTTTTCATTCTTTGTTTTCTCTTGGGAGGGGAGGGAAGGAAAAAGATTGACATACTGAGAACTGATAGGACTTTGTTGTGGGCCGATGCTTTAGCCGTGGTTAAGAACTTGGATGTTGGGCATAAGCACGGTCTGTTGCCCTTTTTGGTCATGTGCTGGTGAACCAGACGCTGATTAGAAACACACAAACCACTCTGAAATCTTCCAAATACACAACTTGTCACCCGGAAGCTGTTATAGCTACGCCAAGGTTGTGAAACCTTATTTATTCTCACGACAATTTTTGAGCACCATGGAAAGAAATAAAATAGTTCTAAATACAGCATCCATAGGAGGAGAACCGTAGTATGTTTTCAATTGACTATAAAACTGTAGATTGATACTTAAGATTCATTCTAATAAGCCTGCCCTGCATTTACATAGTGGTAGTAGCGAGAAAGATATTACCACCACTATGTACTTTCCTGTCTGTCAGCTCCTTCCTGCCTTCCTTCCTTCCTTCCTTCCATGTCATTTAGAAGGGAAAAAAAGTAATGATGTCTCTTTTTCCTAAAGTGGCCGAGGTCAACTTCGGATTAAGCGACTTGATGTATCCCTCCTGCCACGGCACATTACGGCTTGGATCTTTCTCCTGGACACTCACCAGGAGCAAGCATTACTTTCAATTACACTCTCAACTTGTCTTTTTAATTAAACATACAGCGAGATTAATTACAGGACAACTTAAATTCGAACGAAAATGGAGGTGTCCAGTAACATTATGTTTGGCGTGAATCCCCCCCCCCTCCCCGACTCGCTCTTTTTGATTAAATCTGAGGGGAGGTGTACAAATGAGTGGAGTATCATCGAGGGCAGTTTGTGTTTGTAAGACAGGTTTGATTCTCCCAGGGAGAGAGACGGCACACAGACCCAGACACCGGGACTTGAGGCTCTCGCAAAAAACGGATAATGTGTGTGTTAAAAGGGTAGTTCAACAAGAGCACCGAGAAGACAGGCACATTCATGACAGGCCCTGGACTTGAGCTACAGTGGTAGATAATAGGGGTATGCAAAAAAACTTCACAGTTTTAGCGTGTCAAGTTTGATCCAAGGCCCTTGAATTTTGATGTAAAGGTTGACAAAATTTAACAGCCTCCCTGTATTGATTGAAAAAGAGGTATGACGGTGCAGAAACTTTATCATCACTTGTTAATTCAATCTATCATATCCAGGTTTCACCATCAGCCAAAACGAGACAGATAGATATCTATGACCATCACGATCAAGTTTGGTCTATATTTAATATCCACCGGGGAGCACTTTTTAACCGGGAGAAGAATAACTGTATCAATCAAATAGGGACAAATATGTTATGAAAGATGAGTGACATCTGGTTGGATCTTGCCACAGACCGTGTTACCACTACGTTTTTACCACAAAGCTCTCAGGGCACATTTGTACCCAATAATCTCAGGCTAATTCTCCTAGATCCAGTTCTTAATGGGGCTTTTTAAGAGTATTACCTTTTCAACTTTCTCCATTTCTTTCTAATATACTTTAAAGCGCTCATACTTTTCATCCCAAAACACTCATGGGTTTATTTGTAGACGCCCACTCTTTGCAAAGCATGGGGTTTCTGTACCACTCATCTTTGCCATGTAGCTAGGGTGTTATATTTTCACTGTGATTAAATATTAATTGTCCCTTGCATGCCAGTGAGAAACAACAAACAATACTAATATGGTATATTTAAATCATCTCCAGATATTCAACTTGTCAAGCAGTCTTTACTGTAATGTACAATCACAAAATGTTTTATTTGTCTCTTTGCTTTACATTGTAAAACCATTAGTAATTGGAAAGTGTTGTGAAGGTCTTGAGAGAGAGACAGGAAGAGAATAACCTATATCCCCAACAACACGAGCAAGAACCCTGAACTAAACCCAAGGGATTGAAGGATTGAATGCATCTCACTATATATAGACAGCAAGGACTGTAAGGAGAGAGAGGGAGAGAGGGAGAGAGAGAGAGAGAGAGGGGGAGAGAGAGAGAGGGAGAGAGAGAGAGGGGGAGAGAGAGAGAGGGAGAGAGAGAGAGAGAGAGAAATAGTCACTCTTGGAGCCAGTCAATGACCAAGAAAGAGTAGAAAAAACGAGTGGCTGGAGGAGAAAAGAAAGAAAGGAAGAAAGAAAGAAAGAAAAGGGCAGTGGTGTGTTACCAGTGGAAGCACTGGAGCCACTCTACCTCCCCATTATGCCATGAATGGGAGTCTGGGGCAGGAGGGGACTGGCAGGGCTCCTGTTTCAGTGGAACCACAGAGTGTGCTGTAACACTGCGTGCGCCACCGCCCAACTGAGCGCGCCCAGCAGTTTCACCACACTGACAGCACCAGGAAATTAACACAAGTGGAGAGTGGAGGAGCCTGGGTAATTCCTGGATGGCAGGGGAGAGAAAGAAAGCAGGAGTAAAGGAGGGCATGCGGAGGCCGTGGTGGCTCCCACTCCCAGAAGGGTTCAAATGGCTTAATATTCTTATCCTGTGGTAGAGAGGACTATTCAGATATTTGACACATTCACCCTGTCCTAAAATGGCGTGCAAAGGCAGGGGCGAAAGTGAGAAATATCTCACACAAATAGATGAATACGTGGCATGGCAGCAAGCCGAGGGACGGCTAAACCTCCAGCCAACCTTAAGTACAACCCAGAGTACATATTGTCAGATTAGAGTTACTATTAATGGTACTGAAAATTGAAAGATAAAAAGTTCAATAAGAATACAAACAGCAAATAAAACCATCAGCATTCTGCACATTAGACATTGAAATAAATCAAGAACAACCAATCAAGAACAATCTACAATAAAATTTTATTAAAACGTTTAAGTCAGGTTCTCTTAGTTCCCAGCTATAGAAACATCGATCTCACTTTACCCGCACTACAGTTGTGGCACGCACTCCAGCTCGCACACTCAGCTTCTGCGACTCTCTAATGAGCCATGATCACTGTGTTCAACTGGTAATTAAAATCAGATATTAAGCCTACCCATAATCCCCTTGGCTTGCGCTGCAAAACACGGGGGCCGCTGCCTGTCGCCTAGCATTATCCTCCAACCCAGTCAGCCAATGAGAGTGCTTTGCCGTGCGTCACCTTCAAAAGAGCAACCAGCCAATCGATCAACGGCTAATTTGCAGATCTAGGCTCGGCAAAGGAGGCGATGGTGAATTATAGGCTGTGTTTTATTGAAACATCATGGTTAAATAGAAGAGGTACAGTGAGTACATGTTTGCGGGATCAAACAAGACTGAAACATGATCTCGCAATATCAGAGACAGACACACTCAACGAGTGAAATGAAACTTAAAGGGGGGAAATCTGTCAAATAGTACATTATCACTTCCAATGTCACAATCTATCAGTGATCATTGCTTTACAGAACATCTGCTAAACCATTACCCAGCATGCACTAATGATGATCCATCCGATATTGATGAGTCATCAGTCTGTGGCGTTGAGTGACATCTACTCTCCCCTGGCTAACATATACAGGGTGTATCGAGAGGTCAGGGAAAGACGGAACAAGAGAGAGAGAGAGAGGTGTGGAATGAGGTGACTGGATTAGGGAGATGGTTGTACAGTGAGGCAATTAAGTGCCATGTGGTCAATTTGCTGAAAATTATGCAACTGTATCTTATAGACTAAGTTGTGTGAGTGTGCACATGTGCATGCATGTATATGTGTACACTAACAGCAGATGTACGTGTGTACACAAACAGTCTCAAGCTGTTTTTATGAAAGACAGAAAGACTCTGGCAAAACATCTCATATACATAAACTGAAATTAGATCGACCGTTTCCTGCACTCTAACAACCTATGACCATTAATATTCTCAGCTGCAGAGACGAACGGCTGCCGAGACATCTGTGATCTCTCGTCTGGGCCGCTGGAGGCGATGTTCAGTGGTGGCCAGCCCAAAACGGAGTCATGTCTCGGCAGTTGGCGGTGCTGGAGGTAAGCTCTGACCCATCCTGCTCCTTCGTTAACCCCTCTACACGCAGCATAATCTGTTAGATTACACAGCTCTCATAATAAGACCCTGGTTAGAGGAAAGATCAGCTCTCAGTTTGTGACCGGCGTGGGAAGACGTCGTTCTGACTATTGACCGCACACATTAGAGACGGAATGAAATGAGAATGAATGCATTGAAATGAACTGCTATTAACAATAAATGTAGCTTTTAGGTAGAGATACAATTGTCTGTGTAATGCCCTTTCACTTGTCATCCTTGAAGCACTGGAGCTGAGAAAAGACAAGAAAACAAAAGGGAGAGATGAGAGAGACAACAGACAGGAAAAGGGAGGGAGAGATAGAGTGAGAAAGAGAGAGGTCGCCATGCGTACAGTGAGCAGAGGCCCTTCTCAGCTGGGAGGCACTGGCAGGGACGGAGCCACCTATCTTATGGTGACATGCAGCAAATGGAGGCCCATTACTGTACAGAATGTTAATGCAAAAGTTTGGGCCCCAGGGAGTGTCTTCGTTCCCCAAAAAGAACAGAGTACTTCTTCCAGGGTGCATGCATGACAGCGTCTATTCACCCCCATGAGTGCAGCAGATAATAACCGTATAAATCACAAGATACTTATTTTTTTTCCCCCTTCTCTTATGCTCTCCTCCTCTTCACTTCACCCCTCTTAAACTCTCTCACCTCTCTTCTCTTTTTCTCTGTCCGCATACCTCCGGAAAGCTTGTTCCCTTTCCCTTTTCTTTCTCTCCATTTTCAAAATATCCCTCCTTTTTTCCCCTCTATCCACTTCTTTCTTTACTGCTCTCTTTCCGTACGTTCTCCCTTTCAACGACTCTCTCCCTTTCTCCTGCTCTCTCTTCCCATCAATCTCTCGTTTTTCTTTTTTTTTCAATATGGGGGTTGGGTTGGGGATGCCCTTAGAGAAGCATGCTAGAGGTCACTGATAAAAGCCATTCATATTGATTCCATCCCCCCCATCAAGGAATTGCATGCTGTAATCGCCTCACCGACTCAGATTGGAGAGCAGTTTTATTTACGCGCGACAGAAAAACATAAAATCCCATAGATGTATAATCTCTTGGGTAAAAAACAAAACAAAACAAGCTCCAGTCATCTTTTTGCAAAGGGTCTCTTGTATGTTATTTACTATCTGTGTTCAAATGTGTAAATAAAATAGTTTGTAGACAATGCTATTGCTAATGTCCATGGCTATGGCTCAAATGCCCTTCTAAACATGAGAGAAATATGAGCATAAGGTGTTTACTTATGCTTGAAGCAGTTCACCAGTTCAATTGAAGCAGTTCACCTCGTCAAAGAAACAGCTATAGCATTATTTGTTTTATCATTGTAAGAGATACATGAGAGAGGCCCAGTGCTGTCTGTATCCCCCAGAATCCACCATCCAGATCCTGGTGGATACAGACAGCACTGAGATGCTGGTGCTGCTGGTGTTGCTGAGCTGAGAGATAGAAAGAGAGATGGAAAGAGGAGAGGCTACACATACAGTACCAGTCACACCTAGTCATTCAAGGGTTTTCCTTTCTTTTTACTATGTTATACATTGTAGAACAATAGTGAAGACATCATGTAGTAACCAAAAAAGTCTTAAACAAATCAAAATATTGTTTTGATTTTAGATTCTTCAAAGTACCCACCGTTTGCCTTGATGACAGCTTTGCACACTCTTGACATTCTCTCAAACAGCTTCACCTGGAATGCCTTTCCAACTGTCTTTAGGGAGTTCCCACATAGGCTGAGCACTAGTTGGCTGCTTTTCCTTCACTCTACGGTCCAACTCATCCCAAACCTTTCCAATTGGGTTGAGGTTGGGTGATTGTGGAGGCCAGGTCATCTGAAGCATCACTCCATCACTCTCCTTCTTGGTCAAATAGCCCTTACACAGCCTGGAGGTGTGTTGGGTCATTGTCCTGTTGGAAAACAAATGATAGTCCCACTAAGCGCAAACCAGATGGGATGGCATATTGCTGCGGTAGCCATGCTGGTTAAGTGTGCCTTGAATTCTAAATAAATCACAGACAGTTTCACCAGCAAAGCACCCCCACACCATCACACCTCCTCCTCCATGCTCCTCCATACACGGCGGTTGGAACCAAAAATCTCTAATTTGGACTGATCTGACCAAAGGACAGATTTCCACCGGTCTAATGTCCATTGCTCGTGTTTCTTAGCCCAAGCAAGTCTCTTCTTCTTATTGGTGTCTTTTAGTAGTTGTTTCTTTGCAGCAATTCGACCATGAAGGTCTGATTCACGCAGTCTCCTCTGAACAGTTGATGTTGAGATGTGTCTGTTACTTGAACTCTGTGAAGCATTTATTTGGGCTGCAATTTCTGAGGCTGGTAACTCAGATGAACTTATCCTCTGCAGCAGAGGTAACTCCTTTCCTGTGGCCAACCTTGTACCTCTTGGTCCTGTGAGGGTTTGGCTGTGGTTAGACCTTACTCCCAATAAGGGGAGTGGTAGAACCACAGTCGAACCCTCACACCCTAACTAGGAGAGGAATGATCCTCAATCAGAGACAGCTGTACAGGGTTGTCTCTGATTGGGGATTGCATTTAGGCACCACTCTCAGCCACCTGTGTGTGGGTCATTGTATATTCCTCACGTCACAGTAAGTGTGTTTCTTGTTCATTTCATCATTGCCTCTTGTTTACATAGTTCGTAACATTTGTTGTTTTATCATTTAATAAACGATGTCGAACTATCGCTGCTCTGCTCCTTGGTCTCTCTCTACACCCACTCGTGACAGGTCCTGTCTTATTAATTTTATTTTTCTATATTTTTTTTATGGTGTTATGTCATAGTTTTGATATCTTCACTATTATTCTACAATGTAGAAAATTGTAAAAAAAAAAAAACTGGAAAAAACCTGGAATGAGTAGGTGTCCAAACTTTTGACTGTTACTGTATATTACAAACTTGTTACGTCTCGAGCTCTACCTCCGGATGTAGCACAGAACACTAGCCTTCAGTTGCCCCCCTCTAAACAAAATGAGTTCTGTGAAAGTTCCCAGAACTTTTGTTATGTTGTGGCAAATGTTCTCATAACACAAAAACTGTCCAGTATGATTATAATTATAAATTATGATTATAAAATGTTTATATAAAACATTTGCATGATGTTGCAAGAACATTCCCAGAATGTTTCATTAGGTTGTGGGAACAGTCTGTTGAGAACATTGTGGAAGATATGTTCCCAAAAAACAAAAACAGTTGTGCAGATAATTCTACAATGTTGTTTTTTAGGGTGCAAAAACATTAACCTGATGTTACAAGAACGTTCCCAGAACACATTTTGCCTGTTCTTTAAAAGGTCCCTAGAATGTTTCCTTAGGTTGTGGTAACATTGTGGGGACATGACAAAATATATGTTCCCAAAACGCAAAAAAATGTCCAGTTGTGCTGACATTCAGATAATGTTTCTATCAGGGTGCACAAAAAGTTCCTTTGATAATACTGTTGACAAAACAGCTTTTCTTAGTTTGTTAAAGGTTCCCTGAACAGGTCATTAGGTTGTGGGAACAGTGTGGGTACATTACAAGAGATATGTTCCCCAAAAAACTAAATATGCTCAATTGTGATGAGATTCATACAGTGTTTAAGTTTAAGGTTTCACAGGACATTCACTTAAAAGTGCATTATGTAACGTTTTGGGCTACCTGACCAGATTCACATAGAAATTTTAGTTATAGATCTGTCATTCATGCCTCTCCAGAGCGACTTACAGTAGTGAGTGGATACATTTTGTGTTTTTTTTTTTTCGTTCTGGTCCCCCGTGGGAATTGGACCCACAACCCTGGCCATGCTCTACCAAATGGCACTGAGCCACCAACTGAAAGCAAGTTTAAGAAGCTGTAGATTTGTTCTATGTGTTTTATTTCTATGCTTCCAGTTCTTAAGTTAAATTTTTGCATCTTTTACTTTAGGTTTTACTACACCAGCTTCAAACAGCTGAAAATACACTATTTTTGGTGTCAAGTTTGGAACCACCAAGACTCTTCCTAGAGCTGGCCGCCCGGCCAAACCGAGCAAACAGGGGAGAATGGCCTTTGTCCCTAGAGCCCAATAGTCACTCTGACAGAGCTCCAGAGTTCCTCTGTGGAGATGGGAGAACCTTTCAGAAGGACAACCATCTCTGCAGCACTCAACCAATCAGGTCTTTATGATATAGTGGCCAGACTGAAGCCACTCCTCAGTAAAAGGCACCTAAAGACTCTCAGACCATGAGAAACAAGATTCTCTGGTCTGATCAAACCAAGGTTGAACTCTTTGGCCTTAATGCCAAGCATCAAGTCTGGAGGAAATCTGACACCATCCCTACTGTGAATCATGGTGGTGGCAGCATCATGCTATGGGGATGTTTTTCAGTGGCAGGGACTGGGAGACTAGTCAGGATTGAGGGAAAGATGAATGGGGCAAAGTGCAGAGAGATCCTTGATTAAAACCTGCTCCAGAACACTCAGGGCCATCAAGCCTGTAATGTCATGCGCAAGAAGACTTGAGGCTGTAATCGCTGCCAAAGATGCTTCAACAAAGTACTGAGTAAAGGGTCTGAAAACTTATGTAAATGGGACTCGTTTCAGGAAACTTGACTACTTCGCAGGAGCAGCATTTCAACGTAAACATTTTTTTTTATCTAAATGCGTTTTGGGGCAGAAATGACTTGACAAAACGACAGATATACGGGACCCAAAAGCGGACACGGAGGCAGAGATAAGATTGACTGTTTAATATGATATCTGGGGCAGTACAGGCTCGTAGTCAATGACAGGCAATGTTCGTAACCGGGGATCAGAAGAATGGTAGTACAGAGGAGTAGGCAGGCTCGTAATCCATAATGCAGGCAGCAGATCAGAAGGTCGAAGGCACATGAGGGCTAGACAGGAACGTAATCCAACAGACAGGTAGAGGTCCAAATATCGGGAAACAGACTGGCAGAGTTAGAAATACAAGAAAGTGCTGGAAACGACTGACTAGGCAAGACGATCTGGCAAAACCCTAACAGAACCCAAGGGACTAAATACCCAAACTGATTGACGAAGGAGACAGGGTGCACCTGGTGTGGGGAGGGGACAAACACAGACAGGTGAAACCAATCAGGACATGACATGACTTCTGGAACATGTGAACTTTCATGTGCCTTAATAACAAACTTGTATTCCATCCATAAATACAAATATATTTTTTTTATTACGGGCCTAGTTGGTTTAGCCATCGAAAAAAGACAGGAACCTTCCAGCTAGCCATGATTGGTAATGTATGGGTTAGACATGCCGGGAGATGATTTCGAATTGTTCTGCCACGTAGCTTCTGTCTACAACGTGAGCTGTTCAGTATGTGCCATTTTTAGAAAGATATAACGTTTGCCATCGAGAACTAGAAAGGTTTCCTACTTTTCTCAACAATATTGATGCCCTGAATTTAGCAGGAGCTATCGACAGATCAGTAGGAAAAAGGCATGGGCTACTTTCTACACACACCACGGTCACTGTGAACCGGAGGGACTTGACACAAGACTGGCCAAACAAAACCGGCCAGTCTTGTGTCAAGACTGGTTCCAGTCTGCCATGAAGCGTTCATCCATGTATACGGGTAAATGTAGTTACATTTTCCAGATATATGTTTCTAATTATGTCAGAAAGTCATTTTTATTGCAAGTTAGAACATACGGTTAGTTAGCTAGCAAAGATTAGCTTGCTAGCTAACGTTATGTGATAGATAGATAGATAGATAGATAGATAGATAGATAGATAGATAGATAGATAGATAGATAGATAGATAGATAGATAGATAGATAGATAGATAGATAGATAGATAGATACTGTAGGCACTTTATTGATCCCAGAGGGGAAATTCCTTTGTCAAGCAGCAACGAAAAACACAGGGCAGGTGCAAAATGCCAGAACGAAATACACAAAAGACAGATACACAATATATAGTGCGGCAGTATGAAAAATAAATAAATAAAAATATTTACATGGTTAACTATACTATACAGGATGATGGCAGAGAAAGACACTTAAATAGCTAAATGTCCAAATGATATAAGTGAGGGTAATAATAGTTTACTTAATATACAGCCTGGTTAAATGTACAGGTAAGTGAATATTTGCATGGTTAAATTAATGATCTGTGTAGAAAATATTATTTGAATCAGAAAACCATTTGCATTGGTAGTTATAGCCTAACGTTAGCACATTCAACCTAGTTTGTTAGCTTTAGCTGAATTTTTCAGATTCATACTAGAGCTGTGATAATGTTTGTATTGGTAGTAGTATGAGTTGGGGATAAGCCAGATCATTGTTTAGCTAGAGCAGTGGAGGCTCCTCGGAGGAGGAAGGGGAGGACTATCCTCCTCAGTGAATTTCATACTAATAAAAATGGTAAAACATTAAAAACGTTTTTAGATAAAACTACAGTAAAAATAATCACGTCACCAAATAATTGATTAAAATACTATTTTGCAAAAAAAGCTCTACAGTAGCCTCAGCACCAGGGTAGCACCATGGTGTAGCCAGGGGACAGCTAGCTTTCTGTCCTCCTCTGTGTACATTGACTTTAATACAAAACCTAGGAGGCTCATGGTTCTCACCCTCTTCCATAGACTTAAACAGTAATTATGACAACTTCCGAAGGATGTGCTCCAACCTATCAAAGTTCTTGCAGCATGAACTGACATGTTGTCCACCCAATCAAATAATTAATCTAGTACTGAAAGCATAAGCTACAGCTAGCTAGCACTGCAGTGCGTAAAATGTGGTGAGAAGTTAACTCAATGAGAGAGAAAGACAAATTAATTTCTTCCAAAATGAAGGAGAAGCAAATCTGCCGGATGTCAAAAGTTAATGCTGCCGTCTGGACTCCCGTACAAGTATATTTGCCTGATAAAAGACTTAAAAAGGCCATAATCTCTGAGCAAACTGAGCATCAACAAAAAAACATGTACAAAATGTACATGTTCATATTTTCAAAAGACTCACATTTCGTTTTATAAATGTTGTACACCAATGCACAAATAATTTGCTAATAAGTGCTAAATATGTCTTAGAGTGTACACTATTGTACCATTATCCCTGAGGCATACTAATGAAGAACACCATTTTTGACATGACCGGACAGGTAACATGCTAACTAGGCACATTAAACATGATTTACAAAATCGTCACATTTACAACATACCTGCATGGAATAGATACAAATACAAGGCAAAAGTGAATGACTCCCATACAAGTTTATTTGCCTTATAAAAGACAAAAGAATGCCCGTGAGAAAACTCACGCTGTCTGTACCACAAAGAGACCCTCTCCCGCCACAAAGCTAACGGTTGCTGGGCTAGCCTTGCAAAGTTGCAATCAAAGTCGCACTCGAACATTATTCCCATTCACACTAATATATCTATTCCTACAAACAGTAATGTAACTCAAAATCAGTGACAATATAATTTTTGCTTGTCATTTATGAACACTTGCGAACGTTTGCATTCAAAAGACTGGCGCGTACATAACACATCACGCTCTGAGCAAACTGAGGAGTAAAAGCATGGCTCGCGTTGATGACATCACAACATTAACAATTTAGAAATATAAAAAGTTCACTCTTGAAAGTAGTGTAATAAATCTCAAAATAACCTTAAAATAATACATTAAAATAAATGTCAGGGATTTTCGGTGAAAAACTTAAAGTATATTTTACACCTGTTACACAAGGTGGTATTGAATGTCACTGTCTGTCCAAGTTTCACAGTCTGTCGCCTCAAATTTGTCTCTCGACCTGCGTGCACCACAGGCTAGGTTGTAGCAATCTCATGATTGGTAGAGGGGAAATTCGAGTATCGTGCAGTAGCCTAAGGTTAAACCTATTGCTGTTACATTGAATTGGGTGAATGGAATATGAATGACAGTCATCCAATATGCTGTAATAGAAATAAGGTCATGCTCATGAAAAATAATCATCCTCCCTCATATTAAGCACTGACCGCCACTATAGTAGAGTATATCTGAGCCTCAATTATTTTATTTTTTTTGTCAAATATGATAAGTCAGGACACAGAACTAAATGATGGGTTTGCTGTGAAAACATTGCTGGTACATTGTGTTATTACAGTGCACTCGGAAAATATTCAGACCCCACTTTTACCATATTTTGTTATGTTACAGCCTTATCATGAAAGGTATTAAATAGTTTTTTGCCCCCTCATCAATCTACACACAGTACCCCATAATGACAAAATCAAAACAGGTTTTTAGGAAATTTTGCAAATGTATAAAAAGCCCTGAAAAATCACATTTACTTAAGTATTAATAACCTTTACTTAGAAGTTTGTTGAAGACCCTTTGGCAGCAATTACAGACTTGAGTCTTCTCCTTGAGTGGCCCAGCCAGAGCCCGGGCTTGAACCCAATCGAACATCTCTGAAGAGATCTGAAAATAGCTGTGCAGCAATGCTCCCCATCCAACCAGACAGAGCTTGAGAGGATTTTCAGAGAAGAATGGGAGAAACTCCCCAAATACAGGCAGCCAAGCTTGTAGTGTCATACCCAAGAAGACGCAAAGCTGTAATCGCTGCCAAAGGTGCTTTAACAAAGTACTGAGTAAAGGGTCTGAATGCTTAGGTAAATTGATTATTTCCGGGTATTTTTTTTTATACATTTGCAAAGTTTACGCATTCACTTTGTCATTATGGTGTATTGTGTGTAGATTGATGAGAAAAAAATGTATTCAATCCATTTTAGAATAAGGCTGTAACAAAATGTGAAATAAGTCAGGGGTTTGAATACTTTCTGAATGCACTGTATTTGGAGACTGTTTATCTGTTGTTCCATGTAGTGAATCTGTTATTCAATGTGTTTGTATGGGCTAATAGCAGTAAGGACTATCTGTTGTTCCATGTAGTGAATCTGTTATTCAATGTGTTTGTATGGGCTAATAGCAGTAAGGACTATCTGTTGTTCCATGTAGTGAATCTGTTATTCAATGTGTTTGTATGGACTAATAGCAGTAAGGACTATCTGTTGTTCCATGTAGTGAATCTGTTATTCAATGTGTTTGTATGGTCTAATAGCAGTAGGACTATCTGTTGTTCCATGTAGTGAATCTGTTATTCAATGTGTTTGTATGGTATAATAGCAGTAAGGACTATCTGTTGTTCCATGTAGTGAATCTGTTATTCAATGTGTTTGTATGGGCTAATAGCAGTAAGGCCTATCTGTTGTTCCATGTAGTGAATCTGTTATTCAATGTGTTTGTATGGGCTAATAGCAGTAAGGACTATCTGTTGTTCCATGTAGTGAATCTGTTATTCAATGTGTTTGTATGGACTAATAGCAGTAAGACTAAATAATTGTTTTTATACAAATTATTTTAATACATTTTTTGGATACTTCAAGTGCTCTTAAAATAATTCTAAATCAAATAGCAAAATTATACTTGGTATGACCTCCTTAAAACGATTCCATATTGCGTAGTAGAACAAACAAAAGCATTTTCATCACTCATAAAATTGATCAGAAATGAAATCATGTATATTCGAGAGGTAGAACTTATAAATCAACTACCATAACTTCTATAGCTTTTCAAGGACCAAAAAGCCTAGAGGAAATGTCTGATTTTCAAGGTATGCTATTCCATGATGACTGAATTGCCCATCACAAATATTCAACCAAGATTTTGAACTTTTTAAATACCTGGTTGCATACCCATTCTTGCTTTAGAATTTACTGGTAGATATCATAACTTGGAACATCTTTCGTACTTATTTCCTGCTGTTGGTCTTCACTCAACGCATTAACCAGCTCTGTGCCCGTACGTGTGCAGTGTGATGAATAATCAACATAATGAAAGAACAGCTTCTGGAATCCATCTGTTCTTTTAATCAATTATATAACCTAGATAAAAAATTGCATTATTACAATACCTTTTTCACTGGCCCAAACAGGCCACTGACGGGGATGATCCACTGGCCCGGAGGGTTTTCAAAACCTCCCCTGTATGTCGAGCCCTGACATACACACACAGACAGTGGCATTCTCGTACCATTGTTGCCTCTTCTGAAAGTTGGTTTATTTTCAGTCAATTGCACATTTCTGAATCAGGGCTGGCGCCAGAACGAATCAGTTGGACGGGCCTTTGATTTCTATAGGCGTCATGGTTCTTAGGCAGGTCCAAAGGCGCTGAGCAGCAGTATATTGACATTCCTTTATTGGAATCAAAACACGAACTGGTGGTCACATAGCACAAACACACAAAGATCCACACGCAGGTGGGAAAACCATGAACTTAAATAATCCCCAATTAGAGACAACACAGGGCAGCTGCCTCTAATTGACTGGGGACCAACAAAAAACAAACATAGACTTTACTAGAGCTCTCTCCTCTGTCAGGCCCTGACCATAGCCAGACACACATAGAGATGCCTGGCGGCTTCACCACAGTCTGGCCTCAACCGCAGACCATGTTTATGGCGTCGTGTGGGCGAGTGATCTGCTGATGTCAACGTTCTGAACATGTGCCCCATGGTGGCGGTGGGGCTTTGGTATGGGCAGGCATAAGCTACGGACAACGAACACAATTGCATTTTATCGATGGCAATTTAAACCGTGACGAGATCCTGAGGCCCATTGTCGTGCCATTCATCCGCCGCCATGTTTCAGCATGATAATGCACGGTCCCATGTCGCAGGGACCTTTACACAATTCTTGGATGCTGAAAACGGGCCCCTGTTCTTCTACTGGCTGCATAGTCACCAGACATGTCACCCACTGAGCACGTGTATCGACGTGTACGGACAGTGTACACGTCGATACAACTTCGCACAACCATTGAAGAGGAGTGGGACAACATTCCACAGGCCACAATCAACAGCCTGATCAACTCTATGCGAAGGAGACAAATGGTGGTCACACCAGATACTGACTGGTTTTCTGATCTACCTTTTTTTTAAGGTATCTGTAATCCCAGTCATGTGAAATCCATAGATTATGGCCTAATTTATTTAAATTGATGGATTTCCTTATATGAACTCTAAATCTTTGAAATTGTTGCATGTTGAGTTCATATTTTTGTTCAGTATAGTAAATACCATCGGCAGGTCCTGAATTTCCAGTTTGGGGAAGCTTACAATTTGTCCTACCCTTTCTAGTGATCTTCATGCAAGTTATGATCATTTTATACGCATCTTTTCGTGGAACTGTCTAATTTTATGAATAATGTTTTTGTTTCTCATAAAAATCTGAAGTAAAACAATAAAAATGTCAAAGTTAAAATTCAACTAAGGCGCCAGCACCAGCCTCTGCCATATGGACACATTGATAGACTGTGATCCATTGGCGGCTAAAGAAATGAGTGCATATAACCTATAGGGCAATACAGCCTATAACTTCTTGAGCTAAGTAAAATTCATAGGTCAAAAAGTCGATATATTTCCGCCTGTCTGCCTCCCTTTCCATCTGTCTTGATTTGAGCTATCGCTAGTGAAGTGCAACATTGTATCAAATCATCAATTCGGTCGGCCCGAAGCTGTCGCCAGGCGAACTTGCAACATTATATCAGCAAGGCCTCTGTTTTTTATGACTAGATATATGTAATCATCAGATCATTATACTTTGCTCTTTCACACGAGTCTTGGTGATTATCAAGGCCGGAAGTGTTTGAAAGATTTTTCAAATATTGAGTAACTATCATTCACAATGGATGTAGAAAATACAAACTTCGTTCACTTACTGTGTGAGGTGAAGAAATAATTACTGAGAAGCTCAGGTTATTAGTGGTGAATGCGGTCAAATCATGTTATGACAATCCAGTGCCGGCCCTGGGCATAAGCGATATAAGGAGTCGCTTAGGGCCCCCAGCCGCTAATGGGCCCCCAACCCCCCCCAATATGCTTTAAAACCACAGCATTTTCTCTATGCCTCAAGGCAAAATGAAGAGAATTACAGGAAATGTACAAAAATAAAATCTCTCTACCATCAAGAGGGGGACCACCAAAAGTTTTACCCACTAGGTGGGGGGGGGGGCCGAAAACCAAATCTCTCTTAGGGCCCCCAAATAGCAAGGGCCGGCCTTGTGACAATCAGACATAATCGTCACTTTCCTACTTTTGCACGCAGCAGGCCAGGTAGGCCTACTTCTGTGTGTGCTCAGGCGTGCGTGACATTATCAGGAAAGATAAACCAGACACTTGGAGCAATCCAAACAAAAGACCATGAAAACAATTACTAAACTCGTAATGGTTATGAAATAAACTCAAACTTGTTTCTCACAAGTGTAGCATGTTGTTAAACTCCGCAAACAACGTTTCCAGTCCGAGAATGAGAACGGTAAATTACTGTAATTAATACATTAACATAAATTATTGTAACCAAATGACAGGGGATTAATGGTATATTAACGGCATATTTACTAGGCTTACTGGTGACATATGTAATGGGGAATTGATCTAAGATAAAATTCACACTATGAAAAAAAGAATGCACATTAATTTGGTGGAAGACAGCTGAGCTCATTCTGGCATGAGACGCACCACATCCCTCCCTTTCTAAATGTTGCAACATTTAAAATGATACTCTATACACATAATCTTCACACATATTTTAGACGCTTATCACTGACAGCCGCAACTCAATCAGCTAGACCTATTGCCACGTGCACTACCCAAATAGCTGGCTTCCCAAATAGGCATAGGCCTATACACTGATTTGAAACAATCCACAGCTAAAAAAAAATAAAAAAAAAATAAAAAAAGTCATGCTCCCTGGTGAAGTATTTTGAATTATTTTATTTAGACAGGATTATAGCCTATAATTTTGGCGAAACATCAATTTACTTTAGGGGAATCCCGCATCCTAACAGTGCACTGTCCAACATTCCATTCTAACTTGCAAGAGCCTGAAACCAGAGACCTCTATACAATGAGGAGATGCTCATGTCTCCGCCCTAACAATGGGAATCTTTGTCCTAAAGGCGGGAAGGCAGGCAACAAGCTTATTATGCACATATAAACTCATTGGGCTAATTCTGGACAGATTTTGTCAAGAGTGAGCCCCCTCGCTTCGCTTCTTCCTCTCTGCTGAAACTATGTCACCGGAGAAAGCATCCGAGCGAGCGAAACAGTGCTCCTCTACGTATATGTAGCCCATGTATCTGATGCTGTCTGGACAGAAATAGTATGACATGCCATACTCTTTTGGTCCAGACAGCATTACACATAATGAGACAGAGGGGCGCTGTTTTGTTCGGTCGTAAGCTTTAATTAGGATTGATGCATCTTTCTGTCGGTGCACGTCTCTGTAAAAAATAACCAATATTTCAATATTTTATTTGATGGGCAAGGAGGTGCGGTAGGTCGGGCCAGGCCCCGTATGCCCCGCCCTTAACGCCCTGACCTGGTTTTAATAAATAATGATGATTAAAAAAAAGCTAATTGTGAACCAAAAATTACTGTGACCATGTAAATGTTTTTCACTGGCACTCTTGCAACCAATAAAACATGAGTCGCAGTATCACACATACTAAGTCGCAGTATCACACCCTGTACCAGGAGCACCTGGTCGAGGCAAATTTATGGTGAAATGATTGTCTTTCCACTTCCGTATTATGGCCCCAACAGTGCTCACTGGAACATTCAGAAGCTTAGAAATGCGCCTATAACCAATGCCATCATTATGTTTTGCAACAATTAGGTTGCGAAGGTCTTGAGACAGCTCTTTGCTTTTAACCATCATGAGATGTGTCTTGTGTGACACCTTGACAATGAGACCTTTTTGTAGGCCATCAGTTGGGACTGAACCAGCTGATATTAATTTGCACTGACAGGGGGCTGGATTGTTATATTTGAGATTCTTCAAAGTAGCCACGCTTTGCCTTGATAACAGCTTTGCACACTCATGGCCACTTGGAAGCCCCTTGTAGCATAGGCTATGCTGCAGCAAATGTACCTGTCACAAGAAAGAAAATTACCAGCTGAGCAGAGATGGCCGTAGATAATTTAAAAGTTCAATTTCACATCATACTGTTCATATAAATAATATATTCTAATTTACTGATTTTTCACAATTCTATATTTTTGGGGAGGGATATCTCTGCAAATCTCGTTAAAACCTGATTCCTGCTATTAAACCTTAGTAGCTAGCATGTATCTGAGTCATAGGGCTTGCTTGGTCAATGTTGCGTTGCCCATATCAATTCCAGTTAGGGGGAGTTGAGACACTCTTTCCAGCTTCCAAGAGTCAAGTACTGACAGCATAGAAACACCTCCATATAGCAAAATCTCAGAAATTGGACAAGAGGCAGTAACATTCTTGAAAGCCGACTGTTCCCAATTCACATGACACTAGCCATCAATGGCCCCTTGCTTAGTGTACTGTAACTACCCACGCTTGTCACTTTTGGCTCCACAATATAAACTCTGTATAAGGCTTTTCACACACCACAGGGCAGGGTGTGCTATGTGCTATCTAAGCTCTCTCTCTTTCTCTTTCTCTCTCTCTCTCTCTCTCTCTCTCTCTCTCTCTCTCTCTCTCTCTCTCTCTCTCTCTCTCTCTCTTTCCCCTCTCTCTCTCTCTCTCTCTCCTCTCTCTCTCTCTCTTCATCACTATAGCCGACCTGGCTAACTGCCTAAAAATAACAACAACAAAGATAACAACAACCCATGAGTGCAGATGGTTGCTAGGCTACCCCATGTCCAGTGTGATTGGTTCTCATTATAGGCAGGATTTGAGTTTCATCCACAAAAATTGTAATTGGCCTGCACTCCAACGTACCGATGCTTAGCTCCTCAGACACACAATGTATACCAATATCATGTCATAGCTCATATAGCCAGTTAATTGAAAATGAACAAACTTAATTTTCGAATTAGGCTAAAGTAATGTCAAAACAATGCAGCTATTGTTTCCCCAAAATGCTTGTTTAAAATGTGAAACCCGTCATTATAGGGATGTTAAAATGACGCGCGCTGTCTGAAAGTTGCCCTACTCATGTGTCACTCTCCGCGGGTGTCATCTGTGGTCACCGAGTGGTGGCACAATGGCTGACATCACACGAAGTGAGGGAGTATTGACACATTATGGAAAGCAGGCTATTCCCGTTGGGAAATGTCACACACGTGTCACACACAAACAGACATGTCACGTGACAGCTGGGTCACAGCGATCATGGGGACGTGGTCATGACATATTCACTCGATCGGAGGAAGCTTTGACATGTGTGTGTGTGTGTGTGTGTGTGTGTGTGTGTGTGTGTGTGTGTGAACACACATTCACTTGTGTATGATTTAAATTGTATCATATTGCTATCTACCTCTCTCAAAAAGAGGCCCTTGTTTGCTACAGTGTTACATTGTGGATCCAAATGCATTATTCAAATGAATATGGGAGTCTTCGCATGTTTGTTTGATGAGGTAATCTTATTACAAAACGCACCACCTGACCTGACAAGTTCAACCTTCTGTTTTTCCTTCACACCTGCCTGTCGACAACATTTTCACTTTTGTTATCCATCTCCTTCTTAGCTGCTTCTCTTCCCTTTTATTTCCTTCTCCTCTTTTCTCCTCTCCTGGCCTATCCTCTCCTATAAATGAATAAAGGTCTATGGAAAGGGGTGAGAACCATGGGCCTCCTAGATTTTGTATTGACGTCAATGTACCCAGGGGAGTAACAATGTACCCAGGGGGGCAGGTAGCCTAGTGGTTAGAGCGTGGGGCCAGTAACCGAAAGGTCGCTGGTTTGATAGATAGATAGATAGATAGATAGATAGATAGATAGATAGATAGATAGATAGATAGATAGATAGATAGATAGATAGATAGATAGATAGATAGATAGATAGACGGCCTACAAACAGGGGCTGACCCTGTTTGTAGGCCGTCATTGTAAAAATGAATTTGTTCTTAACTGACTTGCCTTGTTAAATAAAGGTTAAAAATAAAAAAATAATGATAGGAAGATACTGTAGCTGCTACAGCATGGTGCTGTTGAGGATACTGTGGACCCTCATTGTAAAACAGTGTTTTAATTTATTATTTGGTGACATTAATATATTTTGTATAGTTTTAATTTTATCTAAAAATTATCAAATTTTTTATGTTTAGCCATTTTTATGAGATTCACTGAGGAGGATGGTCCTCCCCTTCGTCTTCTGAGGGGCCTCCACTGGTGAGTGTGTGTGTGTGTGTGTGTGTGTGTGTGGGTGGGGCGGGCGGCAGGTAGCCTAGTGGCTAGGAGTGTTGGGCCATTAACCGAAAGGTTGCTGGTTCGAAGCCCAGAGCCGAATATGTCTGTGCCCTTGAGAAAAGCACTTAACCCTAATTGCTCCTGTAAGTAGCTCTGGATGAGAGCGTCTGCTAAATGACGTAAAATGTGTGTGTGTGTGTGTGTGTGTGTGTGTGTGTGTGTGTGTGTGTGTGTGTGTGTGTGTGTGTGTGTGTGTGTGTGTGTGTGTGTGTGTGTGTGTGTGTGTGTGTGTGTGTGTGTGTGTGTGTGTGTGTGTGTGTGTGTGTGTTTGTGTGTTTAGACTACAATACGTGCGAAAGAGAACGTGTCTGATTATGCATGTCTGTTTGCATGTCTGCGTTCGTGTACATCCATCTGCTTATTATACAGTACATGTCTGAGTAGATGTCTTCATTCCGTGTGTCCGTCTATACGTCTGCATGTGTGTTTCCATAGGGGACAGTCAGTGGGAGTTAATGGGTGCTCTACACAGCAACACAGCCAGTATGAATAAGAGTGCTGGGCGCGTGCAGTGTGATGATGATGAATGCTCTAAAACAGGGATTAGCCAAGCATTATAGCCCCATTTCAAGTGTCAATCAAGGAGATGGTCTGCTCATAAAAGGCCGTTTCAAACAGCCGCATGCCGCCGTACTTCGACTCCATCATAGCTTGAAGGTGACTATGAAAGAGATACAGAAAAGCCATTGAAGCTCATTACCTATTGTTTTGTCAATTATGTGTTCATCTGCTACAGGGAAGATGGAGAGGACACATGGTTTATGGCCACTTTGGTTGAGGACTAAGGGCGGCTTTATTGTGCTGTTGTAAGTGTTGATGTGCATATTATCGTGTAAGGGCTTGAGTTCAATGTATGATTCTTGGGTAGGTGTCAACCTTTTTTTCAGTGTCTTCTTCTCTGTCTTTCTCTCATTCCCTCCCACATCTCTCTCTCTTCCTCTCTCTTTCTCTCTCTCTTCCTCTTCCTCCAGAACTGTAGACACCTGAGATAAGGGGACCTGGCTGTCTAATCCCTCACAATAGGCCCAACTGGTGATCACACACATTTTATCTAGTATGGCATCCGATAACTGGGCAGACAATGAATGTGAAGACTGTATGAATTATGGGTAGATGGCCGAGACACTCAATAATGAAGTGACTTAGAATAACCTCTGAGTGTTTGTCTCTTACATATTATGTTTGTAAAGCCACTGAAGTGACTCCAGTTTAGTTTAGTTCAGTTTAGCCACAGTCATCTGTAAGTCTGTTTTGTTCATCATCACCATCACCATCATCATCATCACCATCACCATCATCACCATCACCATCACCATCATCATCATCACCATCACCATCATCACCATCATCACCATCACCATCACCATCACCATCATCACCATCACCATCATCACCATCACCATCATCACCATCACCATCATCATCATCATCATCACCACCATCACCATCATCATCATCACCATCACCATAACCATCACCATCATCACCATCACCATCATCATCATCACCATCACCATCACCATCATCACCATCACCATCACCATCACCATCATCACCACCATCACCATCACCATCACCATCATCATCATCACCATCACCATCATCATCATCACCATCACCATCACCATCATCATCATCACCATCACCATCACCATCACCATCATCACCATCACCATCATCATCACCATCACCATCATCACCATCACCATCATCACCATCACCATCATCATCATCACCACCATCACCATCACCACCATCACCATCACCATCATCATCACCATCATCATCATCACCATCACCACCATCACCATCACCATCATCATCATCATCATCACCATCATCATCACCATCATCATCATCACCATCACCATCACCAGCATCATCACCATCATCACCAGCATCATCACCATCATCATCATCATCATCATCATCATCACCATCATCATCATCATCATCATCACCATCACCAGCATCATCACCATCATCATCATCATCATCATCATCATCACCATCATCATCATCACCATCATCATGTATTTGGTGTGTGTGTTGTCCTTATGTATTTGGTGTGTGTTGTCCTTATGTATTTGGTGTGTGTGTTGTCCTTATGTATTTGGTGTGTGTTGTCCTTATGTATTTGGTGTGTGTGTTGTCCTTATGTATTTGGTGTGTGTGTTGTCCTTATGTATTTGGTGTGTGTTGTCCTTATGTATTTGGTGTGTGTGTTGTCCTTATGTATTTGGTGTGTGTGTGTGTGTGCTGTGTTTTCTGTTTCCCCTGTTGATGTTGTTTTACAGGCTGTCAATCTCGTGAACGTCAGACATTAGTGGGACCAGCGGAGGGAGACGTGGAGCACACTCACTCTGGGGACTCTTTTGCTCTCTCAGTCTCCATCTCACTACATCACAACCACCACCCGCCATGTCCTGGAGGACTCCCAGCCCAGCCAACACAATAAGTCTCATCCTCTGTTCGGGAAAATGGAAAAATGCTACGGTGCATCTGTTAGTTTGGCGGCCACGGCTTGGAGGTGGTCAGCCAAACAAGCCTGCTGATACGCACAGCGTGTGTCAGGGATAGTGGGAGTGTAATGAACATGACCAATGGAATGTGGAAAATTGTATTCTGTTAAGAAACGACCCATACACTTTTTGGTTTGATAAATGATCTTTCTGAAAGACTACTGTGTGTAATGAGTTGTTGTGATACTGGAGAAAAAAAGTAGGGGATATGGACATGGTCTCAGTAATCTTTTGTATGAATCTGATTTTTTTACGTCCTCTGTTTTGTTCTGTCCGGAGAAGAGTTCCGGAAGAATCACATGAAAAATATGGAGGTAGAAAAAGTTTGAGTTGTTTAACTTCTGTGAGTCCTTTGACCCAAAGCCAAGTTCTGCCGACTGCCTCACATGACTGAGTAGCAGAATTTTAAATGGTTGAATAAAACAAAAAAATCCACATGATTCATAATATATTTACATTTGTATTCTCAGAGGTGACTCGTCTAGTGAATCGTGATGTGAGGAGTGGGGGGAATAAATAAACGCAATGCAAAAGTAAGTGCTATAGACTTTTAAAGTCAGAGCTCTGTGAATAGGCTTCGTAATCTGTTGGATTTAATGAAACCCGTCCCCAAAGTGAGTGAAAGGCTGAAATAACATTAGGCGGCGGACAATGGCAGCCTTTACAGTATTAAAGCCTTAACAGCTAGACCTAATTGCCTCTTCTGTGAACGGGGCGGGAGGCGGCTAACTCCTAGGGCTGCAATGTCAAGCTGATTTATCCGTCTTCCTTCTCTCTCTTTCTTGAACCCCAAATGAGAAAACGTTCAAAGTCCCAGTTGATTAAACTTCCATATCAAACTGCACATCTTCCCTCCCTGTGCCTTATTCCTTTTAGTTCATCAGATACTTCTCCAAGGGAGCCTCATTTTTCAGAACACATTACCTGTGGAAATAGCAGGGTGGAGGAAAAGATAGGCTAAGGTGCTCCTTCGTTGCTTTTCGCTTTGACATGTCGACACCTTCTGTTCTTTCTCGGTTCTCTAACGTCAAATAATCTGGTTTGACCCTAGCTATGAAAGCCCCTATAGCCCTATGCCAATGTAAAGTCATCTCCATTACATTTCCTGTTTATTTTTTTTAATTTTTGTACACATTATATCAACATTAAATGCACTTTTCCTGAACGACAAGGAGTAGCAATTGACATTGACAGGTGTGCACAATCAGTGAGTGCTAATCTATGAGGCCCTGTACAGTCTTCATGTTCCGAAACAGACAGAGTATTGGGGAGGTGCAATCCCACAGTGAAAAGACCACTGCCATCCACTAGTATCTATCCGAGTTTGCTAATCAAGGCCAGTATAGCTGATCAATACCCTTTGTGGAAATAAGCTGGACAACAGATTGGACCCCAGGGTTCGGCTGGCAGCCCAGGATGAAGGGACGTACGGAGAAAAAGGGGAGAGGAGTCAGATAAGAGATAGTGGGGAGGAGCGGCTGAAATTGCCTGGGATACGTTGGGTGATTTGCTCAGATACACTTGGAGACACGGTAGACCTGAAAGGGGGTGATGAAGGAAGAGATCACACACACGCTGCAAGTCCAGTCCCATGTTTCATGAGCTGAAAAAAAAATAAAAAATGTTATGGCACACATTTTGATGTCAAGAAACTGATTAAACAGCATGATCATTACACAGGTGCACCTTGTGCTGGGGGCAATAAAAGGCCACTCTAAAATGTGCAGTTTTGTCACAAAATACTATACCACAGATGTCTCAAGTTTTGAGGGAGTGTGCAATTGACATGCTGACTGCAGGAATGTCCACCGGAGCTGTTCACAGTTAATATAATATGAATTTCTCTACCATAAGCCACATCCAAGTCATTTTAGAGAATTTGGCACTACTTACAACCGGCCTCAAAATCGCAGACCATGTGTAATCACGCCAGCCCAGGACCTCTATATCTGGCATCTTCACCTGCGGGAGGATTTCAGTCTGGGTTTAAAGACCTTTCCCATTCTGATTGGCTGGGCCTGTCTCCCCTGTGGGTGGACCTGGCTCTAATAATGAATTCCATCTCATCAACATTATGTGGATTATGTGTCAGTTACGCTTCATAAAAAGGAGCTCATGTATGGTGTTCCTATCAGCGATGACTAAAGGAGCTCATGTATGGTGTTCCTATCAGCGATGACTAAAGGAGCTCATGTATGGTGTTCCTATCAGCGATGACTAAAGGAGCTCATGTATGGTGTTCCTATCAGCGATGACTAAAGGAGCTCATGTATGGTGTTCCTATCAGCGATGACTAAAGGAGCTCATGTATGGTGTTCCTATCAGCGATGACTAAAGGAGCTCATGTATGGTGTTCCTATCAGCGATGACTAAAGGAGCTCATGTATGGTGTTCCTATCAGCGATGACTAAAGGAGCTCATGTATGGTGTTCCTATCAGCGATGACTAAAGGAGCTCATGTATGGTGTTCCTATCAGCGATGACTAAAGGAGCTCATGTATGGTGTTCTTATCAGCGATGACTAAAGGAGCTCATGTATGGTGTTCTTATCAGCTATGACTAAAAGAGCTCATGTATGGTGTTCTTATCAGCTATGACTAAAGGAGCTCATGTATGGTGTTCTTATCAGCTATGACTAAAGGAGCTCATGTATGGTGTTCTTATCAGCGATGACTAAAGGAGCTCATGTATGGTGTTCTTATCAGCTATGACTAAAAGAGCTCATGTATGGTGTTCTTATCAGCTATGACTAAAGGAGCTCATGTATGGTGTTCTTATCAGCGATGACTAAAGGAGCTCATGTATGGTGTATGACTAAATTGCAATAATCTCTTCTAAAAATGAAACGTTTGATCCATGAAAATATGACCTGGGGAACGAACCTGCATCAGACGACAAACACTGTGCATTGTGGATAAACAGCAGCGGCAGCGGTGCTGGAATTGTGAGTAGGGGGATTAATAATAACATTTCAGGAATGAAATTAATAACCCTCCTAATCAAACCGGAGGCTTGTCGGAGAGAGTGCGAAAATCAGTAATTTGGCGAAGCAGCTCACAAATGGAAACATCCTTCAGAGCTAATCCCTGGATCGATTCTGATCATCGCATTAATTCTGACGAAACGCTACTGTAGCTATGATACTTTGATACAGCCACACAAAGGATTGCACCAGAAAACCATGTAAGGCTATTAAATATATGTCCCCACAAAAGCTGAAAAGCCTATTTGGCTTTCAGTGTGGATTGAGAGACAATGCTAATACAATACATGTGAATCAGTGGAGTTTCCTCAGAGGAAGAATTGGAGGACCAATTAATACAAATATAAATTGTGAAACATAAAAAAAATATACTTTTTAGATAAAACTATATTAAATATATCCATGTCACCAAATAGCTGATTAAAACATTGTTTTGCAATGAAGGTCTACAGTAGCCTCAACAGCAGTCTACGGGGTCACACCAAGGTGTAGCCGGAGGACAGCTAGTTTCTTCCTCTGGGTACATTGACTTCAATATAAAACCTAGGGGGCTCATGGTTCTCACCCCCTTCCATAGACATACACAGTAATTATGTTGACTTCCAGAGGACATCCTCCAACCGATCAGAGCTCTTGCAGCATGAACTGACATGTTCTCCACCCAATCAAAGGATCCGAGAATTAATCTAGTACCGAAAGAAAAAAGATAGCTAGCACTACAATGCATAAAACGTGGCGCGTAGTTGACTCAAAGAGAGTGAAAGACAATAGTTATTTGCTATTTATTTTAGCTAGTTGGCTAAGGCTATCCAACATTGGAACACTTCCAAGTCAAGGTAAGCTTTCTGTTGTATTAATTTATTGCCACGGTGGCCTGGCAGTCTAACTGCTAAACTACTTGCTGTACACTGTACTGCATGATTGTAGCGGGTTTACTAACCCGTTAGTTCTAGTAAATATGTTGACTATGACGATAGCTAATATGGTTACAACGATGTAGCAGTTATGGTATGAACGTTTGGCTTGAAGAGATTTTTTTCGCCTGGTCACAGACAGCTGCTGTGTTGTGCACTGAAGTCCACAAGCGAAAGGAAAAGGTGAGAGGAGGAGAATGTTTAGATGCAAAAACAAATTATACAATGAGCAAAGTGATCATGTACGTGGCTGCTATGAAAGTGAACTGTGTGTGTTGGTGATCAGGGGTGTATTCATTTTGTTAAAAAAATAAAATAATCTTAAACGGAAGCAAACGGAACGAAATAGGGATAGAGTTAGTCTGTAGAGTTTTGGTTGCAACTAATGATTACACCCTAGATCAGCTAGATGCAGGCGTTATTGAATGTGCCCCTATCTGTCACCTTGATTCCTCCTATTTGTCTCTCAACATGTCCACCTACGTTATAAACTTTCATTCGTAAGCTAAGTTGTAGCAACCTCATGATGGTTATAGGGAAAATGTAAGTATCATAGTAGCCTAAACCTATCGATGTTACATTGCGCCGGGTGAATGGAATACGAATGACAGTCATCCAATATTCTCTAATAGAAATAATAGTTCTCCTCAATCTTAAACGGCACCGACCGCCACTGATGTGAATCAACATGGAAAATGTTTTAACGAATGCTAGAAATAAACAGAATTATTACCCAACATTACTAGAAATACCGCATATATAATTCAAACACTAGTGAAACACAATTATGATTTTCATTCGAGGTGGGTGTTACATAAAATAATGGATGAGGGGTGTATGATAGTTAGTCGCTGGTAGAGGGGTGGAGATGAGAGGTACTGTATAAGCTCCATCACAGTTGTACATACATACAAAGTTATGCAAACTTCCCCACTGTATATAAGTGTTGAATATTCAACAAGGCCCCTCCTCTGTGGTTGTTCATCTGCCACTCAGGTTTTTCCCTCTATTCATGAAGCATGACTCTTTACAAATGGTAATGACACGGAATATGAATACTGCATCAAATTCAGACGTGTCATTATCTCCTGGTAATAGCAAGTTTCCCCCGTGCTAGTAGGAAGTCTTATCTTATAATTAGCTGTGATAACAATAGCCACTCTGGAGCAGCCTGCCTGCCTCGCTCACATTGGTCTTGTTTTATTTTGTTTTTAAATGAATGCATGAAATGTGTTTGTTAGGAGTGGGGAAATACTATTTTTACTTTGACATGCTCAGTCAGTGCTGTATACTGTTCTGGGTCTGTGTAGTAATTCATTGAAAATCTATATTTTCCATTTCATGAGGATGCCAAAAAAATGACTGAGATGAGCATCGTGGAGAGATTGAACTCTGCTATGTCTGTGAACGTAGCTTATCTGAAATTATTCACCAAGGACATTGTAGTAGCTGCTATTTTCACTCAGCTAATGAGGCTACTCTTGCTAATTCAGATTGGAGATATTGTATTCTATTGTGGTCTAGCCTATATCCTAAATCCCTTAGGGCTATGGAAATGTAGTTGAATAGGCATACAATGCATTACAATAAAGCACAAATAAAATATAATTCAATCCCCCAGGAGTGATCCTATCATCTCTCATACCTATCATCTATCACACCTATCATCTCTCATACCTATCATCTCTCATACCTATCATCTATCACACCTGTCATCTCTCACACCTGTCATATCTCAAACCGGTCATCTCTCATGCCTATCATCTCTCATACCTGTCATCTATCATACCTATCATCTCTCATACCTATCAACTCTCACACCTGGTATCTCTCATACATGTCATCTCTCATACCTATCATCTCTCACACCTGTCATCTCTCATACCTGTCATATCTCATACCTGTCATCTATCACACCTGTCATCTCTCATACCTGTCATCTATCACACCTGTCATCTCTCATACCTATCATCTCTCATTCCTGTCATCTCTCATACCTGCCATCTCTAATACCTGTCATCTCTCATACCTGTCATCTCTCATACCTATCATCTCTCACACCTGTCATCTCTCATACTTGTCATCTCTCACACCTGTCATCTCTCATACCTGTCATCTCTCACACCTGTCATCTCTCATACCTGTCATCTCTCATACCTGTCATCTCTTATACCTGTCATCTCTCACACCTGTTATCTCTCATACCTGTCATCTCTCATACCTATCATCTCTCACACCTGTCATCTCTCATACCTGTCATATCTCATACCTGTCATCTATCACACCTGTCATCTCTCATACCTGTCATCTATCACACCTGTCATCTCTCATACCTATCATCTCTCATTCCTGTCATCTCTCATACCTGCCATCTCTAATACCTGTCATCTCTCATACCTGTCATCTCTCATACCTATCATCTCTCACACCTGTCATCTCTCATACTTGTCATCTCTCACACCTGTCATCTCTCATACCTGTCATCTCTCACACCTGTCATCTCTCATACCTGTCATCTCTCATACCTGTCATCTCTTATACCTGTCATCTCTCACACCTGTTATCTCTCATACCTGTCATCTCTCATACCTGTCATCTCTTATACCTGTCATCTTTCATACCTATCATCTCTCACACCTGTCATCTCTCATACCTGTCATCTATCACACCTGTCATCTCTCATACTTGTCATCTCTCACACCTGTCATCTCTCATACCTGTCATCTCTCACACCTGTCATCTCTCATAACTGTCATCTCTCATACCTGTCATCTCTCATACCTGTCATCTCTCACACCTGTCATCTCTCATACCTGTCATCTCTCATACCTGTCATCTCTTATACCTGTCATCTTTCATACCTATCATCTCTCACACCTGTCATCTCTCATACCTGTCATCTCTCATACCTGTCATCTCTCATACCTGTCATATCTCATACCTATCATCTCTCATACCTGTCATCTCTCATACCTGTCATCTCTCATACCTGTCATCTCTCACACCTATCATCTCTTCAGGTGTTCTTAGGACAAAAGCACCCAGATAGAAGATCCACAGAGGTTTTCTATGAGGTGAGTTCAGGATGGAGAAAAACATTGTTTTAACAAATCCCTCAGCCTCATGCCAGCCATGAATTTTGCTAAATTAAATAAGATATTTTTGGAAAGGGATGAGCTCAGCACAGAGGGCAGGCTAATTATTACTCCACTTCCAACAGGAACAAACAATGTATGGTTCCGCTTCATAATGTCAAGATAACCAATTACCAAATAAAATGGACATTTTCTGGCTGGGGTGGGTGGAAGTGAACTTTTTGGCTGGTCATAGAACGTGTAATAGGTGAAACAATAGACGTAGCTCATGCCTGGAGTGCCCAATGTTCGAATACTTTTCTAAAAGTATTTGGCGTAAAATTAAAGATCCCAAGTCACTGTGGAAATGGACACCATATACATGTAATAATATTTGAAAGATGTCCAGTCATTTTACAAGTGGACGCCATACATGTGATAACATTTGGCAAAGAACATTGCAATAGCACCAAGAACCTGCATGTCTCCCTGCCTGTCTGCATGTCTCCCGCTTTTCTCTCACTCTTTACCCTTTGTAGTGTCTTGCGGGAACCGGCACAATGTTATTAAAATACATTATTTCGATACATTGTAAAAACAAATGCAGTATTTCCCCAAACTCTACCCCAACCAGGTGCAAATAAACTGCTTTATAAATAGTTTTATTACACTCATCATGTCAGTGATTGTCTCGTTAACACAGGTGAGAGTGTTGACGAGGACAAGGCTGGAGATCACTCTGACATGCTGATTGAGTCAGAAAAACAGACTGGAAGCTTTAAAAGGAGGGTGATGCTTGAAATCATTGTTCTTCCTCTGTCAACCATGGTTACCTGCAAGGAAACACGTGCCGTCATCATTGCTTTGCACAAAAAGGGCATGACAGGCAAGGATATTGCTGCTGGTAAGATTGCACCTAAATCAACCATTTATCGGATCATCAAGAACTTCAAGGAGAGGACTGGGGTAGAGTCATTTTCTCTGGTGAATCCCCTTTCCGATTGTTGGGGCCATCCGGAAAACACTTTGTCCGGAGAAGAGAAGGTGAGAGCTACCATCAGTCCTGTGTCATGCCAACAGTAAAGCATCCTCAGACCATTCATGTGTGGGGTTGCTTCTCAGCCAAGGGAGTGGGCTCACTCACAATTTTGCCTAAGAACACAGCCATGAATAAAGAATGGTACCAACGCATCCTCCGAGAGCAACTTCTCCCAACCATCCAAGAACATTTTGGTGACGACCAATGCCTTTTCCAGCATGATGGAGCACCTTGCCATAACGCAAAAGTGAAAACTAAGTGGCTTGTGGAACAAAACATCAACATTTTGGGTCCATGGTCAGGAAACTCCCCAGACCTTAATCCCATTGAGAACTTGTGGTCGATCCTCAAGAGGCGGGTGGACAAAATAAAAGCCCCAACTTCTGACAAACTCCAAGCATTGATTATGCAAGAATGGCCTGCCATCAGTCAGGATGTGGCCCAGAAGTTAATTGACAGCATGCCAGGGTGGATTGCAGAGGTCTTGAAATAGAAGGGTCAACACTGCAAATATTGACTCTTTGCATAAACTGAATGTCATTGTCAATGAAAGCCTTTGACACTTATGGAATACTTGTAATTATACTTCATTGTACCATAGTAACTACTGACATAAAGATCTAAGAAAACTGAAGCAGCAAACTTTCTGGAGACCAATACTTGTGTAATTCTCAAAACTTTTGACAACGACTGTATATTGCTTGTAATTGATATAAGTCAACATCTAAGTATTAAGTATTAAGTTTTTTTTTACGTAAGTTGTTTTGGCTCTATTGTTTAAAAAACCCAATAATGTTGTGGGTCCATCAGACACGCGAACCTTGGGTGAATCAGCGGTTTTAAGTTCACATCACCAAGGACTTGACATGGACCAACAACACAACCACTCTTGTCAGGAGGGCGCAACAACGCCTCTACTTCCTATGGCGGCTGAAGAAATTTGTCATGCCATCCCGGGCCCTCTCCAAATACTACCACTGCAACATTGAGAGCATCCTGGTCATTTGCATCACATCCTTGAACCGTAATGGCTCCGTCCATGACCACAAGGTCCTCCAGCGGGTGGTGAAGATGGCCCAGTACATCATCACCTACCCATCCAGGACATCTACCGGAAACGGTGCCTGAAGAAGGCCTGCAGCATTATCAAGGACCCCACACACCCCAACCACAAGCTGTTTACTGCCTTACCGCCAGGCAGGCGGTATCGGGGCATGAGGCCTGATGATACCAACAGACTTGAACTGGACTGACCACATGCTCTGATTCTCTGCAGCTAAGCACACATCCACTCATTCACTCACGCACCCACCCACCCACAGACAAACATCTACCTTCATGCTACACACACACATGTATTTTTTATTATATTTAACCTTTATTTAACTAGGCAAGTCAGTTAAGAACAAATTCTTATTTACAATGACAGCCTACCAAAAGGCAAAAGGCCACCTGCGGAGACATGGGTTGGGATTTTTAAAAAATATATATAAATATAGAACAAAACACACATCACGACGAGACAACACTACATAAAGAGATACCTAAGACAACAACATAGCATGGCAGCAACACATGACAACACAGCATGGTAGCAACGTAACATGACAACAACATGGTAGCAACACAACAGGGTACAAAAATTATTGGGCACAGACAACAACACAAAGGGCAAGACATCACAACTGCTGCAAGCAGACTCTTATTATAATTGTGAAATGCTGCACAATTTTAACACCTGCCCGTCTTCCCCAAAAACATGTGTAAATATTGGACTATACAGTGTCTTCGGAAAGTATTCAGACCTCTTGACTTTTTCCACATTTTGTTACGTTACAGCCTTATTCTAAAATTGATTAAATAATTTTGGACCCCACTGTATATTGCAGTTTCCCAGGATATGGAGATAGACATCCCGACTTAAGAAGAAGGACTGCAGATACCTCAGCTAAACAGAGCGCCCAATCGGGTGTGTGAGAGAGATAGAAAGAAGGAGAGAGAGAAAAGTGTAGAGTGTGAGAGAGGGAAGAGGAACAGGGAGAACCCACTACGTTGTGAAGTGTGGGAGCCATTTTGAAGTTTCATACCTGCTTCAGGGAAGCGTTGAGCTGAGCTGGAAAAGATAGATATATCTCAGGTCTGGCGTTTTCTTTCCTTTTTCATTCTCATCCCCCAGGGAGCTTAGAATCACCAAGCTATTCTCTTCTTCTTTTACACTGAACAGTAGGACAGAACACACGCACTCGAAAAACATCACACACGCACACACGCATGCACACACCCACACACACGCAAATAAAACAAAGATGGAGAGAGTAGCCTGTGCACTTAAAAATTACAGGTGCATCTGTCTCACTGACACCATTTTGCCATAGAGACACTGAATCCACAGAAACAATTGGGTGGCAATCTTCTCTGACACAAAAAGGGGAGCCCTACCAAACTGCTCCTGACCGACTCCCCGGCCTGTCTGCCACCCAGCTTTAATACGTGAAAATAACAGACAGCAGTTGACACGGGCAGATTTAGTATGCTTTGAAAATTCTTAGGTCACAGGAAGGGGAGGGTTAATTCATTGCCATTATTCTGTCCCCCGGATCCCTAATCATGCCTCTAGTGTTACTGGGTAATTTGGGAGGGATAAGCCGGAGCATTGTTTTTTATCAGGAGATTTTTCTGACTGAGACGTTTATTTTCTGACAAGCCCTGGCTAACAGAGGGAGAGGAGAGGCACGGAGGGCGGGGCACTGGTATCAATGTGTTGACACTGGTATTATGAAAATGACAGAGAATGGCTGTAGTTTAACCACATATCCTCTTAACCCCGTCAAGCCCCCCCCCCCCCCCTCCTTTACCCCACCACCTCTGCTGCTAGCCCAACATGCCTCATCCCATAGAAAAAGTTCACAGTAGTTCTTTTCATGACTCTCTTTTGAAGTTTTGGAGGCTTTTGTATGGCGGCTGGTTGTCTTGGATGAATCACTGATAGAGATGCGATTGGGTGACTGAATGAGTGGGCGGGGTAATACCTACAGTATATGAGTAATATCTATATGTCTGCATGCTGGAGGGAGATGACAGGGTTGGGTGCAGGTGGGGCAGCGGGGTGTGGGGTAGTCACTGTGATACTGGGTTGGATAGCTCCCCTCTTTTCCAAATATGGTCTGAATGTGGCAAGTGTGCAGGGGGAGTTCCCTGACAAGTGGGCAGTCCATGACAAGGGGGCGTTCCCTGACAAAGCCCCTTCCTTCTTCTAATTGGCACCTCGCTAGCTGTCGTGTCTTTGCCCCCCAAAGACAGACGAGAGTTTGATTTTGCTTTTCGAAAGGAAAAAAATAACAAGAATTGGATGGAGATCGTGTGCATGGCCTTCACTATAACTATGGATAAACGTGAATCCTTAATTATGGCTAAACCCCGCTTTGCTCGTGTCAGAGAAACAAAACAAAATTCTAATATGAGCTGTTAAAAAAACATATTTTTCTTGTGGTTTGTAAACAAAGACGGGAGCATGAGAATTGCTGCCAGCTACTGGATGCATTGATATATAATAGATTTTAAGTTATAATACGGTACATTACATTATATTACTAATTACCACCAGCTCCTGTACTCTATACACTGAGTATACAAAGCATTAAAAACACCTGCTCTTTCCATGAAATAGACTGACCAGGTGAATCCTGGGGAACTCTATCATCCCTTATTGATGTCACTTGTTAAATCCACTTCAATCAGTGTAGATTAAGGGAAGGAGACAGGTTAACGTAGGATTTTTAATACTTGAGACAATTGAGACATGTATTGTGTATGTGTGCCATTCAGAGGGGCAGGACAAAATATTTAAGTGCCTTCAAACGGGGTATGGTAGTAGGTGCCAGGCGCACAGGTTTGTGTCAAGAACTGCAACGCAGCTGTGTTTTTCACGCTCAAAGGACATCCGGCCAACTTTACACAACCGTGGGAAGCATTGGAGTCAACATGGCCTAAGAACCACCGGTTGTACTTGCTGAGATCCTGCAAGATGAGTATCAGCTCAGCCTGCCCATCCTGGACCTACTGCAGTGAGGCGTGGTCTTGGAAGAGCAGGAAAAGCAATGTAACCATTTGTCCACAGATGTGATAGTTAATAGCACCAAGCCAAATCCCAGATCTCCAATAGACAATTATACAGGAACCACTGAAGCCTGGGCTCAGCGGGGGTTTCCTGCTCTGACTGAACAGCACACACATGCTCCTGGTTCTCTGGGTGGATGTTTTGCTGATTATCTCTGCAAAGCAGTCCAATGGTTTTCATCCATTACACCCACTCATATCAAATCTCCCAGTCCCCACGTAACCTGCGGGAGACAAAATAAGCACCAGTTTAATAAATGTCAATTACTTACGCTTCAGTATAACGTTGATCCTAATAGAGATGTATTAAAAATCAATCGAATTAAATTGTGTAATGTTTCAATCTTGTGTTGAAATGTTTAGAAAGCGGGGAAAAGTACGCAGGTTAGAAGTGCGCAGGTTAGAAGTGCGCAGGTTAGAAGTGCGAAGGTTAGAAGTGCGCTGGTTAGAAGTGCGCAGGTTAGAAGTGCGAAGGTTAGAAGTGCGAAGGTTAGAAGTGCGCAGGTTAGAAGTGCGCAGGTTAGAAGTGCGCAGGTTAGAAGTGCTCTGGTTAGAAGTGCTCTGGTTAGAAGTGCGCAGGTTAGAAGAGCGAAGGTTAGAAGTGCGCTGGTTAGAAGTGCGAAGGTTAGAAGTGCGAAGGTTAGAAGTGCGCAGGTTAAAAGTGCGAAGGTTAGAAGTGCGCAGGTTAGAAGAGCGCAGGTTAGAAGTGCGCAGGTTAGAAGTGCGAAGGTTAGAAGTGCGCAGGTTAGAAGTGCGCAGGTTAGAAGTGCGCAGGTTAGAAGTGAAGGGAGAAAGCAAAATAATGAACCACGTTACATTTCATAATGGTCAGATCAAGTTTGGCATGGCTCTTGCAACCCCCAGTACGAAAAAGTATGCACTCACTACTGTAAGTCGCTCTGGATGAGAGCGTCTACTAAATTACTCAAATGTCAAATGTAAATAGAAAAATGTTTGTGTCAGTATTACTGCTCCCAACTTAAATACTCTGATACAGTTGAAAAGGAGGTGAGGAGACGCAAGAAATTGAGAAAAGTTTAAATGAGATTGCAAGTCCTCTATCTCTCTATGTTACAATTACCTCTTATTTCCTCTTCCTTATCTGGTGTTGAGGTAATGCAGGGTTCTGTGAATAAAATGAGAATGAAATAGGATAAATATGTTCCAAAGGTCTGCATCAGGAGATGCTAAATGTGTTTATATTAACGGTCAGTTACGGTGAGACAGGCAGTTATTTGCTTGACAATCAACCACTGACAGAATGTAATCACCGCCACAGCCCTAGTTGGGTTGCTTCAAGACACACCCGCCACACACACCAAACGGAGCAAACGTACCTCATGTTAAAGAAAGTTTTGGGGAAATGTGTCGTTCAGTACAAATCGTCACGCTACATAGCAAACGTTCAATCGTATAGGCTGTGGGTTCCATCCATAGAGAACGATAGAGGCCTCTAGTGGCCAAATGGCCATCTTAGCATGGGCAACCTCATTGAGGGCTTCCATCATTTTAATGTAGTCAACTGGGTTGGACTTTCAACTTCATTGGCTGATCCCTCCTGGTGACCCTGTTGGAGTCATGTCAGGTCATCAGGAGGGATCAGCCAAATGGACTTCTAGATAGCCTAGGTGCTGCCATTGCTGTCACAGACGTCATAATGGCACAGATACAATGATGAGTCCTCTTTCTATGGCTCTGCCTCGATCACTCCCTGGTCACTTCAAGGATTTGAGTATCAGGAAAGGGGAAGCCATCTTTTAAAATAAAAATGTATGTACATGTACATTTTTGTCCCCAATAGATAGTTAAAGTCTTGTCCCATCACTGCTTCTTACAGTCTTGTCCCAAGGTCCTCCAAAACACGACCCTGCCAAGCCGCACTGCTTCTTGACACAATGCTCGCTTAACCCGGAAGCCAGCCGCACCAATGTGTCGGAGGAAACACTGTACACCTGGCGACCGTGTCAGAGTGCATGCGCCCGGCCCACCACAGGAGTCGCTAGAGTGTGATGGGACAAGGACATCCCGGCCGGCCAAACCCTCCCCTAACCCGGACGACGCTGGACCAATTGTGTGCCGCCTCATGGGTCTCCCGGTCGCGGCCAGCTGCGACACAGCCTGGGATCAAACCAAGATCTGTGGTGACACAGCTAGCACTGCGATGCAGTGCCTTAGACCTCTGCTCCACTCGGGAGGCACCGAAAAGGGAAGCCATCTTGAATGTGTTGTTGTCAGAAATGTTTGTAACAAGAAAACTAGGTTTTTAAATTGTAAACAGTAAACAGTTTTCTCACGAGTGAGAACTTTCTCAAAGTCTTGTAAGGGACTTGTTGATCAGAATAAGTTTCCTTTTGTGGATTATTGACTTCCAAGAACCAAAGTGTGTAAGACTGTTTCTAAGGCCTACTTTTGGGACCTATATGTTAGTGTTTTCTCTATATCTTATTAGGATCTTGACAAAGACTAACAACTGAACTGGTAAAAATCAATTCTTATTTAATTTATTGTGGCTGGAGTAATTGAATTCTGTCCCAAAGTAAGAAAATGTCTCTAGTCTAACCACATCCACTGACCATTATAACAGACAGCATACGAACAGAAACTCAGTTGAATGCAAGGCATATTGTCAAGTGATATCTTCAACAGATCTGTGAAAACCCAGGGGGGGCAAAACAATCCCAAAATAACCCTAGCTTGAGGGAGAGTTGGAGTTGGAGAGAGAAGCCTTGGCTCCACAGTAGAGCTGGTATTGAGCTTTGTGTTGAGTCACTGCTAGTTGACTAGTTGACTCTCCCCTCTCCTTCCAAAGACAGAAAAGCCATGACAGTTTAGCTCTCAGACTACAAAGGGTTACCTGACAGTGGGTTAGCTGCTTCAGAGAGCTTTTACACCTTCGTGATGGCTTGCTTTGTTTTTCCCAGGGCCAACATGGTCACGCTTCAGCTATGCATTGACTAGTAGATCAAAGCAGAGCACACATATATGTATGCACATACACACATGTGGGGCCTACACACACACACACACACACACACACACACACACACACACACACACACCCGCTAGAACACCACACACAACCAGCACACACATAGAGGAATTATCCTTTGTCCCTTTCAATCCTGAACCTGCATACTGTGTTTATCTTTAGACATCTCTGAGTGCATTGTTGTTGATAGCTGATGGTAAAAGTGACCTTACACCACTACACCACACTGATGCTATCATGGTTGACTTTTGCTCTCTCTGAGGCGTGAACAGGATAGGGAGATGGGACAGAGAGGTGAGAAACATTTTGTCTTTAAAGATTTATTTAGAGGTAGACAATATGTCCTTCTGTATTACTGTCAAAGAAAGTCTGTTTTGAAACGTTTCTCTGCTAGTTTTACACCCTTGTAGCACTTCCAACACAGTTTAACTGCATCGATTTGTAGAAAGAAACTACGACTGGGAACAAAATTCAACTGTGAGGTGTTGAATACTGTGCCTGAAGTTTTGGGGGAGCGAAACTACACACCAGGCCCCATAATTTATTGAGTGAGTTAGTCTAGGTAAAGTCCCAACACCTGGTACCACTGCCTTAGCTTAGCATCACTCAGCAACAGCAGCAGAGACGCCAGTGAGATCAGAAGAAGCAGTTTGATGAACAATGGGAAAGTAACTCTGCTTTGAAAGTTGATAAACTTGTAATCTCACTTTTGAGAAAATGGCCTTTGAATGTTTTGGTACGAGGGCTCTTCTTTGTCTCCACCCATTCAGCATCGTTCACACCCTCTTAAGCTTTAGCCCCACCCATCTCGTTTTGCTCTCGGAGGGTTCAGAGCGCACGTAGCTAGCTAGCTAAACAATGAACCAGAATCCCAACTCATTATGTTAATTCCCTGCATGAATCTGCAGGTAGCTAACCAACCAGGTTCAATGTCAGTTAGCTAACATTAGACTATAACTAGCCAAGCAATGGTCTCTGAGATACAAAGATCATACACGTAACGGTAGCTAGCGAGCTATCCAGCTAACGTTAGCTAGCAAGCTAACAGTACACTTTAACTTGAAATGAAACTACTTTCTGTCAAAATTAGAAACGTGTAATATTTGAAAATGTAGCTAGCTAGACTCTCTTAACCATATACATCATGCATGATCGACGCGCCTCTTTGTCACAAATTCCTTGGTTGCCCTTAGTGCGTGCTCAGTCCCCTCCTGTACTCCCTGTTCACTCATGACTGCATGGCCAGGCACGACTCCAACACCATCATTAAGTTTGCCAATGACACAACAGTGGTAGGCCTGATCACAAACAACGATGAGACAGACTATAGGGAGGAGGTCAGAGACCTGGCCATGTGGTGCCACGACAACAACATCTCCCTCAATGTGATCAAGACAAAGAGATGATTGTGGACTACAGGAAAAGGAGGACCGAGCACGCCCCCATTCTCATTGACGGGGCTGTAGTGGAGCAGGTTGAGAGCTTCAAGTTCCTTGGTGTCCACATCACTAACAAACTATCATGGTCCAAACACACTAAGACAGTTGTGAAGAGTGCACAACAAAGCCTATTCCCCCTCAGGAGACTGGAATTATTTGGCATGGGTCCTCAGATCCTCTGAAGGTTCTGCACCATTGAGAGCGGTGTCAGTGGAAGGCCCTAAAAATTGTCAAAGATTCCTGTCACCCCAGTCATAGACTGTTCTCTCTGCTACCGCACGGCAAGTGGTACCGGAGCGCCAAGTCTAGGTCCAAAAGGCTTCTTAACAGCTTCTACCCCCAAGCCCTCAGACTCCTGAACAGCTAATCAAAGGGCCACCAGACCCCTCATTTAAGCTGCTGCTACTCTTTGTTTATTAACTATGCATAGTCACTTTAACTCTACCTACATGTACATATTACTTCAATTACCTCAACTAACCTGTACCCCCGCACATTGACTCTCTACCGGTACCACCTGTATATAGCCTCCGCACATTGACTCTGTACCGGTACGACCTGTATATAGCCTCCTCACATTGACTGAGTACTGGTACCGCTGTAAATAGCCTCCTCACATTGACTCTGTACTGGTACCACCTGTATATAGCCTCCTCACATTGACTCTGTACCAGTACCACCTGTATATAGCCTCCTCACATTGAATCTGTACTGGTACTTTCTGTATATAGCCTCCGCACATTGACTCTGTACTGGTACCCCTGTATATAGCCTCCTCACATTGACTCTGTACCAGTATCACCTGTATATAGCCTCCTCACATTGACTCTGTACCAGTACCACCTGTATATAGCCTCCGCACATAGACTCTGTACTGGTACCCCTGTATAAAGCCTCCTCACATTGACTCTGTACTGGTACCCCTGTATATAGCCTCCTCACATTGACTCTGTACCGGTACTTCCTGTATATAGCCTCCTCACATTGACTCTGTACTGGTACCCCTGTATATAGCCTCCTCACATTGACTCTGTACTGGTACTTCCTGTATATAGCCTCCTCACATTGACTCTGTACTGGAACTTTCTGTATATAGCCTCCTCACATTGACTCTGTACCGGTACTTCCTGTATATAGCCTCCTCACATTGACTCTGTACTGGTAACGCTGTATATAGCCTCCTCACATTCACTCTGTACCAGTACTTCCAGTATATAGCCTCCTCACATTGACTCTGTACCGGTACTTCCTGTATATAGTCTCCTCACATTGACTCTGTACTGCTACTTCCTGTATATAGCCTCCTCACATTGACTCTGTACTGGTACCCCTGTATATAGCCTCCTCACATTGACTCTGTAGCAGTACTTCCTGTATATAGCCTCCTCACATTGACTCTGTAGCAGTACTTCCTGTATATAGCCTCCTCACATTGACTCTCTACCAGTACTTCCTGTATATAGCCTCCGCTCATTGACTCTGTACTGGTACCCCTGTATATAGCCTCCGCACACTGACTCTGTACCGGTACCCCTGTATATCTTCCTCACATTGACTCTGTACCAGTACCACCTGTATATAGCCTCCTCACATTGACTCTGTACTGGTACCCCTGTATATAGCCTCCTCACATTGACTCTGTACCAGTATACCTGTATATTTCCTCCTCACATTAACTCTGTACTGGTACTTCCTGTATATAGCCTCCTCACATTGACTCTGTACTGGTACCCCTGTATATAGCCTCCTCACATTGATTCTGTACCAGTACCACCTGTATATAGCCTCCTCACATTGACTCTGTACTGGTAACGCTGTATATAGCCTCCTCACATTCACTCTGTACCAGTACTTCCAGTATATAGCCTCCTCACATTGACTCTGTACCAGTACTTCCTGTATATAGCCTCCTCACATTGACTCTGTACCAGTACTTCCTGTGTATAGTCTCCTCACATTGACTCTGTACCAGTACTTCCTGTATATAGCCTCCTCATATTGACTCTGTACTGGTACCCCTGTATATAGCCTCCTCACATTGACTCTGTACTGGTACCCCTGTATAAAGCCTCCTCACATTGACTCTGTACCAGTACTTCCTGTGTATAGTCTCCTCACATTGAGTCTGTACCAGTACTTCCTGTATATAGCCTCCTCACATTGACTCTGTACCAGTACTTCCTGTATATAGCCTCCTCACATTTACTCTGTACTGGTACTTCCTGTATATAGCCTCCTCACATTGACTCTGTACTGGTACTTCCTGTAAATAGCCTCCTAACATTGACTCTGTACTGGTACTTCCTGTATATAGCCTCCTAACATTGACTCTGTACCAGTACTTCCTGTATAAAGCCTCCTCACATTGACTCTGTACCAGTACTTCCTGTATATAGTCTCCTCACATTGACTCTGTACCAGTACTTCCTGTATATAGTCTCCTCACATTGACTCTGTACCAGTACTTCCTGTATAAAGCCTCCTCACATTGACTCTGTACCAGTACTTCCTGTATATAGTCTCCTCACATTGACTCTGTACCAGTACTTCCTGTATATAGTCTCCTCACATTGACTCTGTACCAGTACTTCCTGTATATAGCCTCCTCACATTGACTCTGTACCAGTACTTCCTGTATATAGCCTCCTCACATTTACTCTGTACCAGTACTTCCTGTATATAGCCTCCTCACATTGACTCTGTACCAGTACTTCCTGTATATAGTCTCCTCACATTGACTCTGTACCGGTACTTCCTGTATATAGTCTCCTCACATTGACTCTGTACCAGTACTTCCTGTATATAGCCTCCTCACATTGACTCTGTACCGGTACTTCCTGTATATAGTTTGTCACATTGACTCTGTACTGGTACTTCCTGTATATAGCCTCCTCACATTGACTCTGTACCGGTACTTCCTGTATATAGTTTGTCACATTGACTCTGTACTGGTACTTCCTGTATATAGCCTCCTCACATTGACTCTGTACCGGTACTTCCTGTATATAGTTTGTCACATTGACTCTGTACTGGTACTTACTGTATATAGCCTCCTCACATTGACTCTGTACCGGTACTTCCTGTATATAGCCTCCTCACATTGACTCTGTACCGGTACTTCCTGTATATAGTCTCCTCACATTGACTCTGTACCGGTACTTCCTGTATATAGCCTCCTCACATTGACTCTGTACCGGTACTTCCTGTATATAGCCTCCTCACATTGACTCTGTACCGGTACTTCCTGTATATAGCCTCCTCACATTGACTCTGTACCGGTACTTCCTGTATATATCCTCCTCACATTGACTCTGTACTGGTACTTCCTGTATATAGCCTCCTCACATTTACTCTGTACTGGTACACCTGTTTATAGCCTCCTCACAGTGACTCTGTACTGGTACTTCCTGTATATAGCCTCCTCACATTGACTCTGTACTGGTACTTCCTGTATATAGTCTCCTCACATTGACTCTGTACCTGTACTTCCTGTATATAGCCTCCTCACATTAACTCTGTACTGGTACTTCCTGTATATAGCCTCCTCACATTGACTCTGTACTGGTACTTCCTGTATATAGTCTCCTCACATTGACTCTGTACCTGTACTTCCTGTATATAGCCTCCTCACATTAACTCTGTACTGGTACTTCCTGTATATAGCCTCCTCACATTGACTCTGTACTGGTACTTCCTGTATATAGTCTCCTCACATTGACTCTGTACCTGTACTTCCTGTATATAGCCTCCTCACATTAACTCTGTACTGGTACTTCCTGTATATAGCCTCCTCACATTGACTCTGTACTGGTACTTCCTGTATATAGTCTCCTCACATTGACTCTGTACCGGTACTTCCTGTATATAGTCTCCTCACATTGACTCTGTACCAGTACTTCCTGTATATAGCCTCCTCACATTAACTCTGTACTGGTACTTCCTGTATATAGCCTCCTCACATTGACTCTGTACTGGTACTTCCTGTATATAGTCTCCTCACATTGACTCTGTACCTGTACTTCCTGTATATAGTCTCCTCACATTAACTCTGTACTGGTACTTCCTGTATATAGTCTCCTCACATTGACTCTGTACCTGTACTTCCTGTATATAGTCTCCTCACATTGACTCTGTACCTGTACTTCCTGTATATAGCCTCCTCACATTAACTCTGTACTGGTACTTCCTGTATATAGCCTCCTCACATTGACTCTGTACCGGTACTTCCTGTATATATCCTCCTCACATTGACTCTGTACTGGTACTTCCTGTATATAGCCTCCTCACATTTACTCTGTACTGGTACACCTGTTTATAGCCTCCTCACAGTGACTCTGTACTGGTACTTCCTGTATATAGCCTCCTCACATTGACTCTGTACTGGTACTTCCTGTATATAGTCTCCTCACATTGACTCTGTACCTGTACTTCCTGTATATAGCCTCCTCACATTAACTCTGTACTGGTACTTCCTGTATATAGCCTCCTCACATTGACTCTGTACTGGTACTTCCTGTATATAGTCTCCTCACATTGACTCTGTACCTGTACTTCCTGTATATAGCCTCCTCACATTAACTCTGTACTGGTACTTCCTGTATATAGCCTCCTCACATTGACTCTGTACTGGTACTTCCTGTATATAGTCTCCTCACATTGACTCTGTACCTGTACTTCCTGTATATAGCCTCCTCACATTAACTCTGTACTGGTACTTCCTGTATATAGCCTCCTCACATTGACTCTGTACTGGTACTTCCTGTATATAGTCTCCTCACATTGACTCTGTACCGGTACTTCCTGTATATAGTCTCCTCACATTGACTCTGTACCAGTACTTCCTGTATATAGCCTCCTCACATTAACTCTGTACTGGTACTTCCTGTATATAGCCTCCTCACATTGACTCTGTACTGGTACTTCCTGTATATAGTCTCCTCACATTGACTCTGTACCTGTACTTCCTGTATATAGTCTCCTCACATTAACTCTGTACTGGTACTTCCTGTATATAGTCTCCTCACATTGACTCTGTACCTGTACTTCCTGTATATAGTCTCCTCACATTGACTCTGTACCTGTACTTCCTGTATATAGCCTCCTCACATTAACTCTGTACTGGTACTTCCTGTATATAGCCTCCTCACATTGACTCTGTACTGGTACTTCCTGTATATAGCCTCCTCACATTGACTCTGTACTGGTACTTCCTGTATATAACCTCCTCACATTGACTCCGTACTGGTACTTCCTGTATATAGCCTCCTCACATTGACTCTGTACTGGTACTTCCTGTATATAGCCTCCTCACATTGACTCTGTAGTGGTACTTCCTGTATATAACCTCCTCACATTGACTCTGTACTGGTACATCCTGTATATAGCCTCCTCACATTGACTCTGTACTGGTACTTCCTGTATATAGCCTCCTCACATTGACTCTGTACTGGTACTTCCTGTATATAACCTCCTCACATTGACTCTGTACTGGTACTTCCTGTGTATAGCCTCCTCACATTAACTCTGTACTGGTACTTCCTGTTTAAAGCCTCGCTATTGTTATTTAACTGCTGCTGTTTAATTCTTTGTTACTTTTATTTTCTATTGTTTTCTTAACTTCTTAAAGGAGGTCTACACCTGTTGTATTCGGTGAATGTGACAAATAAAATTTGATTTGAATCCAGACAGGTGTTTTCTCCATCCCTTTAACTATCATACTCTAATTCCACTGATTTCAAAACTTGATCCTCCAGAAAGTGGAGAGCAACACTTGTAGCTCCACTAGACAGGATTAGACAGGATTACCTGCACATACTTACCAGCTCAAATATACAGAAGCGGTCTATATGGCAGACCAATCCTCTCTCCTCTCTCATCATGTCCAGCCCACTCTTTATCTCAGCCAATCATGGCTAGTGGGAAGGTTGTTGTCTTTTTCTGTGGCTAAACCAACAAGGCTCATAATTTGACCATTTTATTTGTATTTACAGATGGCATACACATTTGTTATTAAGGCACATGAAATGTTCCAGAAGGCATTCCTGCCAAAAAACGCATTATGATTAAGAATAAAGTTTACGTTCAAATGGTTCTCCTGTGAAGTAGTAACCAGCGACAAACACCTAGTTTCCTGAAATGAGTCAGAAATGTGCAACTTTTCATTGGCTTATTCCTCTATGGATTTATGGCATACTTTCAATCATGGACATTATGTTTGGTAGTAACTGTTGCTTCTGGTTAATTTAAATAAACTAACTTTACATGTTTCCTGCTGAAAAGGTGTGAGGGCTTGGTTGTGGTAAGGCCTCTTACTCCCACCTAGGGGAGGAGAGAGGCACACAACCAAGCTCTCACACATTATTAGGGAGATGATCATCCCCAATCAGAGACAGCTGTATAGCGTTGTCTCTGATTGGGGATAGTATTTAGACTCCACACACAGCCACCTGTGTGTGGATCATTGTCTGTTGTGTTTGTCTGCACTGCCTGCAACACAAAGTAAGTCACCGTGTTTTCGTTTGTTATCGTGTTTTTGTTTTCACTCTCCTTTTTAGTTGTTAATGCTTCGTGAGAACAACTCATTATCAATAAAAAGGATGACACTTCACCAGCGCTCCGTATATCGTCCCATTAATACTACGCACCGTGACAGAATGATCCACCACCCTGGGACGCAGCGAGAACAGACTTTGGTAGACATCCTCTACGATATGGGGAAATTGTCGAAAGAGGATGTCTACCATTATCATGCGGTGGAGAAAGGCTGGGGTCCGGAGCAGCCAAGGCGCGGGAGACGGAGGACACGTCACCGGGCTAGAGTTGAGGACCAGCCTGGAGCCCAGAAAACCCCTCAAACTGATTTTGGGGGGGGGCTATGGGGGTGGTCGGGGATCGAGGGAGAAGAGCCCCGACCACTGCACTCGTGGGGGTTCCAGGAGGAGCCCCTACAGCCGTGGGAACGGGAGTACAGAGAGGAGTCGGAGGAAGACGACGACGATGTGCTTCTGTTCCCTCACTCGTGGGGGTTCCCGGAGGAACCCTCACAGGATGGGGATTGGCGGTGGAGTAGGCACGACAGGGACAGTCGTGCTCCAGCGCCAGTTCCCAGTCCGGTGCCTCCAGCGCCGGTCCAGAGTCGGAGGAGGAGGAGACCGACTCAGCGCACCAAACCATCGGTGCGCAACGCTAGCCCGGTGAGTCCCGTACCAGCTAAACGCACCAACCCAACGGTGCGTTTCCCCAGCCCGGTACGGCCCGCGCCTGCTCCACGCACCAGCCCCATGGTGCGTGTCTCCAGCCCGGCGCGACCCGTGCCAGCTCAACGCATCGACCCAACGGTGCATTTCCCCAGCCAGGTACAGCCCGTTCCAGCTACTCGCACCAGACCAGTGGTGCGTTCCCCCAGCCCGGTACGGTCTGTGCCTGCTACTCGCACCCAACCTATGGTGCGTTTCCCCAGCCCGGCGCGACCCGAGCCAGCTCAACGCACCGACCCAACGGTGCGTTTCCCCAGCCAGGTACAGCCCGTTCCAGCTACTCGCACCAGACCAGTGGTGCGTTCCCCCAGCCCGGTACGGTCTGTGCCTACTCCTCGCACCCAACCTATGGTGCGTATCTCCAGCCCGGCGCGACCCGTGCCAGCTCCTCGCACCAGACCTATGGTGCGTGTCCCCAGTCCAGTACGCCCCGTGCCTACCCCTCGCATGGAGGCTACCGCGACGGTCGCCACCACTGGGCTGGAAACCCTCTCTGCGTCGGTGCCCAGGGTGGGCACGACGTTCAGCCCCGCTGTGGAGCAGGAGCTCCATAGCGTGTCGGTGCCCAGTCTGGGGCCGACAGCCAGCCCAACCACAGGGCTGGAAACCCTCTCCGCGTCGGTGCCCAGGGTGGGCACGACGTTCAGTCCCGCTGTGGAGCAGGAGCTCCATAGCGCGTCGGTGCCCAGTCTGGGGCCGACAGCCAGCCCAACCAGAGGGCTGGAAACCATCTCTGCGTCGGTGCCCAGGGTGGGCACGACGTTCAGTCCCGCTGTGGAGCAGGAGCTCCATAGCGTGTCGGTGCCCAGTCTGGGGCCGACAGCCAGACCAGCTGCAGGGCTGAAGACCACCTCTGCGTCGGTGCCCAGGGTGGGCACGATGTTCAGCCCCACCAGAGGGTTGGGAACTATCTCTGCGTCGGTGCCCAGGGTGGGCACGACGTTCAGTCCCGCTGTGGAGCAGGAGCTCCATAGCGTGTCGGTGCCCAGTCTGGGGCCGACAGCCAGACCAGCTGCAGGGCTGAAGACCACCTCTGCGTCGGTGCCCAGGGTGGGCACGGCATCCAGCCTGAGGTCTCCTGTAAAGGTCAGCAGCCCGAGGCCTCCTGTGACGGTCAGTAGCCTGAGGTCTCCTGTAAAGGTCAGCAGCCTGAGGCCTCCTGTGAAGGTCAGCAGCCCGAGACCTCCGGAGAAGGTCAGCAGCCCGAGGTCCCCGGTGACGGTCAGCAGCCCGAGGTCCCCGGTGACGGTCAGCAGCCCGAAGTACCCGGTGACGGTCAGCAGCCCGAGGTCCCCGGTGACGGTCAGCAGCCCGAGGTCCCCGGTGACGGTCAGCAGCCCGAGGTCCCCGGTGACGGTCAGCAGCCCGAGGTCCCCGGTGACGGTCAGCAGCCCGAGGTCCCCGGTGACGGTCAGCAGCCCGAGAGCTCCGGGGAGGGTGAGCAGACCTGAACCTCCACCGGTGCCCAGTCCGGGGCCGGTCGTCTGCGTCGCTCCAGTGCCGGAGCAGTCCGCTCCACCGGTGCCCAGTCCGGGGCCGGTCGTCCACGTCGCTCCAGTGCCGGAGCAGTCCGCTCCACCGGTGCCCAGTCCGGGGCCGGTCATCTACGTCGCTCCAGTGACGGAGCAGTCCGCTCCACCGGTGCCCAGTCCGGGGCCGGTCGTCCACGTCGCTCCAGTGCCGGAGCAGTCCGCTCCACCGGTGCCCAGTCCGGGGCCGGTCGTCTACGTCGCTCCAGTGCCGGAGCAATCCGCTCCACCGGTGCCCAGTCCGGGGCCGGTCGTCTACGTCGCTCCAGAGACGGAGCAGTCCGCTCCACCGGTGCCCAGTCCGGGGCCGGTCATCTGCGTCGCTCCAGTGCCGGAGCAGTCCGCTCCACCGGTGCCCAGTCCGGGGCCGGTTGTCAGCCCCTCTCCAGGGTCGAGGGCTCCCGCACCAGGGTCCAGACAGGACTTGGTGACTGGCGGGAGTACTGAGGGGGGAACCACCGCGCCGGGGTCCGGACCGGATCGGGCGTGCAACGGAGAGGTAGGAGGGAGGCTACTCTCACAGCCTGTGCCACGCCCAGAACCGGAACCGGAGCCCCCACCAGCAACCACCTCAGTACCCCGCCATGTCCCCCCTAGTTTTGGACATTTTTTCTTTTCAGGAGAGGGGGGACTGTATGTGTGCGGTCGGGAGTCCGCACCTTAGGGGGGGGGTACTGTGAGGGCTTGGTTGTGGTAAGGCCTCTTACTCCCACCTAGGGGAGGAGAGAGGCACACAACCAAGCTCTCACACATTATTAGGGAGATGATCATCCCCAATCAGAGACAGCTGTATAGCGTTGTCTCTGATTGGGGATAGTATTTAGACTCCACACACAGCCACCTGTGTGTGGATCATTGTCTGTTGTGTTTGTCTGCACTGCCTGCAACACAAAGTAAGTCACCGTGTTTTCGTTTGTTATCGTGTTTTTGTTTTCACTCTCCTTTTTAGTTGTTAATGCTTCGTGAGAACAACTCATTATCAATAAAAAGGATGACACTTCACCAGCGCTCCGTATATCGTCCCATTAATACTACGCACCGTAACAAAAGGCTGATTTAATGAACATTTCATGTTCGCTGAAGGTTGATGATTATGTCATAATCTACAGTGCCTTCGTAAGGAATTCAGACCCCTTGACTTTTTCCACCTTTTGTTACATTTCAGACTCAAATGTAATAAATGAAAACATTTCTTTAGCAATCTACTCACAATACCCCGTAATGACGAAGCGAACACAGGTTTTTAGAAATGCTTGCACATTTATATATATATATAAAAAATAAACATATTTACATAAGTATTCAGACCCTTTGCTATGAGACTCTAAATTGAGCTCAGGTGCATCCTGTTTCCATTGATCATCCTTGAGATGTTTCTACAACTTGATTGGAGTCCACCTGTGGTAAATTCAATTGATTGGACATGATTTGGAAAGACAAACACCTGTCTATATAAGGTCCCACAGTAGACAGTGCATGTCAGAGCAAAATCCAAGCCATGAGATCGAAGGAATTGTCGGTAAAGCTCCAAGACAGGATTGTGTCAAAACACAGATCTGGGGAAGGGTACCAAAACATTTCTGCAGCTTTGAAGGTCCCCAAGAACACAATGTCCTCCATCATTCTTAAATTTAAGAAGTTTGGAACCCCCAAGACTCTTCCTAGAGCTGGCCGCTCAGCCAAACTGAGCAATTGGGAGAGAAGGGCCTTGGTCAGGGAGGTGACCAAGAACCTGATGGTCACTCTGACAGAGCTCTAGAGTTCTGACCTTCCAGAAGGACAACCATCTCTGCCACACTCCACCAATCAGGAGCCACTCCTTAGTAAAAGGCACATGACAACCAGCTTGGAATTTGCCAAAAGGCACCAAAAAACTCTCAGACCATGAGAAACAAGATTCTCTGGTCTAATGAAACCAAGATTGAACTATTTGGCCTTAATGCCAAGCGTCACATCTGGATGAAACCTGGCACCATCCTTACGGTGAAGTGTGGTGGTGGCAGCATCATGTGGTGGGGATGATTTTCAGCGGCAGGGACTGGGAGACTGGTCAGGATCGAAGCAAAGATGAACGGAGCAAAGTACAGAGAGAAGCTTGATGAAAACCTGCTCCAGAGCGCTCAGGACCTCAGACTGGGACGAAGGTTCACCTTCCAAAAGGTCAACATACAGGTGTGCCAAGCTTGTAGCGTCATACCCAAGAAGACTTGAGGCTGTAATCGGTGCCAAAGGTGCTTCAAAGTACTGAGTTAAGGTTTTGTCGTTACGGGGTATTCTGTGTAGATTGATGAGGGGAAAAAACTATTTAATCCATTTTAGAATAAGGCTGTAACCTAACAATATGTGGAAAAAGTCAAGGGGTCTGAATACTTTCCGAAAGCACTGTATGTAATCAATTACTATGTGAGCACGTCCTTATAGAGAACCAGAGGAGAAAAGTTGATGTATTGAATCCAGAAGTAGTATAGGCAATATTCATCCCATTAATAAACATGTTCGTTATACAAGTGTTCAACTCACCATTTCACCCACTGACACTCTATTATATGGAAATTGTTGTTCTACAGTATTTTATGCAGTGTTTGAGAAAGGGCATATTGGCATATTTTTGCTTTGTGAAATGATTGAAATGCCCTTCCTAAATCATGCATAATTATTCAAAAAAAATGAATGCATTTGTAATCATCACCTTCATTCATTTTACAAAACATTGTTGGAATTGTGCCTTAGTTGAGAAGAATTACCTCTAGGCCTCCATACAGTACCAGTCAAAAGTTTGGACACACCTACTCATTCCAGGGTTTTTCTTTATTTGTAGAATAATAGTGAAGACATTACAATTATGAAATAACACATAAGGGATCAGCTTTGCACACTATTGGTATTATCTCAACCAGCTGCATGAGGTAGTAACCTGGAATGTATTTCAATTAGCAGGTGTGCCTTGTTAAAAAAAGTTAATTTGTGGAATGTTTTTCCTTCTTAATGCGTTTGAGCCAATCAGTTGTGTTGTGACAAGGTAGGGGTGGTATACAGAAGATAGCCCTATTTGGTAAAATACCAAGGTCATATTATGACAAGAAAAGCTCAAATAAGCAAAGACAAACGACCATCCATCATTCCTTTAAGACATGAAGGTCAGTCAATCCGGAAAATGTCAAGAACTTAACTTTGAACGTTTCTTCAAGAGCAGTAGCAAAAAACATCAAGCGCTGTTATGAAACTGTCTCTCATGAGAACCGCCACAGGAAATGAAGACCCAGAGTTACCTCTGCTGCAGAGGATAAGTTCATTAGAGTTACCAGCCTCAGATTGCAGCCCAAATAAATGCTTCACAGAGTTCAAGTAACAGACACATCTCAACATCAACTGTTCAGAGGAGACTGTGTGAATCAGGCCTTCATAGAATAGAATAAAACTTTATTGTCCATCTAGGATTAACATTTTTCTTTGGCATCTCTTTCCATTAAAAGGATCAAATACATATACATTCTCACATCATACACATTTAAACCAGTCAGTCCATCATGTTGCATACACTAACAACATAGAGGACATGAATACCTTCACTCACAAACGACCTCTGACCTAACTGCACTGGATAGATAAGTACATATACAGATACAATTTACATTGCGTTCAGTAGTCCAACTGCACAAGGAACAAATTAATGTTTGAACAGGTTATTTTTGGCCATGGATATTCTGAAGCGCCCGGCCAGAAGGAAGCCTCTCGAACTGAGGATGTAGAGGGTGAGAGGGGTCGCCAATGACAACCAGTGCATTCTTTTTGGTTGTCTTGTGAAACAGACTGCTCAAATGTGCCTGTGGTCGATCAATTGTTTTACTGGCTGTGTTAACTATTCTGGTCAGTTTTCTTTTGCTCTTTAGGCTCAGATTACCAGACTGTCATATTGAACGTGAGGATGATCTCTACCAAGCTGCTGTACACCCTCTCCAAAACATCCTGGCTGACCACAAACATCTTACATTTCCTGATTAAAAACAGGTGTTGGCTTGCTTTTCTTAAATACAGTCTGCGTTTCTTGTAAAACTCAGCTTGTTATCAATTTGTGTCCCTAGATATTTGAAAAGTGGTAGGGACATTGGTAAGTTGTTGCCATGGTCGAATTGCTGCAAAGAAACCACTACTAAAGGACACCAATAAGGAGAAGATACTTGCTTGGGCCAAGAAACACGAGCAATGGACATTAGACCGGTGGAAATATGAACTTTGGTCTGAGAGTCCAATTTTTTTATTTTTTATTACAACCGCTGTGAGATGCAGAGTAGGTGAACAGATGATCCCTGCATGTGTGGTTCCCGTGAAGCATGGAGGTGTGATGGTGTGGGGGTGACACAGTTGGTGATTTATTTAGAATTCAAGACACATTTAACCAGCATGGCTACCACAACAATGACCCAAAATATATGTTGGTCAGTCCAAAAAGGCATGTCAATATACACAACCGAACTGTGTATCAAAAAAGTATCCCTAAATACACCTCACTGTATGTACAGTAGATCAAGAGCATATTGTAATATAAATATTAGCCAGCGACAGAGGGCGACGGAGAGCAAGGAGCTGGCCACTGCTGGAATTCAGAGGACTAAAAAATGCAGCCGCAGCCTTTCTCCGTTTCTATTATTCAGATTCCATACCCTCACCACACAGCACAGCAGACTACAGTATACGGGTCTCCCCATGCTAAGTGAGAGTGAGGGGAAGCCTTTACGCGCTGACGAATCCTCACATTCAGTGTTACGCACGCGTGCACTCACGTATATTAGCGTTGATTCATGTAAATTATTCCGATTTGGGATCAACTATATCTATATCAGGGAAGGCGTTTTAGATGTAGACTTGTTTATACATTCCAATGCATGGAGTTGAATTGCTTTAGTGCTAGGGCAAAAAAACTAAACGCACACCCATGGGGTCCCCAGTACCGAGTTTGGGAAACTCTGGGCTGCAGGCCCAGAAAGCCTAGCTGTGCATTCGATGTCCCTTTTTGTTTCAAACTGTTTTGGATTGAATGTCTGAACCACTTGTATAGGGTAAAAGCAGAATTCACAAAAAATATTTTTTCACGATATAATATGTGGGTAGTCCACTCATGCATCTGTCTGAAAGTCTATTCAATATTTGATGACTACAACGATTGCCGCATCACACATCTCGGACCGGGATAGTTCTGGGTGGGTTGCGCAGTGGTCAAGTGTCGCACGCTCTGACTAGCCCATCTACAGAGGTGTCTCGGCTGCAGTCAGGGAAATAACACGAGACTAGGTAACACTGAGCTCGCTGCTCCGGAGAGAACAAAGCCACAGACAACCACACGCATTTATATTAGTAACCAGAGAGAGAAACCACCGCGTTGCGCTCAGAATCCAACACGTAGGGCCTTTATGTACCCGTTTGGTCAACCTACTGAACCAACAAATAATGAAGTAGACGTAGGCTACATAATGACTGGACGATGGAGTCATCGGTTAAATATATTACTTGGATATAGGACGGTAGGCTATCGTAGCCTACATTCGTGAAACATGCGTAAAAGTTAATAACATGTGCGCTTTGGAATAGTCAAGCAATCACTCGAAAAAGAGCGACAACCGTCTCAACTTGGGTGAGAAATAGATATTACGGGCTTCATCGCACCGTCTTCATAGCACCGTCTACTGTCCACAGACATCTTATGACTGTGTAATAACCAAAACACAACCATGTAAAATGCGACAGTCTGATATTTCCTATTGGCACATTATAGGCGAAGCCATAACGCAATTTACACATTGAAGTAATGAAACAACATCCTCCGTAAAATGGTCCTCTTTTCCAAGCCATCTCACTATACCCCCGCCCCGTATCCTGACTAAGACCATCCGAATGGGTAGTGTGTGGTGCATTGCATTTCCTCCATGTGGTACTTAGTCACATTTGGTTCAATCGTTCTCTTATTAACAAGAAAAAAGGACTCTCTTCTTTCTCTCTCTCTCTCCCTCTCTTTCAACAAATAGGCTACTTTTGGCGGCTACCCTCTAGAAACCTACCAAACAAGTTCAGCCCTAGTTACGTGTGCTGGGGAAAGAAACTGGAGGGTGGAGAGAGCGCGCCAGACTCATTCGTGAATTCGTCTCACATTGCAGCGGATTGGGGCTGCAAACGTACGCGGCGTGTGCGAAGCGGGCGCTTGGATTGAGAATGCGGGACAGAAGGAGGATTCTCTCGTGATAATTTATCGAAACGTTCCAAGATCTACATCAGGAATTACAGTTGCCTTTGTTCGTTTCATTGTTGTTATTCCCGCATTATCAGAGTTGCCTGCAACTGTGAGAACTGTGAGAACTGACGACGCACGGGCTGCTTGTTATAAAGTGTAGAGGAGAAATAAGAGCGCTCGGACCCTGCTTGGATAGGCGACTGGACACATCATTTGGCGCTTATCAGCCGCTTCAAGGTAAGACGACGAGCGGCTCTGTCAAGTAGCCGAACTGTAACACAACTTGGGAATCTGTGCGGGCATTTCATTGCCACTACTCTGTATTGGAGATATCTGTGCATCACTTCTATATCCACCTGGAAGATTATCTTTTTTGTCTAATTTAATCAATTTAAAATTAACATTAAATAAGAGAACATCTTGGACGTTTTCTCTTTGCAAACATGATAAGATATTCGGAATCCTTCTGAATTCATGACATAGGATATCACCAGACTGAACGGACTGTTTCAATTGTGTTTTCGCCCAGACTGCGGGCTTTTATTGAAAGGACAGAAAAATTTATTCGGTGCTGAAAAAAAGGGGTGAGGACCCCCCCCCCCACCCCCACCCCACTCCATCACACACACACACACACTCACACAAGAAAAGTATAGTGCGTGCACTTGCTCTTATTCACTACAGTTGAAGCGGTGTTGGAGGGCGTCCGGATGAAGTCTTACACACCCTGAAACGGAGGACTTCAAATAAACCGAGAAGGAAAATTATGTTTTCCAAAAACAATACCAGCAAGTAAACGTCGTCCTCATTCGATTCAAGGCTATAAAATCCACTTAACAGATTGCGGGGAACAATGAGGACTACTGGCGCAGTGGACTATTTATGCTATAGTATACTCATCCTGCAGCTGCTGAATCAGCCCGATGCCAAGCAAGTGCTGCGATATCGCTTGGCTGAGGAGGGACCCGCCGATGTCAGGGTAGGGAACGTAGCCAAAGACCTCGGAATCGTCGCCGGGTCTGGCGAGGTGACGTTTACCCTCGAGTCTGGCTCTGATTTTTTCAAAATAGATAATATAACAGGCGAGCTGACCACTAATGAACGGCGGATAGACCGTGAAAAATTACAGCAGTGCCAAATGATATTTGATGAAAACGAATGTTTCATAGATTTTGAAGTGTCAGTAATTGGACCGGCTCAGAGCTGGGTCGACCTGTTCGAGGGGAAAGTCATTATTTTAGACATAAATGACAACACCCCGTCATTCCCCTCTCCTGTTCTGACCCTGTCGGTGGAGGAGAACAGACCGATTGGCACTCTCTATCTCCTGCCCACGGCCACCGACAGAGATTTCGGCAGGAACGGAATTGAGAGATATGAGCTTATTCAGGACAGCGGGGAGAGCTCCAGGCGCCTGGGTTCGAGCTCAGGGGGACGCGTGGCAGACAGCAGGAGATTCGATGAGGTGACAGGCAGGAGCAGCGTCTTCGAACTGCAAGTTGCTGACACAACTGACGGAGAAAAACAGCCGCAGCTCATCATTAAAGGGGCGCTGGACAGAGAGCATAGGGACTCTTATGAGCTCACCCTGCGTGTTAGGGATGGGGGCGACCCCCCACGCTCCTCCCAGGCCATCTTGCGGGTGATGATCACTGATGTGAATGACAACAGCCCCCGCTTTGAGAAGGCTGTGTATGAGGCTGACTTGCCAGAGAACAGCTCCCCTGGTGCCCCCATTCTGCAGCTAAAAGCAGCAGACTCAGATGTTGGGGTGAACGGTCAGATCGAGTACGTATTTGGTGCGGCCACAGAGTCAGTGCGTAGGCTGCTGAGGCTGGACGAGAGCTCAGGGTGGCTGAGCGTGCTCCATCGTATTGACCGCGAGGAGGTGAGCCAACTGCGCTTCACGGTAACGGCAAGGGATCGAGGTCAGCCACCCAAAATGGACAAGGCCACCGTGGTCCTCAACATCAAGGATGAGAACGACAACGTGCCCGCTATCGAGATCCGTAAGATCGGACGCATCTTCTTGAAGGATGGAGTGGCCAACGTGGCAGAGGACGTAGTGGTGGACACACCTATAGCCTTAGTCCAGGTGTCGGACCGCGACCAGGGCGAGAACGGCGTCGTGACCTGCACTGTGGTGGGTGACGTGCCCTTCCAGCTCAAACCGGCCAGCGAGATCGAGGGTGAGATGAATAAGAAGAAATACTTCCTCCATACATCAGCGCCGCTGGACTACGAGGCCACACAGGAGTACACCGTGGTCATCGTGGCGGTGGACTCAGGAAGCCCTAGCCTGGCCAGTAATAACTCACTTATCGTAAAGGTGGGTGACTTCAATGACAACCCACCCATCTTTAGCCAAAACGTGGTGGAGGTGTCCTTTCCGGAAAACAACGCCCCCGGTGAGAGGGTGACCACAGTACAGGCCATCGATGCTGACAATGGCAAGAATGCGGAAATCGCCTACTCCCTCGACTCCTCTGTGAATGGGATATTCTCCATTGATGCAGACAGTGGTGACATCAGAGTAAACACCATTCTGGACAGAGAGCAAACAGAGAGGTACGAGTTCAAAGTGATAGCCAAAGATAAGGGCATGCCCGTACTCCAGGGGTCAGCCACTGTGGTGGTCCTGGTGGCAGATAAGAACGACAACGAGCCAAAGTTCATGCAGGATGTGTTCACCTTCTACGTCAAAGAGAACCTAACACCCAACAGCCCTGTTGGCATGGTGACCGTCATTGACGCTGACAAGGGCCAGAACGCTGAAATGAGCCTCTTCATCGAGGAAGAGGAGGATATCTTCTCCATTGAGAATGACACAGGAACCATTTTCTCCACCATGTCGTTTGACCGCGAGCAGAAGACTTCGTACACGTTTCGGGTCAAGGCCGTGGATGGTGGAGAGCCGCCCAGATCCGCCACCGCCACAGTGTCCCTTTTCGTGATGGACGATAACGACAACCCGCCAACCGTCACCTTCCCCATCAACAGCTCCTACACCCTCCTGCCCCCCTCCAGCAACATCAGGACTGTAGTACGAACCGTCATGGCCACTGATACGGACACAGGGATCAACGCTGACCTGAACTACAGCATCATCGGCGGAAACCCCTTCAAACTGTTTGAGATCGACGGGGGCAGCGGGGTTATCTCGCTGGTGGGGAAGCTGGTGCAGAAACACTACGGCCTCCACAGACTGGTGGTCCAGGTGAACGACAGCGGCCAGCCCTCCCAGAGCACCACCACCCTGGTGCACGTCTATGTCAATGAGACCCTCACCAACTCCACCATCGTGGAGGCTCAGGTGGCCAAGAGCCTGGGCACGCCGCTCAACACCAACATTGCAGGCGACCCCAACTATGACTTGGGTAAGCAGCGGCTGAGCATCGTCATCGGGGTGGTGTCGGGCGTCATGACAGTCATCCTCATCATCCTCATCGTGGTCATGGTCCGCTACTGCTACCCCAAGAACAAGAACGGCTATGAGGCGGGCAAGAAGGATCACGAGGACTTCTTCACCCCTCAGCAACATGACAAGGCCAAGAAGCCCAAGAAAGACAAGAAGTCCAAGAAGTCCAAACAGCCTCTGTACAGCAGCATCGTCACCATCGAGGCCTCCAAGCCCAACGGCCAGCACTACGACGGCGTCAACGAGAAGCTGTCCGACAGCCCCGGGATGGGCCGGTACCGGTCCGTTAACGGAGGGCCCGGGAGCCCGGATCTGGCCCGACACTACAAGTCCAGCTCGCCGCTGCCCACGGTCCAGCTCCACCCTCAGTCACCCACGGCCGGGAAAAAGCATCAGGCTGTTCAGGACCTGCCCCCTGCCAACACCTTCGTTGGCACCGGAGATAACATTTCCCTTGGATCTGACCACTGCTCTGAGTACAGCAGTCAAACCATCAACAAGTACAGCAAACAGGTAAGAACGCATTAACTCAATATTACTATTATTTCATTATTATTATTTTTTTCGTTTTTCAAATGTCTCCCTCTCTTAGTGTCATCTCCAGCGTAATGCCTACTGACAGGGCTAGTCTCAGTAGTCATGTTGCTTTTATGGCGCTAATATGTGTCAAGTTAGCTGTATTGATCTGTTTGGGTTTGGAGTGCCATTCACCGTGTAATATTGAAAAGGAGATGAGAACAGGATATCATTTTCACTCGCCTAAGCATATCCAGCTCTTTTGCTCTCTAGTATTGTGAGGCGGTTTAGTTTGACTGGGGTGTCCCTTTTGCTGACCTGTGCACGTATGTGTTTTGAGTGTTGTAGACAGCTCGCATAAGGGTCTGGTTTGCAGTTATTCCATCTCTGCGGAAAGTGTAGCTAGGTAGCTATGAAACCCTTCTGCTAGTTCAATCCCACAAGGCGACCTTCTTTCTTCGTCTTAGAAGGTGGAAAAAAACAAGAGGAAGGGAAAAAAAATGAAGTACAGGAGTTGCCTTGTAAAGGAATGCTAACCGCGGTGTCGTGTTTTACTGGACTTATTCATCTTGACTAGGAACATCTGGGCAGGAGGTCACAACATTCCTGTGCCACGGTGTGTCTGTATCAGTCGAACGACCCAGCAGTGAAACCAGGCTATCCTAAACCTCTCCCTCCTGCTCTCGCTCTCTCTTTCTCTCTCACGTTCTGTCTCTCGCTCTCTCTTTCTCTCTCACGTTCTGTCCCTTGCTCTCTTTCATGTTCTGTCTTTTGCTCTTTCCATCCCTTATGTAGGCTACTCTCATTCATCCATTTATTTCTCTCTCCTCCCTCTTTCTCTCTCTCTCTCCTTCGTCTCACTCTTCCTCCCTCTTTATTTCTTTCATGACTCTCCTCTCTCACACGTTCTCCCTCCAGCCGTCTCTTCCTCTGTTTCCTCTCGCAGGCTCTGTTTGTGCCATCATTTGTGGCTGCAGGGAAATTCATATTCTATGGAAGTGTGAATTAATCATTATGGTTCTTAAAAAAAGGTGGGGAGAAGCAAGGTTAATACATTATGAAGTCGGTTCCCTTTCATCTGTATTTACCAGGAAAATAACACTTACCCTACTGTTTAAAATGTTTTCAAACTAATGCATTATTGATTGTTCTCTTACATGTTGTAAAGCAGCAGACCTCTTGCATTCCTGAGTGTTGTTCTGTCAGCACAGTAGACTGGCCTGATTTATCTTAGTTCTTATTGGTCTCTCTCTCTCTCTCTCTCTCTCTCTCTCTCTCTCTCTCTCTCTCTCTCTCCCTCCCTCTCTCTCCCTCTCTCTCTTTCTCTCTTTCTCTCTCTCTCTCCCTCTCTCTCTCTCTCTCTCTCTCTCTCTCTCTCTCTCTCTCTCTCTCTCTCTGGCAGTATCTGCCTCTGCACCTTCCCCTTTCTTCAAAGCCGCCCCCCCTCCTCTATCTCTGACCACCACACAAATATCCGCCCCTCTCTCCTCAATCTCCGCCCCTCTCTCCTCTATCTCCACCCCTCTCTCCTCAATCTCCGCCCCTCTCTCCTCTATCTCCGCCCCTCTCTCCTCTATCTCCGCCCCTCTCTCCTCAATCTCCGCCCCTCTCTCCTCTATCTCTGCCCCTCTCTCCTCTATCTCCGCCCCTCTCTCCTCAATCTCCGCCCCTCTCTCCTCTATCTCCGCTCCTCTCTCCTCTATCTCCGCCCCTCTCTCCTCAATCTCCGCCCCTCTCTCCTCCAATCATTGCTCTCAATCTTTTTTTCCTCGACTGGCTTTTTTCTTGCAGTCTTTAAAAAACAAACCTCCTCTCCCTTACTTTAATCTATATCGCTTTCCCTCCTGCTGTTTCCTCTTTCATTTATCACTCTCCCTCTCCATCCCTTCCTCCCTCCCTCTCTCCCTCTCTCCCTCTCCATCCCTCCCTCCCTCTCCATCCATCCCTCCCTCCCTCTCCATCCCTCCCTCCCTCCCTCCCTCCCTCCCTCCCTCCCTCCCTCCCTCCCTCCCTCCCTCCCTCTCCCTCCCTCCCTCCCTCCCTCCATCCCTCCCTCCCTCCCTCCCTCCCTCTCTCATTTACTCTTCTACTCAGTGTTTTGTGTAAAGAGTGCTGTTTTGTGTAAAGAGTGCTGTTTTGTGTGAGGAGTGCTGTTTTGTGTAAAGAGTGCTGTTTTGTGTGAGGAGTGCTGTTTTGTGTGATGAGTGCTGTTTTGTGTGATGAGTGCTGTTTTGTGTGAGGAGTGCTGTTTTGTGTGATGAGTGCTGTTTTGTGTGATGAGTGCTGTTTTGTGTGAGGAGTGCTGTTTTGTGTAAAGAATGCTGTTTTGTGTGATGAGTGCTGTTTTGTGTGATGAGTGCTGTTTTGTGTGATGAGTGCTGTTTTGTGTGAGGAGTGCTGTTTTATGTAAAGAGTGCTGTTTTGTGTGAGGAGTGCTGTTAACAGGCCACTCTATTCACTGCCGCTGCGGCAGAGCCACGTATTGTTGCTAGCTGTGCTGCTGCACTTTTATATAATTATTTATTTACTTTTTTATGTGTACGCTCGCTACAGCATTTTTTTTTATAGACAAATTATTTTGTTTGAAGCTTCAGAGACAGACCCAAAACACACAGTGGTGTCGAGCATTGAGGGTTTTCAAAGGGTGTCCCCACCACCATAATGTGCATTTAACACTTTTTAAACATGCAGAGCTACTTTTTCTCGATTCTCCTCAACGGTTCCTGCGAATGTAACTCCCACTGGTCAATTTAGAACGTTTGCTCTCTATGGTTTTAATGCATATTGTCAGAAGCAGCGGCGACTGTAGCCCCATGTACCCATTAGGAACCAGAGATACATTATATAACAATATATAACATGTTATTACATTCCTGTTGACACTTTCGATTTAATTCCTGGGAATGGCCCTACATGTTCCCCAATTACGACATCGAGTGACCATGTCTTTATTAGAGCACGCTATGAACCTTCGGTTGAGGTCATAATGTGTAATGAAGCGAATAAGGATTCTGATGTACTGGGGATGGAATTATACATAGAAATTGAATGACTAGATTATATTTCTATGGAATTAAACATGGCTTCTTGTCCGACTCTGTTGTTGCTATGGTTTAGCATGCAGAGCCGGTGGGAGGTTGGATTGGGGATAAGGTTTTATGTCTGATTGAAGAGAATTGCACAGCAGATCACATTGTATTGCGACTACTGGAGACAGGGTAATCCCCAATGTCAAATTGATCACATTAGATTTGGAAATTGCTATTCAAAACGTTTCAAATTTCACCGCTGTTGAATTTACAGTGGCAGGGAATCCAAAATCCATTGCGATCTATGCTATTTAAGACTCAATGAGGCTGAAACCTTTTGATGGGTTTAGCGAGTCTCTCTCACTCACACACAAGCACAGACTCTCTGTCTCTGTCTCTCTCTGTCTCTCTCTCTCTCTCTCTCTCTCTCTCTCTCTCTCTCTCTCTCTCTCTCTCTCTCTCTCTCTCTCTCTCTCTCTCTCTCTCTCTCTCCTCTCATTCTCCTCTTAAAAGTAGAGGCAGACACAAGAAAGAGAGCCCTGTTTGTAGTACACAGAGTGGTCTCTAATGTTCCACAGGAGAGTTGGGGGGGGCGGTCTCTTCCTGTGAGTCTCTAATGCGGTATCAGGTTCCTTCTAGGTCTCCTTCCACCTCATCCTTCGCCTACCTAATATCACAATAACCACCGTCTCGGGCTCCAAGCAGGTAACCAGGCAACCAGTGAAGTTTAGCAGGTTGCCATCAGACATTTAAGCAGTCATTAAGTCAGGGGAGCACAGAGCGAGAAGCCGGCGTTTCACTGAGCAGCCGTTCAGTTAGAACAGGAGTGTGATATTACCTGACATTTCAGCCCTTCCTGTCTCTCCTTCTTTCTTCCATTGTATGCCTACTGCGACATTGTTCTCAGTTGCCATGTTCCCCTAGCTAAATCCCTGTGTTAAACAGTGTTTCCGTAGATAATCGTCATACTCTCAAATACCAAATACCTAAAGCTTAATTATTGGTCACACTTTATTTGGATAGTCCGGATTTTCCGTCTGTAGATGCTCTAGAACAAACTATCTGTTGATAAACATCTGCTTGCTAAGGTTAGGGTTAGGCTTAGAATAAGGGTTAAGTTTAGGATTACGATAAGGGTTAAGGTTAGGGTTAGGTCTAGGGTTAGGGTTAGTAGATAGTTCATTGAAATGTTACTGGTTTCCAACAGGTCGACCACGAGCTATCAGTAACTCGCAGCCCACCTATGAGTAGCTCGCCAAACAATTCTGAAAGTATATGCAATTTTCACGCGTTCCACCGCAAAACTTTCATAAACAAATCTCACAAGTATCAGACACCGCAAGTTCCCAGCTACTACCTTATCAACGCAACATTGACATTATCCCACCGCTGGTTAGCCACTATTTGCTTAAAAAGCCAAACCCAACACAATATCTGCCAATCATTTCTAGCATTTTTGCCTCTGTCTGTCTGTGTGGTGCGTTCGTTTGTCTCTCACGCCATGTGTAGCCAGTTGATGTGGTAACCGTCTTGTCGGTTGACAGAAATACTTTAAATGTTAACTGCAAAGCAGGCTTACCTGGCAGAAATATATAACGAGTAAGTATTTCATTTGTATCTATACTTTATTTGCACTTTTCTATGAAATTAACAGCAGCATTATTGCTAGACTGGCACGTTAGACCGCACATTCCTTACTCGCTAGATGCACGTTTAATAGTTCAGTTGAAGTGACAAAACTAGCAATGTATAGTTTAGAGCATCATTGTACCATCTAAACCGCTGTGAAATATATTTTCAACAAACAAAAATATTGTATTTTCAGCTGTTTGACGCTGGCGTACAAAACCGAAAGTAAAAGACGCAAAAACAAAACTGAAGGAACGGTAAGCATCGAAATAGCAATCATAGAACACATCTACAGCTTCTTAGACTTGCTTTCAATGAGAATGGCAGATCTATAACTCACATTTCTATCTGAATTTGGACGGGTTGCCTAAAGAGTTACGTATGACAGCTTTAAGGGCCAGATACGCAATTAAAGGTGAATTACACAAAAAAATCTAAACGTATTAGTTTGTATTCATCTGACGTGATTTAAGCTCGGACATCCATGCGTATCCCACAAGACATGCCACCAGAGGTCTCTTCACAGTCCCCAAGTCCAGAACAGACTATGAGAGGAACACAGTAGTACATAGAGCCATTACTACATGGAACTCTATTCCACATCAGGTAACTGATGCAAGCAGTAGGTTGTAATCCTATCCCTCTGCCTCAGGGCATATATAAATCTCAGTTCACTGGGTCAGCTGAGGCTGCCTTGCCTCAGGCTAGGGTTTGTTCAGCGAGCATGACTGGACGTTGCCCTCACCGCCCTCTCCTCCCTCACCTCAGTCCCCTCACACAGCTGTTGCTCCTATCCTCCCTCTCCCATCCCCTCCTATAACCTGTCAAGCCCCAGCTTACCTCATTTACATCGGACCCTTCCCGCCACAGTATCTCAAACAAACAATATCAGAATGCAAATAGGGGTCATTACGTATGTGTTCGCCAGCCAAACGCACAGGTTGTAACCAGCCTTTTGGTCCGCCAAGTTCACCAAACCAATATGGAAAACCCTCCATTTGCCTGGAGGCTAATTTGTTTAAAAACGGAAGCTATTGTAGCTACCTAACCACTTTTGAGAAATCACAATTGGCTTAATCTTTTCGCTGCCGCCTCTGTGAACCATATCTACATGAACCGCTGGAATTTGGCTACCTACTGTATGTTTAAAATGTTCTGTATTCGGTATGTGTTCACCCATATGGGAGTTTGTGATAGCCTACATGTAAAACAATTGGCATGAATCGGTTGAACAACATATGAATGGATTACATTCTTGGTAGAGTATAGCCGCTAAAATTAAAACGTCATCCAACTAACATAACATTAATGAACCAGCATCTGTTTGCCTGGGAAACAGGAAGTATATGCACAGCACAGGGAAGAGAGCTGGTGGTGTGAGAAGATGAAGATGGTGCAGAATGAGATCAGCTAGCTTCATCATTGCTTTCTGTTTAGTACAGGGCATTGCCTGTGGTGCTGTGTGTTCACTGCCGTGTCGACTGATGCTAATTTGATCACATTTGTCTCGGATGGCTTCATTTACTTTGTTATGGACGGCAACACCTCACCAGGCATTTTGTGTGCTTTACAGTGAGACTGGAAGGGGGGATATTGGGTGAGCGAGAGGTAGAAAGAGAGAGAGAGAGTGAGAGAGAGAGAAATACTTGAAATTGCACTTGCCAGAAAATTCCTGAATAATTTGAGTTGGGTGATTTAAATACACTCGTTTTAGGCCAGGGACTAATCTGCAGATTAGGGTTACCTGACAGATAGGTAGGCACGGAGGAGAGATGCAGAAGGATGTAAGGAGGGAGAGAAAGTGAGAATGAGAGAGGTGGAGAACACTAGTCCCTACTCAATGCTGAATGTGTTGGATTCTGTCTGACTAGTTGTTTGACTACTGGTTGGGTGACCCTGTACATAACACTAAATAAGATGTGACATAAGTGGTATTATACCTCATGTATTCCAATGTCTTTGAATGGGCTGCACTGACTACCTGACCTGGAAAAATATTGCGAAGGCGAGGGCTTTCGAAGGCAAGACTTTTCTCTAAAGAGTAGAAATCAATCGCCTTTAAGGTGTTTTCACATGTAGACCTCTTTAAAAGAACTGATCTCAGTCCTCTTTCAAGTGAACTTTGGGTCAAAAAGTAAAAAGAAACTCAGTTCTCTTTGTATTCACACTGAGCTTGCCTTTGAATAAGGGACTCAACTCTTTGGCCAGTTCACTTCACCTATTCTGTGGACCGAGATCTCTTTCCATTCACATGTTTAGACCAAGATCTTTTTCCAACATGCACTCTGGGTTTTTACAAAGTGCCGGACAAGCCATTAAATCAGAATGTGTTATCGGACAGCTAGATATACTTACATTTTGGAAGCTAATAGATTGAATTTAGTTAAAAGATGAGACGTAATAATTGTAATCAGAAGATACTATTAACATGTAAATATTTTTGATAACAGAGTAAATAACAGAAGAAAAACTGCATAATAAATAATACTCTAATTTAAAATTGTACACCCAAGGAAGGCTACCGTCCCTTTAAGAGCTAGGCTTCATTTTGTACCCTGTGTTGGGATTCTCACCAAATATGTTGTTGCCTTCACACACTGTTCAAACCCCACAATCGAATTAACAGCTTGCGATGCTCTCTTAGCATATTGCAAACAAGTAATCTGAACTAAAAACTCCACACGTTTTGGAATGTCTGTGCGTCCTTGACAACAGCTAATCAATTTCCAAAAACAGCACAAACATTTTTCTGTGATCCTGCACATCATCATCTTCTCTCTTTTGTGGTACCAATGTGAGGGTTTATGGGAAATTATGTTGCAGTAGTCTAGTGTGTGGTTCAGGAATAATGACGAACCTGGGGAACCGGACCTTTGGAGTTTTCAAACTGAACAAAACATTAAGTGAACTGCACTAGGTTCACAAAAACTATCTGAAAGGTACCAGGTGTGAAAACACCCTTTGAAAAGGAGGCCTTGATCAGTCTCCCTTTATTTCTATCCGAGTGTACATCTGCCATTGTGGCCATTGGCTGGGTATGAATGTAAATAATCATGATTGAATGTTGAGTAGCCTAGATGCATCGGTAACATTTGTCATGATAATACGGTGAAAGAAAAAAGAGGGAAGGTAAGTCAGAAAGTCTCCGTAATGCGGCTTGATTGCCCACAGGCTTATTTTATGTGGATGTGTCGGCGATGTCCTCTTTTTTTCCAAGCCCTTTTTTTCAATTTGATGACATTGAATATGCAATTTCATTTTCTATGAAGCACTCACAAATTAGATCTAGCCGGAAAATTACTGATTTCTATTTGCAGATAATTCTTCCCTTTTACCAGTACCAATTCCTGCACTTCATGTTGCTGTGGCGGTGGAGGTGGCAGCAGGGGAAAGCCTAGCTCTCCAGATGTTTTGTATTCTGTTTGTCTGAGGGCTTGTGTGAATATCTGATAGGGGCCCATTCAATTTCACAAAAGGCTACATTGCTATTGTTGGTATTTCCTACTGAGGCTGTCCCTCCTCATCCACTTGTTCTTCAAGCAGCAGCTCCAGTAACTCTGAACATCACTTAGCATCACTGCTAGTGAAATTCAGGGGAATAGTTTGCTGTCAACATTAAGGATCATAACAGGGATTTATACTGTATGTGGTTTTGTCTGTCTTTGATTTTAATGGGCAACAACACAATGGTTTCTGCTCTTCATAGAAATTGCACTTTTAATGTGTTTATTACATGTATTACACACTGTGTGTGTGTGTGTGTGTGTATCTGTTCATCTGTATATCTGTTCTTTCGACCAATCGATTGGTTGAAATTTTAAAACGTGTATTTTTCCAACTATGTTTGAAGAAAATCAACCAAATGTAGGCTAGTGAGCTTGTCTGATGCGTTAAGCACTGTGATTATGAACTCACAGAAATTACTAAAGAGGGTGTCAGAGATCAATATAATCTAACCAGAAGAAAAAAACCTGTTCCCGACCTGACCCCCTTCCTCCCACTGCTGCTGGCCTTCGCAGATTCTGCCATTACGCCGCTGAAGTCGCCGGTAATAGGCTACACCAACCGTCGGCAACCTTTTCCATTGGGAGTGCCAAGTTATCGTACCATTTCTACTGATCTGCTGGCTGGTTATGATATTCATATGCACACTTTTGTGGAACAGTTTCATTTCAGTTATAATAAAGTCTTCATATCTCATTGTCATGTGGTTAGTCAAAATTCTATCTAAATGAAAATGATACAAATCCAAAAGTAGCCTTCTATTGCCATTGCCAATATGTAAAAGTAGCCTACATTAAGCCGGCATATAAAAACAGCTCACAGGTACAAAAAATATCCTCTAAGAGATTGCAATATCCTCAAATCAATATCCTATAAATTACATTGACTATGCATGGCCTGTCTACAAGGAAATTAAAACATTGCGTAAGCTATTAACTTGGTTCAGCCAAGCTCGTGCTAGCAAACTTGCAACAGAGTTTCACATGCCAGTGAGCTCCGGATAGACAGACACAGCTGTATAAGAAGTATTCAGGTAGGCCATTTTTATGACGTTTCCACCGGATCAGAGCATAATGATGTTTCTCCCCTTTCATTCTGAGTGGTTATCGAAAGAGAGAGAGCTGGAAAGATGAGGAACTATTGTCATTTGTTTACTTGCTGTTTGAGGCAAAGAAAACATTACTTTGAGAAGTTCCACAGTGGTGGTGAGTTAAGACAATCAGAAATAGTATCAGATTCCCAAGTGGGCGCATTTATAAGCCTACATTTGCACGCAGGCCAGGTAGCCTACTTCTATGCGTAATCAGGTGCGTGTCCTTACTCGAGATTGACAGGAGCGCTCTGAACAAAAGACAATTAATAAATGTACAACTCGTAAATAGAATGAAATTAACCACAAGCCTTCTCGATGAGACAAGATCATAACTGGATCACAATTGGATATCATGAAATTAGGGAGAAAAAGCTGGTAAAATACAACAAAAAACATTGACCTTCAATGGTAGCAAACATTTGTGGTAAGAAAACTGTAAAATTATATAAAAATGACATCAAAATCGATCAAAGCATGTGATGGAAAATGTTGTCTAATTGTATATACATTAAAAATGAAGTCATGAAATAGCCAAATAGATCAACCAATCCCAATTTTTGTAGTTTGCTAATAACATTTTTTTTCTAACATCTAACTGACTTTTCTAACATCTAACTGACTTTTAGTGGTATTTGGTTGGCCTTTCCGCAGAGATAACCTCCTATCTTACATCTTTACCATAAAATAAATTGCTGTCAATGGCAGTAGTCTGACCACATAAATCTCTTCTTTTTTTTTTATCGACATACATATTATTTGTTATTTTGATGTGTAGAGGGCATCAACGTTACTCTTGAAGTATTTGGTTATCCCTATTTGCAGGATTTAGAAGAAAAACAATCTCTCTAAATGATCATTAACCCTCATGCTGTGTTTTTGCTTTTTTTTTATTCATAATCACTGCATCTTAGAGAAGACAGGAACAGCTATGTGAAGTATTGTACTTGCATGGATGGCCCTACAACATACACTGAGTGGACAAAACATTAAGGACACCTGTTCTTTCCTTCACATTGACTGACCAGGTGAATCCTGATGAAAAGCTATGATCCCTTATGGATGTCACTTGTTAAATCCACTTAAATCAGTGTGCCTGAAGGGGAGGAGACAGGTTAAAGAAGGACTTTAAGATAATTGATACATGGATTGTGTACAGTATGTGTGCCATTCAGAGGGTGAATGGGCAAAAAAAAAAATATTTGTGCCTTTTGAACGGGGTATGGTAGTAGGTGCCAGGCGCACCGGTTTGTGTCAAGAACTGTAACGCTGCTGGGTTTTTCACGCTCAACAGTTTCCTGTGTGTATCAAGAATGGTCCAACACCCAAAGGACATCCAGCAAACTTCACACAACTGTGGGAAGCCTTGGAGTCAACATGGGCCAGCATCCCTGTGGAACGCTTTAGACACCTTGTAGAGTCCATTCCCCGACGAATTGAGGAGGTTTTGAGGGCAAAAAAGGGTTGGTGGGGGGGGGTGTCCTTGTATGTTTTGTAACTCGATATTGGGAGGGTGTCCTTAATGTTTTGTGTGCTTGTATAGGGGTCGGGACCAGGGGTCGGGGGGACCAGTGTGGTGTCAGTGGAGAGTTTTCTTATGTTTCAGAGTCTACTGATGTTACAATAATCCCACTGACAAAACCAATAACTACAAAAAAATACATCTGGGGCTAAGGAGATTCACTATGTTGTGTTTGACGTGATCTTTTGGTTTAGGACTGGTACGGGATGCAATTTAGGAAACTTTGTGTTTTTGCAGCGTTGGGTCTCACAGTTTAAAACAACCTCCAATGAGCAGTGCTGTCACACTCCTCCTTCATGAAAATGAGAAAAATATGCCTAAATGGCTGACACTGCCCCATAATTCAGCCACTAATGTCACCCGTCACTGTCGGCGACCGCTGGCGACCAATCCCATCACTCCTTAGTGAGATTTGAACTTGTTTATGAAAAGGGGATGGCTAACGTTATTTTGAAGACAGACAGAGGGAGGTTTTTCGGCTGGCTGGTGACTGTGTCAGTCGTGCCTGGGAGCTGACAAGGGGAACATTTGGTAAGTTCAACTGCTCAGGTTTAATAGATACAACCTTCAGAATCGGATTGATTTCAGGGGGTCCTGAAAAACACACAGGCTCACACAGAGAGAAGCGTTCACATACATTTACATGCATACAACACACAGAAACACACGCACAAACGCACACACCCATGCACGCACACACATACACACACACACTCACAGCCTGTTAATTTGGCACTGCTTTCAAGTTCATATTTTTCTATGGAGCAGCTGTTGAAATCTTAAGATATGTGAGGATCTCTTGACTGCATAACTAGGATTAAGAATCAGCCAAGATAAATAATACAGTTAAACCCCAGCATATTTGTCCAAAGGATAGCAGTTTCTGCAACAAGATCTCATAGTTTCACATCAAAATTCAACGTATTATGGATGAACGTCCATGTTTGACGCATTAATTCCTTCTGGTTACAGGTTTTATTCCTTCTGGTTACAGGTTTTATTCCTTCTGGTTACAGGTTTTATTCCTTCTGGTTACAGGTTTTATTCCTTCTGGTTACAGGTTTTATTCCTTCTGGTTACAGGTTTTATTCCGCATGGTTACAGGGTTAAAACAGAAACATCTCAAAGGGTTAAGTTAAGGTATTCATTCTGAGTGGTTAAGGTTAGGGCTATGGTTTGGGGAAGCCTTACAACAAAATAATTAAAAACAACCCACTGTTACCATCAAGTATCGTAAGTATTCTCCCGGCTTGCTAGAGCATTGTGAACTGGCGCACTGGTCAGAGCAGCACGCTTCGGGCTTTGTTTTGCCTCCAAGCATCATGAGATTGTGCCATTGCTGGGCAATTGTTTAAAAAAATATAATGCTTAGGCATATATCGACGTACTCCGGAGGTTTTCTTTTTTTGAAATTCTTCTTCAAAATTCTGACACACATGCCATTTTTATATTATCATTGAGACTTCTTTCACACCAATCCACAGTTCAGCAATTGTTCATAATTAAGTCTAGACATGCAATACAGCCCTCAGGGTCATTTCACACCTCCAAGTCCATCCAGAGAATGTACATAGTTGTCACTATTGATTAACAGTGTTCCCAAGACCTTTTCAAACGTCTCTAATCAAAGTCTATTTCAAGTCATCAGTCTGGTTCTATTACCAGGCACAGCCATTCATATGCTCTAACCCGTTGTCTCAGGGTATAACGGTTCGGATTTGACTTAGGAGAGGAAAAGAGGAATTTGAGAGGCAATATTAGCCCTGTTTTTTTTAGGTGTGTGTGTGTGCTAAAAATGTAGCTGGTCACGTTAGGTTTTTGGTTCGCAATTTCTATTATGTTCAAGATTTATTCAAATAGCAATGGTTATGCAATAATGGGTATTATTATATTTGATTTCCAAGGGGTCAACCGGATGTGGTTTAAGCATTGTTGTCGGCTTAAAACATCCATAAAAATGTGGTAATTTTGAGAGTGAAAACCTGAAAAGAGTTCTACTCAGAAACCTGGAAAAATAAAACATTTATAGGTCCCTACAACTGTAGAGTGACTGTTCAAAATCACTAACAATCACACACTTTTTGAGATTGCAACAAGGTTTTACTTTGTTCCTCCAAACAATCAGCGTAAATATGATATTGCCACTTTAAAATGTAATTATTTGTTTATGAAGGGTAGGTCATTATAGGCTGTAAGCTACTTGCTCAGCCCGCTAATTAAAGATAACATTTAAATGATGCACACATCATCTACTTTCCCGGCCCAGTATTATTTTCATTCGAGCCAGTAGCTTTCAGTTGGCACTGGCCTGGTGTGCCACTGGCAAATGTATCTGAATGTCAAGCACTGCAAGGGCATGATCATTTAAAATATGGCTAGTAATTATTAGCCTGGTTCAGTATGGAATGCAGGTACATTATGGGAGACAGCTCTGGTCAAAAATTGGTGCGACCAAATCATGTGCTGGGGCCATTCAACTGAGAAAGTTGGTAGCACCAGTGCCACCAGCGGAAAAAGTTAGTCTAGAGCCCTGGTGTGTGTGTGTGTGTGTGTGTGTGTATTCGTGCGTGTGTGTCTGTGTGTGTGTGTGTGTGTGTGTGTGTATTCGTGCGTGTGTGTCTGTGTGTGTGTGTGTGTGGCTCCTAAGGAGAACAACAGGAGCCTCCATAGTTCAGCCTCTCCATCATCCAGCACACCAGGCACAAACACAGGGACATGCCTGAGAGGGTTTCAATATCCTGTGTGTGTGTGTGTGTGTGTGTGTGTCATTTTCTCATATCCTGCATATGTGTGTAATCCACCCCTCCCACAGTACAAACCCATAGACTGAAAAAAAGAAAAAATACCCAGGTAACGTGTGCAGCAGCAGCAAGGGAAGTACTCATTAGCGTCTGGAGGAGAGGCCCTGCTATCGATAAGGCCTTACCTAGGAGAGAGAGCAGGCTATTAGCCCGGCCCGATAAATCTTGTCAAACACTGGACTAGTCTGGAAACTCCGACTGAAAAATGAGGGTCATGTACGGCCAGGAGTTTATGAGTGGCCTCGCTCGCTGGCATCAAATCAGGTGAATTATGAAGTCCCACAGGCCTTTTCAGGAATGCTAATTTTCCTGTTTCCCTGCTCTCCCTCTCACTCGTTCTCTCATTCTCTTGTTGAATCTCCACCTCTCTCTTTCGTTCTGTCATTTTCTCTATCTCTCCAACCCTCCTGTCTCCCTCTCTCTCTCTCTCTCTCTCTCTCTCTCTCGCTCTCTCTCTCTCTCTCTCTCTCTCTCTCTCTCTCTCTCTCTCTCTCTCTCTCTCTCTCTCTCTCTCTCTCTCGCTCTCTAGCTCTCTCTGCCTCCCCACTTTCTCTCTCTCTCTCTCTCTCTCTCTCTCCGGTAGCTATAGATTCTTGTCATGTCATTAGTGGAATTATACAGTGATTTAGAGCCGATGGCTTCATCTCAACCCATTTCATTACATAATTTAACCGGGAGGGTGTATGTGTACGTTAGCACGCTAGTCAATCTAATATACCTAACTGCGTAGGCCTTTAACATACCCCCAGGTTTGTATGGTCTAACCGGATTTTGTGGACCTTGACTTTAATGCTTATTTTAGGGAGACAAATCTGCCCAGTGATGCGGGTTTTAGCCATTTGATAGCATAAGTCTATTGATTTGTAGCTGTCTCACTCCGGCCTTTTAGTTAACGTCACCGTTTCTCCTCGTTCTCCTTTTTCCTCCAGACATGACAAAATATGTGGGTTGGAGATTGCAACCCTTTCTATCCCTTTATCCATCCGCCCTCTCTCTTCAGCAATGTTCCCCGGTAATAACTACACACAGTCAATCAGACTTGACTACAGGTTTCTGAAAGGCAGCCACGTTGGAGAGCTAGTCATAGAAGCACTTGGACGTATTGGAACTTGCAAAAATGACAGGTCTGAGTGCAGTCTTTTGCATTGTGCTTTGGTTATGGAAGGAGAGAGCAGTCTACGGAGGGAATAATCAAGGAATGGTGTTTGGTACAGTCCGTTAACTTCGGGGTGGGTCCAACGCAACACTTGGGGGACAGACTATCCAATTGTAAATGACTAGACTGGATTCAAGAATGCCTTCAGGGAGAAACAGATCTCATTCACAGAGCTGGAGAAATTAGGAAATGCTCTTACATTCGTTGCTGTTTTTGGCTTGATGAGGTTTTGGGATTCGAGGGAAACGGAAGAGCATCAATCAAATTGACACATTTTGCGGGGCGATACTGTAAATAGAATACTGAGGAAAAAGAAAACTCATACTCATACCGACTCTTATTTTCCCCTCATCTTACAGTGCTTTTAGTCTTTCATCTACCTTTCCCTGATCATTTCCATTCTGAATGTGATTGCTAACAAAAACTTATCTCTAAATCTCTCTTATGTAGCATTAATAACAGAAGTCTCTCTAAGTGAGTCGTCCTGCTGAGCACTGAGTATGTAAAATAGGGTGTCGTGCGATGAAAGCTCTCATGAATTTACTGTGCGGAGGGAGCTCATGGTTTTGACAAGGCCCTAAGTGCCAGCGCGGGTGACATTTAACAAGTATGTCACAGCTAGCATTCCTCACTGGACTACTGTCTGTACGAGGAGATGGCTAGAGTACATGTTTAACCATCATCGTCATTCTCTGCATGTTTCTGTATTATTTGACTTGTTCCTGTGAAGCCATTTGAACAAATAATTTGAAGTTTGCCATTGAGCCTGTTTAACTTGTGTGGATTGTGTTGTTATCCCCTTGCCCACCCCCCTCCTCCTCGGCCCTCCGCACGCGTTTGAACGTTGATTTACGTCGCTGTGTGACTGTGGCTGTGTATGTGTCTTTTTTCTTTAAATGTCTTTGAATAGGCTTTTTTCCTCCCCCTGAGCCACCCGACTCTCTCCGTGAATTGAGGACATGACATTACAATTGGCGACCTTAATTTATTTTTAAAACGGCAAGTGTTATCTACACCGACATGATTCTGTTTGAATGAGAATTGTTAGCGAGGGCCCTGGCTGCTTGCTGTTACCGCTAAAGAACACTGCTCTGTGTTTGTACAGGGATCCTTGGTGGGCTAGAACCAAGACCTCCGTGTTACTATGGTAATGCTCCCCCCCTCCGTTTCCTGCCTTGTCTCCCATGAATATATGCCAAGAGTTCTTTAAGGAAACACTGCGCCCTCTTCTCACCTCAATTTGACTCTGTTCATTTGCAGACGCTTCGGTCTGCACGACGCAAAGGCTTCGCAACATTCTCAGGACGTTGTCATGATGTTGTAGTGCTGGCTGGGACACGTTTTGGACAAGGCACATGAGAAGAGCTGTGTTTCGTGGCCATGGTTAAGTTAAAGGCCACCCGGATAGGGCGTTTTCTTTCAAAGGAGAATGTTCTGTGAACCGTAACTTTGGCGGGCTCATCCCCTCTCTCTGCCTGGTTTGTGTCTTCCCTATGTCAGGTCTCTGTTGGGACCCTGGTGATTAGTGTTCCTTCCCTTTAAGTTCCTTTGAGTTCCCTCGATTCGTGAGATCAAATTAGGCGGCGTCGAGAACATCAGTGACTTCACAATGCCTTGCTCCCATAACTCAGTATGACTCTTGTAGTGAGGACCGAGCGTTGTTGCTTCACATCATGTCAGAATCAGTTGCTACTTGACCGTTTTCCACCTCTTTCTCTCTCTCTCAAGTCGGCCAAGAGCTTTAGAGCTTTTGAAATGCAATATGTTCACAAATGTCTCCCAGGCCATCCTTGGGGAGAATGAGCTTGATGTGGTGAAACAAGTGAATTTGGCGAGGTTCAAAACACCAACCCCTTTTTTATATGAGACTCTGCAAGGTCAAAGGACTGACTTGTGCAAATAGGAATTCAGTGTCATACACCACACAGATCGCTACAGTACAATAAAACAAGGCCCAAATGGACGACGAACAGATTGTTTGTCATCTGAAACCAGCCAAAACAAGCTCGATAACGCAATGCAAGCACACACTGCTATTGAATATGCCTTCACCTGTATTGATTTATCTAGTTTACCAATGGAGATTTACCAAATAAATGATTACCGTTATGTAGTTAGACTGGTAAAAACAAAGTCAAATTGATTGTATTATTGTATGATAGATTCATTCATGCATACATGTCTCTGAAAAATGTTGGCGTAAAAAAATAAGAATGATATTGAGCTCAAAGATGCATCGTTTTGGTATTGAGTATAGCGATGGTATCGAGAATCGTGATACTAAACCTGTTATCGGTATCGAAGTCAGAATCATGGTATTGTGACAACGCTAGTGCTGGCAGCGGTTGGACGTTAAGCGTCCAATCAGGTTCGCAGGAGTACAGTCACAGCCCATTAGTCTGGAGTGTATGAGTGGAACTGTAATGGCAAGCATGAAAGATGAGCGCGGTGTGTGTGTGTGTGTCTGTGTGTATGTGTGTGTGTGTGTACTGTTCTTTGATTGTTGCTCTTTTCATCAGTGTATTCTCCTGTGGTATTGCCTCTATCAGGGCACGATTTCTTTATCCTATTCAAATGCCTATACAGTCCTTCAGTTTGGGTACGAGTGTTTGTTTGTGACTGTGTTTGACTGAAGAGCATCTCTCCATCGTAATGACACTGCATGCTTTCCCTACTCTCTCCACAAATGAACTTTCCTTTCATTTAAAACTCCGTGTAGCCTTCTCCCGCTGGAGTTATCGTTACGCATCTTCCAGTTATCTGTTGATAGGACAGGCGCCTGCCAGTCACGAAGCGAGCGCCTGCTGTCTGTCCCGCCTCTCGGTACCGGTGTTATTTGGGTGCGCTGACGAAAGAAAACAGGATGAAGGTTACAAAAGCTAGATATTGATACAGGTCTAGTGATTTCATTAAAGTGTTGACAATAGAGTAGTCAACTGCTGCTTTCTGTCTAGCAAAGTCCATGTTTAACACAGGCATCATTCTTTAATCATACCTGTAGATCTATTCATATTCCATGTAAATATGACAGAACACAACCTTTTTTCCTTTGTTTTTGCCGCGTCATTTACATTTACAAGAAAAGACTAGACTAGTTTTTCTGACTAGATCACTAATCTACCGCCTTCCCTCAAAGTCCCACCCCCAGTGATTGATTGACAGGTCTGAAACCCTACCAAGTCTGTGACTCACAAACATCCTGCCCCCTCCCCATTACAATCCACCCACAATGATTGATTGACAGGCCAAACTGTTAAAGGGATAGTTCACCCAAATTACATAATTACACATGGGTAATTATAATTAAATACATAAAATACATAATTACAAATAAAATACATAAAGTGTGTCTGCTAAATGACTAAACTGTACATGTAAATGTAATAATTTGAATCATTGTGGCAATTCGTATTGTGCAGGAAAACTACAAATATGACTTTAATCTCAAGAGAAGAGAGGTTTAATGTTAAGAAAGTAATTTTACTTAGAAAATAATCCTGATCACATAGGCCCTGGGCCTAGACGATAGAGCTGGGATGATAAACTCTTCAGTCATCGCAGGTATTTTAACTATATTGTTCATTACGATAAGTAGCCTATTATTAGAGAAATGTGAACTTTAAAATGAAATAAGTTTGCTAATATTAGTGATTGTTAAGGGGACAGTTGATGGCTACAACCATCAGCTAGTAGAAGTAGTTTAATGAATAATCAATACAAAACTGTGGAACCCCTTTTGTTTCCATGTAGAACCCTTTAACATTTAGAAACCTGTGTGGAAAGGATTCTACCCGGAACCGAAAAGGGTTCTTCAAAGGCTTCTCCTATGGAGACAGCCGAAGAAACCTTTTAGGTTCTAGATAGCACCAGGGTGACACGTCTAAGCATGTTTACAGCACATTCTTACGACGACAACAGCCAGCCACCACAATAGCACAGGAGGTGTTTTTTTCCTGCAACATAGGAAGATTCACAAAAGGCAGTGACATGTTAGAGAAATTGGTGAGCACGGGACTGCTTGGGGCTGCTTGGGACTCGTGGATACTTTTTTGAATAAGTGTGTGAATGCAGAGGAGTGAGAATGAAAAATAGCTGCGTGATAGTGCCATGTTGGTTACGTCAAGAACTCTTTCTCTTACACTCCCCTACCTAGCCTCCCTTCCACACACACACACACTATTTCTCTTACACTCCCTATCCACCATTCCCATCTCGGAGGTAGTTATTTTGAGCTTAAAACCTTAAGACATGTTTTAGGAGTATTTGGGTTTGTTATTTTTCCAAAATGGTGGATTGACTGCCACTATTGTGGGCTGGTGATCCATGTGTCGACACTGTTTGTTTGGTGTGATCTCACGCAGATCAGCCTAAGTTCTATCCACTGGCTGACTAAGCAGCCTAGCTACTACTTAAGAGGGCAGGAAGTCAGAAGGCATTCCTGGAATACCTCTCACGGAATTCCCTCCCTCTATTCCAAAGAAAAACACAAACAATGCCTGGAGTGGCCTGGCTGTAATCACCTTTAACCAGAGCAAGACCCCACTCGCACCTTTGCGCGACTGGAAGGGGGTGTGTGTTTGTTAAGGTTTCCACCGCCTTTATGTCACGTTAAACCATCCATATTATCTCGCCTAGATTATGGAAACTCCTCTCATAAACACCACACACACCATCAGTCAGAATCCATTGGACACAGAAGTCGCTTGGAACTACTTTTTTAAATATGTAATAATAAGTAATATATAAATGCAGCCAGAGAGTAGAGACTAAGCAGAAGTCTGACCTTTGAGCTTCTTTTATTTGCATTCATGCCTTCTTCCACAACGGGTTGCTTTGCCCTGAGACATGGCTGTAGACTCCTATGGCATCTAATGAATCTATGGATTACAGTCCTTTTGGAACTGGTTGAGGCACACTAATTAATGATCTGGAAGAGCAAGAGCAGTGTTTAAATATTGTTTCTTTATATCAAACAAGGGGTTGAATATGTATATGCTAATTCCAATTGATTCTTAATTAAATCCATGCAGAAATAGTTATGAGCAGAGGTCGGAGGTTATCAGAGGTTGGGAAGGTGAGAAAGAGTGAAATGTATATTATACATCTTCTCCCAGGGAAAGTCCTGAGGAGGGTGGGGGCGATGCAATGGGATTTTAATAGATATAAGTGATGCTTTTTTTAAATTAATTTTTAATGAAAACTTCCCCCTGGTGTTTTAAGAGCTTGAGGAGAGTGTGTGTGTGTGTCTGTGTGTGTGTGTGTGTGTGCGTGTGTCTGTGTGTGTGTGTCTGTGTGTGTGTGTGTGTGTGTGTGTGTTTGTGTGCGTGTGTGTGGAGGGAGATCCCATGTGAGGCTTTGTCCACTCAAAGAGAAGACAAGATGCACTGATCTTAGATTCTCATCTCACACACACACACACGCACACGCACACGCACACACACGCACACGTACACGCAAACACACACACACACACACACACACACACACAAACACACACACACACACACACACACACACACACACACACACACACACACACACACACACACACACACACACACACCATCAAACTTGGGCAGCGGCACGATTCAATTAGAGGAAGGTGAAAAACCACGAGATGAGGGTCACGTTGCTGATCTATCCCATAACGAGCTAGGCTCGGCATGGCTCTAAATCCAGCATCTCTAGGTCATTGTTTCAGCAGAGGGGTGAAATGACTTCTGTGCTCCCACATTTCTATCTATAGGCCCGGCATATGGGATATGTAACATGTGATTTCAATCTAAACGGAAGCTCCCAGTGCAGGGTTCGGACTGGGTGTGAAGGTGCTTTCCTTTGAACATGGGGTTGAAATGCTAGGACTCCCACAGCCTCTGAGCGTTACACGTTAACTCCCCTGCATCTGTAATAATGAATTTGGCTAGAACATATGGTACTGTACCATATGTACTGCACGAAGACACTATGTAAGCCTGCATACAGTATGAGTGTGCTTATTGATCAGGCGTATGTAGCTGTACAAGACACTGATCAAATAAACATTTTTTTTTCAACGGAATAACAGCTACGTAAGCGATAAAAACTGGGACAAACTTCACATAGATTTATTTTCTAATTTTATTGGTCACATACACGTGTTTAGCAGATGTTATTGCGGGTGTAGCGAAATGCTTGTGCTTCTAGCTCCGACAGTGCAGTAATATCTAACAAGTACCGATTTCACAACATACTCTATACCCAATACACACAAATCTAAGTAAGGAATGGAATTAAGAATATAAATATACACTACAGTTCAAAAGTTTGGGTTCACTTAGACATTTCCTTGTTTTTGAAAGAAAATGACATTTTTTGTCCATTAAAATAACATCAAATGGATCAGAAATACAGTGTAGACATTGTTAATGTTGTAAATGACTATTGTAGCTGGAAACCGCAGATTTTTTATGGAATATCTACATAGGCGTACAGAGACCCATTATCAGCAACCATAACTCCTGTGTTCCAATGGCACGTTGTGTTAGCTAATCCAAGTTTATAATTTTAAAAGTCTAATTGATCATTAGAAAACCATTTTGCAATTATGTTAGCACAGCTGAAAACTATTGTGCTGATTTAAAGAAGCAATACAACTGGCCTTCTTTAGACTAGTTGAGTATCTGGAGCATCAGCATTTGTGGGTTTGATTACAGGCTCAAAATGGCCAGAAATAAATAACTTTCTTCTGAAACTCGTCAGTCTATTTTTATTCGGAGAAATTAAGACTATTCCATGCGAGAAATTGCCAAGAAACTGACAATCTCGTACAACGCTGTGTACTACTCCCTTCACAGAACAGCCAAACTGGCTCTAACCAGAATAGAAAGAGGAGTGGGAGGCCCCGGTGCACAACTGAGCAAGAGGACAAGTACATTAGAGTGTCTAGTTTGAGAAACAGACGTCTCACAAGTCCTCAACTGGCAGCTTCACTAAATAGTACCTGCAAAACACCAGTCTCAATGTTAACAGTGAAGAGGTGACTCCGGGATGCTGGCCTTCTATGCAGAGTTGCAAAGAAAAAGCCATATCTCAGACGGGACAATGAAAAGAAAAGATTAAGATGGGCAAAAGAACACAGACACTGGACAGAGGAAGATTGGGAAAAAGTGTTATGGACAGACAAATCTAAGTGTGAGGTGTTTGGATCACAAAGAAGAACATTTGTGAGACGCAGACCAAATGAAAAGATGCTGGAGGAGTGCTTGACGCCATCTGTCAAGCATGGTGGAGGCTATGTGATGGTTTGGGGGTGCTTTGGTGGTGGTAAAGTGGGAGATTTGTACACAGTAAAAGGGATGTTGATGAAGGAAGGCTATCACTCCATTTTGCAACGCCATGCCATACCCTGTGGACGGCACTTAATTGGAGCCATTTTCCTCCTACAACAGGATAATGACCCAAAGCACAGCTCCAAACTATGCAAGAACTATTTAGGGAAGAAGCAGTCAGCTGGTATTCTGTCTATAATGGAGTGGCTAGCACAGTCACCGGATCTCAAACCTATTGAGCTGTTGTGGGAGCAGCTTGACCGTATGGTACGTAAGAAGTGCCCATCAAGCCAATCCAATTTGTGGGAGGTGCTTCAGGAAGCATGGCGTGAAATCTCTTCAGATTACCTCAACAAATTGACAACTAGAATGCCAAATGTCTGCAAGGCTGTAATTGCTGCAAATGGAGGATTCTTTGACAAAAGCAAAGTTTGAAGGACACAATTATTATTTAAATAAAAAAATCATTATTTATAACCTTGTCAACATCTTGACTATATTTCCTATTCATTTCATGTATGTTTTCATGGAAAACAAGGACATTTCTAAGTGACCCCAAACTTTTTAACAGTAGTGTATATGGACGAGCGATGTCAGAGCGGCACTCTCTCCTTCCGATGGAGTACAGGGAGGGAGGGATAGAGGTCCAGGATCAGACAGGGAGGGAGGTATGGAGGTCCAGGATCAGAGAGGGAGGGAGGTATGGAGGTCCAGGATCAGAGAGGGAGGGAGGTATGGAGGTCCTCGTATTGAGGAAGGTATTGGAGTACAGGGAGTGTGACTGTCCCACAGTCAATCTCAGCCAAGAACAGAGAGGGAGGGAGGTATGGAGGTCCAGGATCAGAGAGAGAGGGAGGTATGGAGGTCCAGGATCAGAGAGAGAGGGAGGTATGGAGGTCCAGGATCAGAGAGAGAGGGAGGTATGGAGGTCCAGGATCAGAGAGAGAGGGAGGTATGGAGGTCCAGGATCAGAGAAAGAGGGAGGTATGGAGGTCCAGGATCAGAGAAAGAGGGAGGTATGGAGGTCCAGGATCAGAGAGAGAGGGAGGTATGGAGGTCCAGGATCAGAGAGAGAGGGAGGTATGGAGGTCCAGGATCAGAGAGAGAGGGAGGTATGGAGGTCCTCGTATTCAGAAAGGTATTGAGTATGGATTTCCTGTAATGATAGTTACTGACAACGGTCCCAGCTAGAGCGTAATGGTCAATATGGGATCAATGGAGGATAAACATGTGCCCGTCATCTCTAATGGGAATGTTTATGATGAGCACCTGGCTCTCCGGCGTCTCCTCGCTCTCTCCCTGTTTCCATCTAGAGTGCAGACGTTAGTCTCTGTTGACAGCTGGTCTAAGGCCTCAGAGACAAGCATTGAGAAACTCCCCTGATGCAAATCTGCAACACACAGCTCAGCCACCTCGTCACGCACCTGTGTTTTGAGGTGTTTACGAGAACCGTTTTTTCTCTTTCCTTTGTCTCATGAAATGTACTGACACGTTGTCAGAGAAAGGGACTTTTTCCATTCAGTTTTTCATGGAATTCTTGGCGTGTTACTGTACCACCAGTAATAGTTTCTATTTTTTCTGGTCTTTTTTTTTTCACTAGTTTTTTCACAGTTTAAACAAACAGTGTACCTTGCCAAAACATCTACAGGATTCCCAGCTGTCTGAACTCAGGCTGCCTTTGGCCAAAGCTTATCTACCGCTTTTCTCAGTAGGGAGGAGTGTGAGGGGGAAAGGCAGTTACTGTACTGCTCACCGGTGATGATGACAAAGATAGGTTTGCCCTGTGTGAAAGCACACCTGGAGGCGCTATAGTTGATCGTTTTTCCATCCATGCTCCATTGCTTGTGTAGTACAAAATGCTACATCAGCATCAGCAAAAAGACTTGACCACCCACTAGAGTTACCTCTTCATTGTAAGAAGTGGGTCAAAGTGAGGAGACAAAGGTTTTAAGCAACCCACAGAGGCCCGCACTGGGGATTCTCACTACAATGGGACGGAAATAATCCAGGTTCTGACATCAACAACTGTTACGGCTCTTTACAATCTCAACCCTCCCGTTTACAAAGACCCCGCTACAACCTACAGTGATTGATGGCAATTTGTGTGTGTGTGTTTTCAGGCAGGAGCGTGCTGGCATGTATACGACATACACCTTCTCGCCGAACATCTTATTCCAAAATCATGGGCATTAATATGGAGTTGGTCACACCTTTGCTGCTATACCAGCCTCCACTCTCCTGGGAAGGCTTTCCACTAGATGTTGGAACATTGCTGAGGGGACTTGCTTCCATTCAGCCACAAGAGCATTAGTGAGGTTGGGCACTGATGTTGGGCGATTAGTCCTGGCTCGCAGTCAGCGTTCCAATTCATCCCAAAGGTGTTCGATGGGGTTGAGGTCAGGGCTCTGTGCAGGCCAGTCAAGTTCTTGTACACCGGTCTCGACAAACCATTTCTGTATGGACCTCACTTTGTGCACGGGGGCTTTGTCATGCTGAAACAGGAAAGGCCTTCCCCAAACTGTTGCCGCAAAGTTGGAAGCACAGAATCGTCTAGAATGTCATTCTATGCTGTAGTGTTAAGATTTCCCTTCACTGGAACTAAGGGGCCTAGCCTGAACCATGATAAACATCCCCCATTATTCCTCCTCCACCAAACTTTAGAGTTGGCACTATGCATTGGGCCAGGTAGCGTTCTCCTGGCAAACCTAGATTCATCTGTCGTACTGCCAGATGAGGAAGCAGGATTCATCATTCCAGAGAAAGTGTTTCCACTGCTCCAGAGTCCAATGGCGGTGAGCTTTACACCACTACAGCCAACGCTTGGCATTGCGCATGGTGATCTTAGGCTTGTGTGCGGCTGCTCAGCCATGGAAACACATTTCATGAAGCCCCTGACAAACAGTTATTGTGCTGACGATGCTTCTTGAGGCTGTTTGGAACTCGGTAGTGAGTGTTGCAACGGGTATGACTGAAATAGCCGAATCCACTAATTTGAAGGGGTGTCCACATACTTTTGTAAATGTAGTGTACTGTTGTGTGTGTGTGTGTGTGTGTGTGTGTGTGTGTGTGTGTGTGTGTGTGTGTGTGTGTGTGTGTGTGTGTGTGTGTGTGTGTGTGTGTGTGTGTGTGTGTGTGTGTGTGTGTGTGTGAAAGTTGGTCATCTTTGCAGTCACTAAATCATGATGATCAAAATTGGAAATACAACGTTTCACAAGGGGCATAATCTGGATAAATTACTCTCCTTGGATGCATATTTCACCCAAAAATGTAATACATATCAAATGTAATATTATTCTGTGCAGGAATCATTCATTACTGTAGGCTTAGATTTTTAATCGGCAAGCGGAAATCCCCAATTGAAATAAGGAAAAGTGAATACAATGGTGGAAAACATCTGATATGAATGTATAGGCCTCGATCCACACCAAAGCAAAGCTCTATAATGGAAGGTCACAATGTTGGAGATGGTAATTTAGGAGCAACACAAAGTATTTTAGAAATAACTCCACTGCATTTAGAGATTACCCTGTATTGTACCTATTGTACCTACCTACTGCCATTTACAATTTTGAGCAGTATTTACTTTTTGCCGGAAACAGTGAACACATTTGCAGACTTTTCTCTTCTGATGAAAACAATGTGTTGATATTCTTTGAACCAAACACTTTACCGTGAATTCTGCAGTTATTCATACCTTTGCGTGTGTGTGTCCGTGTGTCTGTGTGCTCGTGTGCTTCCTGTTTGTCTGTGTGTGTTTGTTTGTGCACACGTGCACGTTAAAGTGTGCAACTTTGTATATTTGCGAGACATTAATTATGTTCAGCTGTGAGGAGAAATAGGGAGGATGGAGGATCCTTTTATGTTAGAGACTGAATGTGTGTTGGAAGACTGAGTACACTACCAAGGCCTTAAAGTAGGGCAACCTTGATGCACGTTTGGTTCAAGGCTGCTTCCAGTCTTCGGCAGCCTCTGCATTTAACCAACACACCTTCACATAGCATTGCATAGCATGGTGGAGCATTGCATCTTTAATATATTGAAGGGTTTATGCTATGGTATATAAATCAATATATATTTAATATTAGACTGGGCAGAAACAGATTCTAAAATGAGAGAAAAGTTAGTTTGTTTAGGGAAACGTTCTGCTGGTGTGTGTGTGTGTGAATACTGTGTGTGTGTGTGTGTGTGTAATATGCTATCTATGCGTGTTCTCTCTGTCCACTAACACTAGGACAGATGGTACAGTAGGTGTGAGTGTTTCTGTATACACCTATGTCATGCCTTCAAGATACAGAAACACTCACACCTACCGTACCATCTTGAAGCCAACGAGGTTGGCAATAATTTTTTCTAATTTCAGCTACTGTATTTCAAATGACCATCACTTTGTCCTTCTCTCTGTAAGCATGTGATCTATAACACTGCAGAAAAGAACACACATATTGTTCACGGCTTAGATTTGTTGAGGGTTTAACCTTTTCTTTTCACCCGGCGATGAAATTGTTGTTGTTATTGTTTTATTGGTATTTGGAAAGGTGATGTTAGGGCAACGTTGTGAAAGACTGTTTATGAAACCTAATAGAGCAATGTTTCTCAAAGCGTTTTGATGCCATTTCAACTCAAAGTGCTGGACCAACTGAGAGATATCTTTGGAAAAGGTTAGATCTCTTTCACCGTTAAAATGTTGGATGTAAACCTCCAGCTTTGAACTCGTTCTATTTTTCGGGGCCAAGATTACTATTTTTTTCTCTCTCCTTCAATCCTTCTTGCAATTCCAGGACAATGCAATTATGCTTTGACTGATGTTTTACTTTTAAATTTATGCCAAACAAAAACTCTATGCACAAGGACTACTTTTAACATTTTACAAAAAATTATTTAGTGGAAGAACTGTGCAGATGCTAATGGATTCTATGCAACCACGTTTTCCCAAAAAGTCAGTTAAATATCTGCCCCGAATTAAGATTAAAATAGTTTTGGGGTGTCATGATATGGCACCTTGAGGTTGAAAACCTTTCTTGGTTAAAGACCTACGGTAAGGGAAGTGGATTTATGCAGGGTAACAGAATGACTGTAATGGAATTACGTCATGGGACCCTGATATGTACCACACAGAAATACAGTATTAGTTTGGACATCACAGCGGAGCACAGCAGAACACAGTACAGCACAGTGTAGTACAGCAGAACACAGTACAGTACAGTGTAGTACAGCAGAACACAGTACAGTACAGTGTAGTACAGCAGAATAGAGTAGAGTTCAGTGCAGTGCAGTAGAGTACAATACAGTACAATATACTGTACTGTACTCTACTCTAATATACTGTACTGTACTCTACTCTACAGTACTGTAATATATGCTACTTTTCTTTACTGTATTGCACTTTACTCTACTGTACTGTACTCCACTATACTATACTGTACTCTACTATACTGTACTGTACTGTACTGTACTGTACTCTACTCTACTCTACTATACTCTACTGTACTATACAATACTGTACTCTACTCTACTGTACTATACTGTACTATACTATACTGTACTCTACTGTACTATACTGTACTATACTGTACTCTACTATACTATACTGTACTATACTATAATGTACTGTACTCTACTGTACTATACTGTATTATATTCTACTTGTCTTTTCTGCATTGTATTGTACTGTACTCTACTGTACTGTACTATACTGAACTATACCATAATGTACTATAATCTACTGTACTATACTATACTCTACTCTACTATACTGTACTATAATGTACTATACTGTACTATACTGTACTATACTCTACTATACTATACTCTACTCTACTATACTGTACTGTACTGTACTATACCGTACTGTACTGTACTATACTGTACTGTACTATACTCTACTCTACTCTACTATACTCTACTCTACTATACTGTACTGTACTATACTGTACTGTACTGTACTGTACTGTACTGTACTATACTGTACTGTACTATACTGTACTGTACTGTACTATATTATATTATACTATACTATACTGTACTATACTATACTATACTATACTGTACTATACTCTACTATACTATACTGTACTGTACTATACTATACTGTACTATATGCTACTTTTCTTTACTGTATTGTATTGTACTGTACTCTACTGTACTGTACTATATACTACTTTTCTTTACTGCATTGTACTGAACTGTACTGTACTCTACTATACTATACTGTACAGTACTGTACTAAATGCTACTTTTCTTTACTGTATTGTATTTTACTGTACTCTACTGTACTGTACTATACTCTACTATACTGCACTCTACTATACTTTACTGTACTGTATTCTGCTATACTGTACTATACTATACTGTACTATACTCTACTGCACTCTACTCTACTGTACTGTACTGTACTATACTGTACTGTATGCTACTTTTTTACTTGTTTTACTGTATTGTATTGCACTGTACTCTACTGTGCTCTACTGTACTGTACTGTGCTATCCAAACTTGTGAAACATATGTCTATGATCGTTTCATATTCCATCCTGTCTGATCCTTTAACATCAAGGCCAGGGTGGACTGACCAAATGTCTACTACTTTTCAATGTTCACGGATGTCTGGGGTCGGTCTTAGTGGGTGAGGATGCTGTTTACAGTACATGGAAAGAGAGGGGGCTCATGGGTAGGTGTCAGTAAAAGCTGACAGAGGTGACATTAACTGGAGAGTGAGAGAGAGAGAGAGAGAGAGAGAGAGAGAGAGAGAGAGAGAGAGAGAGAGAGAGAGAGAGATAGAGAGAGAGAGAGAGAGACAGAGAGAGAGAGGGAGAGAGAGAGAGAGAGACAGAGAGAGAGAGAGAGGGAGAGAGAGAGGGAGAGAGAGAGAGAGGGAGAGAGAGAGGTAGAGAGAGAGAGAGAGAGAGAGAGAGAGAGAGAGAGAGAGAGAGAGAGAGAGAGAGGGAGGGGTTGTCGAGAGTCAGACTGTTTTAACACTGTTGGTTTGACCACAACAGAAAGACAACGAAAACAGTGCTGAGCTGAACAGAACAGTATGCCAGTGGAAGGGACATTAGCAGGGTGACTCTACTGTGCTTTGTGACTATTATTGTGGCCAATTTAGTTGCAGTAATTCCGTTACAGATTGTTTTTGTGATTCTGTTACTAATTTGGTAATGGAATTATGAGTTTTAATCCCATAATAACTCATAAACAAAATTAATGTCAGTAAAATTACTACAACTAACTGGTAGGTCTAACCATTACTTGTTACTTCTGTGAACTTTCATTTTCCTCCCTTCTCATGAGGTAGAGAAATTCTATTTCTTCTGGTTGATATTTTCTTAGACCCCTTCTCCATCTGTTCATTCAGAAATCAAAGCCTCTACTTGAGAAATGTATCTATGCCTTAATTAGCCTTAGTTCATTTGACACCCAATTTGACGCGCTCCGATGAACTTCACATGTTGGTGCTCATGCGTCCTTTTACATGGAAATGCCATGTACTGTATAAATAAGTGTGCTTTTTTTTTTATTTTAAATGACACAGACGAGAAGGAATCGTAAGCAACGAAACAAACTCTGGGAAATTCATTAGTAAATGTTGTTTTTTTCGGAAATGTAAATCTTGTTTTTCTGCTCACCGGAACCAGACACACGCACCCTTGCATAGTTTGTAGCCTATTTCACTCACTACAGTTAATGAGAATTTTCACATTCATACTCATAAGCGGATGATATATTACAATCTCCTCCGTCCATTGCTGTAGTCTGCAGAGGCTTAGTATTTGAAAAAGGTAGGTAGACTATGGGTTAACAAAGTCGATCAATGACGTCCACAGCACTGGACCAAAAGCCTTTTCTCACACAACATCCGCTAAAGAGCACAGAGACCTGTGTGGATAAATAGATTACATTAGGTTGTTTGTGGATGACCAGAGGGGGAGAGGGAGCCGATCTCATGTCTCTGCCCAGAGAAGGGGTGTTAAACAAGGCTTAATGCAGGACAGGGCCCTGGCCTGAGTCTCTGTCATTAGGAAGGCCCCAGTGGAGCAGAGCAGCTGTTACTGCCTCACGTCTGTTCTAGGATCTGTCATGACCGGAGCCAGCAGCACAGGGCATCTACCTGCTATGGGCTCTAGTCCAAAGTATTTCTGAAGGCTACTGTAGCTTGACACAATTGCTCTTATTGCTGTGGCTGCTTGGACAATATACTCAATTAGCACATATGAGATGGATGGTGTTAATGTTTTTATTAACGTATTTATTCAGGCAAATTAGTTAAGAACGCATTCTTATTTACAATGACTACCTGGTGACTGGTGTTACCTCACTCCCCCCTATCTGAGATTTTCTACTGCAGCCCTCATCCTCCACATACAACACCCGTTCTGCCAGTCACATTCTGTTAAAGGTCCCCAAAGCACACACATCCCTGGGCAGCTCGTCTTTTCAGTTCGCTGCAGCTAGCGACTGGAACGAGCTGCAACAAACACTCAAACTGGACACTTTTATCTCAATCTCTCCATTCAAAGACTCAATCAAAGACTCTTACTGACAGTTGTGGCTGCTTTGCGTGATGTCTTGTTGTCTCTACCTTCTTGCCCTTTGTGCTGTTGTCTGTGCCCAATAATTTGTGTACCCTGTTTTGTGCTGCTAGCATGTTGTGTTGCTGCCATGTTGTGTTGCTGCCATGTTGTGTTGCTACCATGTTGTGTTGCTAACATGTTGTTGTCATGTTGTGTTGCTACCATGCTGTGCTGTCATGTGTTGCTACCATGCTGTGTTGTCATGTGTTGCTACCATGCAGTGTTGTCATGTGTTGCTGCCATGCTATGTTGTCGTCTTAGGTCTCTCTTTATGTAGTGTTGTTTTGTCTCTCTTGTCAGGATGTGTGTTTGGTCCTATATTTATATTTTATTTATTTATATTTTTAATCCCAGCCCCCGTCCCTGCAGGAGATCTTTTGCCTTTTGGAAGGCCGTCATTGTAAACAAGAATTTCTTCTTAACTGACTTGCCTAGTTAAATAAAGGTTAAATACAACAAAATCATGAGAACCACCACATACTCACATTCTGTGTGTATTCTTTATACACAAACACACACACACACTCCCTCTAGCTGTGGTACACCCGGCAGACATATTCATACTGGCTCTTCTTGGAAACACATACTGTACACAGACACACACTCACACACACCTGACTACCCTCCAAAACCCCCTCACATAAAAACGCAGCCCTGCACAGCCACCGATCCACAACCCAAGTCAAGTCACATTTTCAGTTCTGAGCTAACTGAATACATTAAATGTATTCAGCATGCAGAAAATGTGTTCGCCTCAGCATTTTCATCCATAGAAGAAGATGTTTAATGAAGACATGTTCTTATACTACATTGCATTATTCAATTAGGCTGAGGGAAAAAGCTATAAAAGTCCTCCACAGCGGGAACCCTCGCCAGGTGGCCGGCACAATCTCTCAGAGCTGGTTAGACTTCAGAGAGAAGCTACGGCAGACATACTGAATGCACATTAAGGCCCGTTTTAATAGGGCATCGTCAGCCCACCTACACACCACACAGGGGCGGCTAGCTTAGCTAGCTTACGCAGCACAAGCTCATACTGTGCTCAGTTTATATGTGGTGTTACAGGAGTGTTTATGACATGCTTTTTGAATTGCAAATAATTTTTATAATGACACATTCTGGTCCAGTGTATCATATGTAGGCTATTTTGTGGTTAGTTTGTTGTAGTTTTGAGTTTTGTGAATAACATACGAGTGAATGATGGCCTTAATACACGGAGTATGTTGGTGGTGGCTACTGTGCAATAAAGAGTATTGATTTCGCTGTAGTGGTTTTGAGGGAGGCCTAGATTTACCAGGTATCGAGTTGTGACTTCCCTTCTCAGGTTACCGTGAGCTGTTGTTCACCTTAACCTACACACACACGCACACGCACGCACACGCACGCACACACACAAACACACACACACACACACACACACACACACACACACACACACACACACACACACACACACACACAGTCTTAAGCAGCTAACCTTGTGGGGACACACAATTCAGTCCCAAAACCCCTAGAAATAGCATTTCACACTTTTGTTGGTTTACTATTCCTTGGGGACTTCTGGTCCCCACAAGTATAGTTAAACACGTCCACTAACACACACACAAACACACACACACACACACACACACACACACACACACACACACAATTTTCCCTAACCCCTAACCCTAACCCTAACCCTAAACCTAAGCCTAGCTCCTAACCCTAACCCTAAACCTAACTCTAGCTCCTAACCCTAACCCTAAACCTAACTCTAGCTCCTAACCCTAAACCTAATTCTAACCCTAAAACTAATTCTAACCTTATCCATACATTCCCTAGAAATAGGAGTATACCACTTCAGTCATCAGCTTCATCAATAAATGCATCGACGACGTCGTCCCCACAGTGACAGTACGTACATATCCCAACCAGAAGCCAAGAATTACAAGCAACATCCGCACTGAGCTAAAGGCTAGAGCTGCCGCTTTCAAGGAGCGGGACACTAATCCGGACGCTTATAAGAAATCCAGCTACGCCCTCAGATGAACCATCAAACAGGCAAAGCGTCAATACAGGACCACGATTGAGTCCTACTACACCGGCTCTGACGCTCTTCGGATGTGGCAGGGCTTGAAAACTATTACGGACTACAAAGGGAAACCCAGCCGCGAGCTGCCCAGTGACGCAAGCCTAAATGCCTTTTATGCTTACTTCGAGGCAAGCAACGCTGAAGCATGCATGAAAGCACCAGCTGTTCCGGACGACTGTGTGATAGCGGTCTAGGTAGACGATGTGTGCAAGACCTTTAAACAGGTCAACATTCACAAAGCCGTAGGGCCAGACGGATTACCAGGACGTGTACTAAAAGCATGCATGGACCAAATGGCAAGTGTCTTCACTGACATTTTCAACCTCCCCCCGACCGAGTCTGTAACACCTACATGTTTCAAGCAGACCACCATAGTCCCTGTGCCCAAGGAAGTGAAGGTAACCTGCCTAAATGATTACCGCCCCATAGCACTGACGTCGGTAGCAAGGAAGTGATTTGAAAGGCTGGCTCACATCAACAGCATCATCCCGGATTCCCTAGACCCACTCCAATTGGTATGTGAGAATGCTGTTCATTGACTACAGCTCAGCGTTCAACACCATAGTGCCCACAAAACTCATCACTAAGCTAAGTACCCTGGGACTGAACACTGCCCTCTGCAACTGGATCCTGGGGCCGCCTCCAGGTGGTAAGGGTAGGCAACAACACATCTGCCACGCTGATCCTCAACACTGGGTCCCCTCAGAGGTGCGTGCTTAGTCCCCTCCTGTACTCCCTGTTCACCCACGACTGCGTGGCCAAACACGACTCCAACACCATCATTGAGTTTGCTGACGACACAACAGATGAGACATTCTATAGAGAGGAGGTCAGATACCTGGCAGTGTGGTGCCAGGACAACAACCTCTCCCTCAATGTGAGCAAGACAAAGGAGCTGATCGTGGACTACAGGAAAAGGCGGGCCGAACACACCTCCATTAACATCGACGGGGCTGTAGTGGAGTGGGTCGAGAGTTTCAAGTTCCTTGGTGTCCACATCACCAACAAACTATCATGGTCCAAACACACCAAGACAGTCATGAAGAGGGCACGACAACACCTTTTCCCCCTCAGAAAACTGAAAAAATTTGCCAAGGGTTCCCAGATCCTCAAAAGGTTCTACAGCTGCACCATCGAGAGCATCCTGACCGGTTGCATCACCGCCTGGTATGGCAACTGCTCGGCATCTGACCGTAAGTCACTACAGAGGGTAGTGCGTACGGCCCAGTACATCACTGGGGCCAAGCTTCCTGCCATTCAGGACTTATATACTAGGTGATGTCAGAGGAAGGCCCAAAAAATTGTCAAAGATTCCAGTCACCCAAGTCATAGACTGTTCTCTCTGCTACCGCACGGCAAGCGGTACCGGAGCGCCAAGTCTAAGACCAAAAGGCTTCTTAAAAGCTTCTACCCCCAAGCCATAAGTCCGCAGAACAATTAATCAAAATGGCCACCAGGACTATATACATTTTATAATTAGTTTATTTAGTAAATATTTCCTTGAACTGCATTGTTGTTTAAGGGCTTGTAAGTAAGCATTTCATGGTAAGGTCTACACCTGTTGTATTGTTGGTTAGGGTTTGTAAGTTAGCATTTCAAGGTAAGGTCTACACCTGTTGCATTCGGCGCATGTGACAAATAAAGTTTGATTTGTGGAGACCAACACAATGAACCCAGTTGGTCATTTTTCTCTTGGTTTACTATTCTTGTGGGGACTTCTGGTCCCCTCTAGTATAGTTAAACACGTTCACACACACACCAACACACACACTTAGGGGCTGACACAGACACGCTAAGCTCCTTCACACTCCAGAGTTGGGCTGAGGCGGTTCGTTTCTCTGGGCCCCGCTGAACAAATTAGCTCTAATTGAGTCCGTTCTCCTCAAGCAGCCTCACAGCTCTCTCAGGGTATGCCTCCTTTTCCGTCTGCGGACAACTCTCTCCTTTGCTTTCTCTTTTCTTTCTCTCTATTTCCTCCTTTTTCCTCTCTCAGACATGCACGCTAACTGTTAAGCTAGCTGTTACTGAGGCAAGGCTATAGGCCCTTAGCCTCAAGCTTCAGCAACAGTAGAAAAGGACTGAGTAATAAACAAAAGGACAATTATTTCCTTAATAAGTCTTTCCTTGGTAATCACAATCTCTTACGATTTCTCTGAAACAATTTCCTTGAATCAAAAGGCAAAAGCAGAGACGATCTTCTTCCATGGCCAAAACGACCGAGAAATAGGGATGCTGTTTTTCCCCCCGGTAAAAGACAGCCTTGATAGTGGAAAGAAAATCCTCAGAAATCCTCCAAGGCGTTAGGATCCGTCATGTGCTTAGTCTTAAATTGATCATGACAGCACCGTGGAGAAATCCCTCAGAACCTACATGCATGTCACAAATACACAAAGCAGAGCCGCTGGATGCAGAGCCAGAAATAAACGAACACACACAGACCATATCGCCTGTACATCTAGTCTGAAAAGTCACAGACTTTCTGGGGATGGGTACATCTATTATGATAAAGACACACACTTTTGTGTCACTTCCCACTGCCAGAGCCAAACCGCAGGCCGTATGCCACACAGGCAGGCACACGCACACAAACACACACTCATGCACACAATTTCTACTCAGAGACCAATAGTTACTTGACACTATCTATAAAACAGCTTTAATTGAAGACGATTGGACTGGCTTAGGGTATCTCAGGCTATGGAGGTGTGTACAGGATCTTGAAATATTAAACACATATCTAAGACATTCTGGCAAGACATGTTTACATTGTTATTGCATGGACTGCCATATTGGATGAAGGCCATGTGGATAAGTCTGAACTATTTGATATCGAAATGACCAAATAAAGTAAATCTACTGTAAAAGTATGTAAATCTACAATATAGTAAGGTCAGACAGGTGTGTTTAAACTCAAACCACCTGCGGTCTTTTACGACTAGAGCAATTTTCAAGTAGTTACTTTCATCTCACATCCATTTCATAGTGAAATATGTATCCCTGACATGTTTTATTTGATGAGATTCTTTGTTTTGGCTGACGTTCTGAAGGCCCCACTTGGCAACGACTTTAATAGTTAATAAGGCATTCCATTCTATCATGCTCCGGGAATTCTATTGTTTTGACGTACAGTATGTTGCCGGAGCGCTGTTGTAGCAATCCAGGAACAACATGAATAGGAGGAGAGTTGGGGACCTGGGCTTGCCAAGGTCGGTCTAGCACTCCGACTCGTCTGTCTGTGTTTTTGAGTGGCTTAAATCAGATCTCTGTGGAAGGGTTCAGTCTTCTAACTCGTTCATTGTTCCTCTGTCAGCTTTCAGAGGTTTTTCCTAATGCTCTTTTGATGCTATCACTTCTTAATCTCCATCTGTGTCTTATTACGATTAAACACCATCCTTTCCTTGACTTCTCTTTTCTCGTTGGGCCTGATGTGGAAGACCTGGATAGGTGAAAGTGTTACGGCTGGAAACCCAAACCAAGTCCTGTTGTCAACTACTCAGATCTATCACATCAGTGATCACATCGATCAACAAAAATAAACTAGTTTATAGTATTGGGACACAGCATTTGCTTTGTAGTTGTTGCACATTCATTGTTACATATCCATTTCCTGTACTTATTCTCAGCACTCACTGATGTCAAAAGTTAGGCAAGGTCTCTCTTCCCCACCAGCCCAACCCAGTAGGCTTCCTCTTTGAAGGGATGCTCTCACTCAGCCTAGCCCTTTGATCCACTCAGTGGAATCGCCCCCTGTACTCCTGATAGCATGGAAACTTACAAAAGGGGGCTTTAAATGAAATAACCAATGAGATGACTCGAAGTAGCATCTGCGGCAGTTTGGTTTTTATCTGTTATGGGTGGAGTCTGGGCTGAGACGCTAGCTTTTAGTGGGCATTTGGCATTATTGTGCAGGAGGACGAAACCTCCTGCTGGGGTTTTCTAGAACTTTCTGTGACTTTTCATTGGCCACTTTGTGCGAAATTGCAGTTTAGAGTCTAGCCGTGACAAACTGTCAATGTCACTTCATGCCTTTCAGGTTTTTCCATTCGGCCGCCTGTTCAATTATGTGGGAATATTTATGGAGTCTGTCTCTATGTTCATGCTGGATAGATTTGAATCATTCCTGCTCAGACACACACACACACACACTGGCTTACCACGAACACTTGTGGGGGTGGGGGGGTGCTTTCCAACCAAGTTGAAGAACAATGTATGTGCCCGTTGTCCTTCCCTTTGACATCAAAACCTTTTTTTAACTAGGGCCTCTCTCTGTGAAGACAGGTCTCCTCTGTCTCTCTCTCCAACCAACCTGCATGGCCCTGTGAGCCTGGAAAAATAGGCAACGCGTTCAGCATACCTAACCACCATTACGGGGCTAAGGAGTCACGCTGGCTCCTCTCTCTACTCAGCTACAATTAACAATTCCCTTTAGAGGCTTCGGAGAGAGACAATGGCATTGAGTTTTGACAGTTTTTGGTCATTGTGACCACTCTATCTCTCTATACGGCTCTGTCATTATTTCTATTGTGGAAGGTCTTTTATCTGGGTTCAAAGACAGGTGTAGGCTGGCTTGGTAGAGGACATCTCTGAAACTCTAATTGAAAGCTTCTAGAATACTGGGAGCCATGGTGACCTTAGGATCTCCTTCCAATAGTGCGAGCGATGGGGTGTATGCTGTGTATCAGATCAAACGCTGTGTGAAGTGTGTGGGTATGTGTAGTCTGACTATATTGGAACAACTATTCTGTCAAAAAGTGGAAAATTGACAGAAATGTGCGAGAGAAAAAAAACAAACAAAAAAATGTATTATGTCAAAAGAGACCTACACCTGAACGATGGCGTGTGTTGTGTCTTTGTTCTCGATAACCATCTGCAATTTACCATCTGAGGTCAAAACTGACATGAGGGAGACAGAAGCTTAGTCGATCCAATGAGGATAACTCTATTTGATAACACTGATTTGCGCGGGACAAGGACATCTTGGATTTACTGTGTAGCAGATCTAATATATGGGACATGCTGTGTTATTGGAAAAAAGATTGCATCAGCCATGGATGAAAACACTTAATGAGATGTAAAGTTTTAGAACTATTTATAATGTCCTTTCCCATGGCTGGCGGCCATCTTTTGAAGCCAAAGCTGTTTCTGCTCCTCTCCTTTCTTCTTTCTCTCTCTCCCTCTCTCTCTCTCTCTCTCTCTCTCTCTCTCTCTCTCTTTCTCTCTGGTGTTTTTCACTCTCTACTGGTGCATAGAACGTGTCAAGGACAGGACAATGATACCACATTTTTGACCCAAATTAGGAGATCAACCCACTCACATAACACACAAACACTCACACACCCACACAGACACCAGACAAAGACACGGACACGGACCCAGAAACACACACACACACCTGCCATGATGAATGAGAGGTCCCATACCAAGGGTGAAAACTGATTCATGTCTCTTTTGTGGGTAGGAGTGATGCTCACACACACACACACACCCGCACACATACTCAAGAAGACTCTCTGATGTCGAACCCCCTCCGATAGCTGCATTAGCTGTGTTTACCCGCGTAGCCGCGTACTTCAACAGAAGTGATAAGCCAACTCTTTAATGAAAAACATTATCATAAACTCCCTGTCTCTTAAATGGGCGTACATCAGTCTTCAGAGAACGACTCGGCTGTCGCAAGGCTGAGTGGGAGGAAGAGAGAGCGAGTGAGTGAGAGGTACTATCAGGGAGATGCAAAAGAGAGGGAGAGAGAGAGATAGAGAGAGATAGAAATGGAAAAGGAGAGAGGTGTGCTAGCTAGAACAAAGCCTCAGTGTCTGGAGACACACAGCGAGTATACTGATGCTGCGTGTTGATGGAGGGAGGGAGGGAGGGAGGGAGGGAGGAGGTAGGGAGGGAGGGAGGGAGGGAAGGAAATGTTTTGCCCTGGGGGTTTCCCCTCCTATTCTTCTCCTGTTGGAGAGGAAGCATCACAGGGTGCCTTTACCCACTTCCAAATTAACAGAAATATAAAGGGTGTATGTGCGTGTGTGTTTGTTTGAGTCTGTGTGTGTGCACGTATGTTCTTGGGTACAAACACATTTTGTTGAAAATCAATTTCCCCAAACAATTGTGTTCTGCATGAAAATGCACTTTTCCTTGAAGACTTGTTTTGGTATAGATACGTGTTGGTGGGAAGAGCAAGTACAATTTCAAGAATTAGGAATTGCAAATGACAGAGCAACACAGAGTGAGAGAGAAAGAGAAAGAGAGAGGATAGACAAAGAAAGAGAGTAAGAAAACAGCTCGAAACAGAGAGAGAGAGAGAGAGAGAGAGAGAGAGAGAGAGAGAGAGAGAGAGAGAGAGATGGAGGTAAAGAGCTGCCACGCTCCAGTGAGTTCTCTCCTTCGGTAGCAGTCCTAATCAATTGGAGGCAGTGTGTTGCGGTGCCATTGTTGTTGAGGGGCGCACCGGGCCCTGCCTCTTCACAACACATTAATGTATCACGCTTGGGCCCTCAGAGATGGGTTTGTGCTACCACCTCTCTCGGTCTCTCTCTCTCTCTCTCTCTCTCTCTCTCTCGGTCTCTCTCTCTCTCTCTCTCTCTCTCTCTCTCTCTCTCTCTCTCTCTCTCTCTTATATTCCTCTCTCGCTCTTTACTCTCTCTCTCCTCTTTCTCTGTTACTCTCTCTCGTTCTTTCCACTTCTCTCTCTCCCTTCACCTCTCCCTCCCTCTCTCTTTACACCCCTCTCTCTCCCTCTCACTTGCTTATTTGTATTATCACTCTTCAGAAGATGCCTCAGTTGTGTACAGTTCAATACAATTCAAACTGAAAGTGGACTTCATTTCCGATGTGACCCCTTTGCCAAATGAATTGGATACTGGCCTGTGTTTGGGGGCAGTCTACCAAAACATATTAAAAACATATTCTATTGTGAATCTGCAACTAGAACTACTTCAGGGTTTAATGGAAAAGCCTTGTGTTCATATTGACTGAGATGTTGACTATAGACTCTCTCTCTCTCTTGCTTTCGTCCCCTCTCTCTCCGGCCATCTTCTCCCTGGTGTGTGTGTGTGTCTGTATCTCTGAGGATGAGCTCTCATTCATTGGGTTCCATCCAGAGAAGTTGACACACTGCTACATTGTTTTGGCTCAGCCAACTGTGGCCCTCCCTCCCTGCTTCCCTGGCTCCCTTCATCATACTGTAATGAGAGAAGCATGTCGTCCAGACTTGATCCCAATCCCTGAGAACCAGTACATCAGGATGAGAGAGGGGAAATTGGTATCTCAATCTGGGCTGTAGTGTAACAGATGCGCAGGCAGACACACAGGAAGACAGGCAGGCAGGCAGACAGGCAGGCAGGCAGGCAGGCAGGCAGGCAGGCAGGCAGGCAGGCAGGCAGGCAGGCAGGCAGGCAGGCAGGCAGGCAGGCAGGCAGGCAGGCAGGCAGGCAGGCAGGCAGGCAGGCAGGCAGGCAGGCAGGCAGGCACACACACACACACACATACATACTGCATAAAAAGTTAAACACACACACACAAACACTCATACAGAAAATCACAAAAAAGACATCAATAAGAAAATAAGCTAGTATGTCAAAAGCGTCTAGAGTATTTGTTAATATCTTCTCTCCGAAGAGATATCAGAAACATCCAGCTTTCCATAGTATAGCAGTCATTTTCCAGAGATGACTGTTTGCTGTATTAATCTTCATTTATATATCTACCTTATATGTTTATGTTGTTGAATGTTGGATTGCCATTTTTCACGCTCATCATAGATGAGGGAGGGGACGGTGATTGTTTGGTTGTTGGTGTTGGTTGGTACATTGACTTTTAACCCTTGACCTTTTGTCATGGTTCCACCTGTCACTAGAGTGCAGCAGAGACCGGCATAGAGACTATTATGACACTTTTCAGTTTTCAATTACTAATTATGAGTTCCTTTTAAGAAAGGTGTCTTTTCTGTTAACCCTTTGCAGAAGCTTGATTTGTTTGCCGTGTGCTTTGTGTCCTGAATTATTTTGTTGTTTTCACAATTTTACTTTGTACCTTCTGTTGAACTTTTTCCAGTAAAGTATTTACATTTTTTCCTAAACCACTGGTTCTTCGTCTGATTCTCTTCTCCGATCCTGGGTTCTACTTCACCATGACACAGCAAGCTTCTGCCTCCAACATTAACCCAGCAGAGATCGACCAGATCAAGAACGTCATCTCCCAGCCAGGAGCACTGCAGCAGCAAGAACAACTCTCCGGGTACTTACTGACTCCTTCCGACCACTGCGCATCCCCAACACAGGAGGAGCCACAGTCCAAGTCTCAGTGCCCAGTGTTCCAGTTTTTGCTTTAGATCCCCTGGGGATCCTGCACCGGGAACCCAAGATTCCAGCCCCCGAGAGGTATGACGGCCACTCAGGAAGATGCTTATGGGTTCCTCACTCAGTGCTCGCTGGTGTTCGAGCTACAGCCCTCCTCGTTTCACACCAATCGGGCCAAGGTCGCCGACATCATTGCCCTTCTCTTGGGCAAAGCCCTGGTGTGGGCAACGGTGGTGTGGGAACAGCAGCCACCATCTGGCAGCTCCATATCAGCCTTCACTTCCGAGTTGCGACGAGTCTTTGACAAACCAGTCGGTGGACGAGAAGCGGCGATCATCCTGATCTTCTCCAAGACGCTTTCAGAACACATCCCTCCCATCCTCCGAGTCCTGAAACGCCTCCCTCAGAGCCAACTGTACGTCAAAATACAGAAGTGTGAGTTTCACGTATCTCTAGTCTCCTTCCTGGGCCACATTATCTCTACCGCCGGCATCCAAATGGACCCCGTAAAGGTTAAGGCAGTCACCGACTGGCCCCGTCCCGCCTCACACAAACAGGTCCAGCGGTTCCTCACGTTTGCCAATTTTTATACGCAACTTTGGCAAGGTGGCAGCACCTCTCATGGCCCTAACACATAAATCCCAGACCCGCTTTTGCTGGACCCCGAGGCTGACAGGACATTCAAGGAGCTCAAGGGACATTTCACCTCCGGATTCATCATCGTTCATCCTGATCCTACTCGTCCCTTCGTGCTAGAGGTGGACGCCTCGGACCCTGGAGCAGGGGCAGTCCTTTCACAGCGGAATGAGGGGGACAAGAGACTGCACCCATGTACCTTTCTGTCCTTTCACAGTGGAACGAGGGGGACAAGAGACTGCACCCATGTGCCTTTCTGTCCAAGCTGTTCTCACCAGCAGAACACAACTATGATGTAGGCAACCGGGAGCTCTTGGCAGTCAAGTGGACCCTTGAGGGGTGGAGACACTGGTTGGAGGGGGCACCTCATCCTTCCGTGATCTGGACGGATCATACGAACTTGGTCTCCATTCAAGAAGCCAAGAGGTTGAAGTCTAGGTGGGCTCTGTTCTTTAACAGGTTCAACTTCACACTAGCCTATTGCATGGGATCCAAAAACCAGAAAGCAGATTCCCTGTCCCGACAACACAATACCTCTAATCATCCCCAGCTCCCGCATTGTGGAGTATTGAGACCACGGTCCAATAAGCCCAGACCCGAGAACCTGTCCACGGCGGGGGTCCCACTAACACACTTTATGTTCCATGCTCAGCCCGTTCTGCAATGGGGACACTAATCTAACTGGGCATCCAGGGGTTCATCAGACAATGTAATTCCTTAGGCGGAGATTCTGTTGGCCCAACATGATGGAGGGTATGAGATCTTTCGTTAAAGCCTGCTCCACCTGTGCCCAAAGCAAGTCCTCACAACATCAACCTATGCCCATCCCCAACCGACCCTGGTTCCAGCTGTCCCTAGACTTCATCACGCGGTTACCTCCATGCCAAGGACTTACCACTATCCTAGTGGTCGTCGATCGCTTCTCCAAGGCAGCCCATTAATTTAATCTCCCTACCAAAGTGGCCCTCTGCCAAGGAGACAGCCAACAATTTTTTGGGGGTTTATTTTTTTTATTTAACCTTTCTTTAACTAGGCAAGTCAGTTAAGAACAAATTCTTATTTACAATGATGGCCTACAACGGCCAAACTCGGACGACGCTAGCCCAATTGTGTGCCGCCCGGGATTCCCTATCACGGCCGGTTGTGATACAGCCTGTATTCGAACCAGGGTGTCTGTAGTGACGCCTCTAGCACTGAGATGCAGTGCCTTAGACCGCTGCGCCACTTAGGAGCGGGTGTGGGTGCCTGCCCTGGACATCCTGGACCTGGGCCTTGTTTGGGACTTCAACCGATTACGTGGTGGTCGTCCCAGCTCCGCGGCTGGCGACGCTCCTAGAAGGGAGGTTACTGTCATGGTTCCACCTGTCACCATATGCGTCTTGTTTTCCCAGTTTCACTTTGTACCTTCTGTTGACCTTTTTCTTAAACCACTGGTTCCTCGTCTGGTTCTCTGCTCTTGGGTTCTACCTCACCACATCACACCTTTGGATGGGGATTATGGTGTTTGACAGACTGGCTCTATACTGTACACCACAGCCATTAAGAAGGCTCATCTCCTTCAGCAGAGTAACAGTTGATCCATTTGTTATGGAAGCGGTGGACATGTAATGATGCATCTACTTTATGATGAAGTTCATCCACCAGTGTGTTTGTTTGTGTGTTTGTGTGTGTGTGTGTCCCTTCTTTTATTTGTTACACCTTTGAACACCTCATTCTGTAGCTGTCAACTCCCTAGAATAACGAAGCTATTAAACAGAAAGATTGAGCTGAGCTTGGTCTTCTCTCTCCCCCTCACACTCCCCCCTCGCTCGCTCTCTCCCTTTATCTCTTTCTCTCTCTTTCCCTTTCTCCAGCTCTTCCCCTCTCTCTCCTTCTGTGGCGTCACTCTCCTTACCCACTCGCTCCACCCTCCCTCCCTCCCCCTTCTTCCGCAGTTCTCTTATTAGTGTGTCACCCACCTCCCTCCTCCCTCCTCCCTCCTCCCCTGTAGAAGCCGTTAGCTGATATTAGAAGCGTGGAGCAGCAGTGGCGATGCCAGGGCTTTCCTGTGTGCTAGCTAGCCGCTCCACGCTAGCTGAATGATTACTATCCATTATACTGGCCTTTTGTGCTGACAGAGGCAACTTCAGCTAGTTACAGCCCCGGCCAGAGCGCCATAAAGCAAAGAACCTCATAATATTAAACACACTCTGTGCCGTGTGTGTGTGTGAGGGGTTGTGTGTGAGGATGTGACTGCAGAGTGAGTTGGAGAAGGAGGGAGGGAGGGATGGAAGGAAGGGGGAAAGAGAGAGTGGAGCTTGGAGCATGAGTAAGGGAGTGTGGGTATGAATGTCAAGAGAAAAGACCATTTCTGACACTCATTTCTTATGTTTTGTGTAGTGTAGGCTATTTTGATGCAATTTTTATGTGTTTGTTGACCTGAGAATGTCAGATAAAGATGGCATGCACACACACATGCAAACACACACACACACACACACACACACAGACAGACACACACACACACATCACACACTCTCCTCAGTACAGGGCTTTGTTCTCCTGCCATACCCAAGCATGTCTACACCACAAGTGTCCCTACTGCCTCCAGGAGTCACAGTCACTTGCATGCTCTCTGTCTGTCTTTCTGCTCTCAGTGAGTGTGTGTATAACCTTAGTCTGGCATCCTCAGATCAGCAAACACATTAACATTGCATCACAATAGCCTAGCCTGCACAAACCATTGCACTGTGTGTGTATCTCAGTCAAACACACCATCGTTTACAACTCTTCACTACCAAGTCACAAATCAAACGAAGCGGACGTTAGTTTCCTGGTGTTCACTGATTTGTCCTGCTTGAATGAGAGGTATTCTGTCACAGAATTGGGACCAGATGAGGCTAGAATATCAAACATCCCACCGTCCCTTTTTCCACTGTGTATAATTTCTGTCGACGTATGCTTCCTCTCCGGACTAGCCTACTGCAGCAGGCCCCCCAACTGAGCCCTGAATAAACCCTGTAACCATCGTTTAGCTTGAAGTCTGCCTTGCAAAATAGGGATTTTCATCCTCTCTTTAGTTCGATGACACGTTTGAGTGTCTGCAGTGAAAGCAGGATTGGGGAGAGAGATGGAGGAAGGGAAGAAAATAGAGAGAAACAGAGGTTGGGAGTTGGCAGCTGTGTCTCATTACAACGTAACGCAAGCTAGTGTTTATCTGCTCTGCTCTCGTTCTCAATTCAATTCAATTCAATTCACTTTATTGGCATGACGCAACAATGTACATATTGCCAAAGTTTTTTTTTTTTGTACATACATACATACATACATACATACATACATGCATACATACATACATACATACATGCATACATACATACATACATATATACATACATACATACATATATATACGTCCTCTCTGTATTCCTCTCTTTCTATCTCACTTTCACTCTGTTGATGTTCTGTTCTAATAATCCTGTAAGATTGTAAATCCGCAATATGTGTTTGAATGAATAGATAGTCGTACGTGGCTATTGGTGATCTGTGTGTAAACACCAGTGTGTGTGTGTGTGTGTGTGTGTCTGTGTCAGTGTGTGTGTGTGTGTGTGTGTGTCTGTGTCAGTGTGTGTGTGTGTGTGTGTTTTGTCGTGTGTGTGTCTGTGTCAGTGTGTGTGTGTGTGTGTGTGATTGGTGTTCACCCTGTGGTCAGATAAAGGGTCTCAGCCTGTAATCCATCACCTCATGGTCATGTCCAGGTCTACTCTGGTGACACAGCCCACCTGACTCCTCTTCACCAATCACAGCCCACCTAACTTCTCTCCACCAATCACAGCCCTCCCTACAATGTCTGCTCCGTCATAGGGGCCAAAGTACCTCCACCCACACGGTTTAGTGACACTCAGAGTGACATTGGAAATATAAATGTGTGTGTGTTGGAATTGTGACACACCCACAATGATTGATATTCTACTTACACTTTCATTTGAATAGCAGGGCTAGGAGGGCAGAGGTGTGTGTTAGCAAGTCCTGGATGTACCTCACTCATCATCTAAAACACACGTGTGTGCAATCGTCCCTGTGTTTGTGTGTGAATGCAGCGTACCCCATGTGTGCGTGAAGTGTGGGGTGGCGTGTCTCTCTCCGTTCATCTCCTGTGTATTGGTAAACATGGAGAACTAGACAGCTGCTCCTAATTTCATAGTGCATTACCTAGACGGCTATGCCTACATTCATACATTACCCTCGATCATGATTGATTCTCTGCCTTAGAGATCAACATGCTCATCCCCTTCTCTTCCCTCTCTCTCCCTCTCTCCCTCTCGCTCCATCTCTCTCACCCCTCCCTCTCTCTCCATCTCTCTCACCCCTCCCTCTCGCTCCATCTCTCTCACCCCTCCCTCTCTCTCCATCTCTCTCACCCCTCCCTCTCTCTCCAACTCTCTCACCCCTCCCTCTCTCTCCATCTCTCTCACCCCTCCCTCTCTCTCCATCTCTCTCACCCCTCCCTCTCGCTCCATCTCTCTCTCTCTTTCCCTCTCTCTCCATCTGTCCCACCCCTCCCTCTCTCTCCATCTCTCTCACCCCTCCCTCTCTCTCTCTCTCTCTCTCTCTCTCTCTCTCTCTCTCTCTCTCTCTCTCATCCTCGTCTCCATTCTCCTCTCTCCACTTTCCATCTCTTCCCCTGCTCTCTCTCTCTCTCTCTCTCTTTGTGTCTCACCAGTCAATAATGAAAATTGCTTGGTACCTTGAATGGATTATCTGTGTGCGAGGCCCAGGGTTGTTTGTTTTGAAGGTGCAGCGATGTTTTCTACTTGCCACTGCCCTCAGCCTCCATCACACACACACACACACACACACACACACACACACACACACACACACACACACACACACACACACACACACACACACACACAGACAGAATGCACACGTCTGTAGAATTGGAAGTATTCTCCCTCTCTTCCCTCATTCGTTGTCTTCATGTTTTATTAATACTGCCTAATTACGTGCCCTAGTATTCTTCTTGCTAGTTGTCTCATTTAGTTCTTTGCTTTCCTCTCCCTTTGTCCGTCTTTTGTATGCAAAACACTCCTCTGATGTGTTGTTTATTCATTGGCTGCGACAATGCCGAGATCAAAGGAGGACTAGATTGAACACGGCACACGAATATCTACAATTGACAATCAATTCTGTGATCATTCTACACCATTTAAAACAGCCGTATTAGTCTTGGACCTGTGCATTTAAAACAGCCGTATTAGTCTTGGACCTGTGCATTTAAAACAGCCGTATTAGTCTTGGACCTGTGCATTTAAAACAGCCGTATTAGTCTTGGACCTGTGCATTTAAAACAGCCGTATTAGTCTTGGACCTCTGCATTTAAAACAGCCGTATTAGTCTTGGACCTGTGCATTTAAAACAGCCGTATTAGTCTTGGACCTGTGCATTTAAAACAGCCGTATTAGTCTTGGACCTCTGCATTTAAAACAGCCGTATTAGTCTTGGACCTGTGCATTTAAAACAGCCGTATTAGTCTTGGACCTGTGCATTTAAAACAGCCATATTAGTCTTGGACCTGTGCATTTAAAACAGCCGTATTAGTCTTGGACCTCTGCATTTAAAACAGCCGTATTAGTCTTGGACCTGTGCATTTAAAGCAGCCGTATTAGTCTTGGACCTGTGCATTTAAAACAGCCGTATTAGTCTTGGACCTGTGCATTTAAAACAGCCGTATTAGTCTTGGACCTGTGCATTTAAAACAACCATATTAGTCTTGGACCTCTGCATTTAAAACAGCCGTATTAGTCTTGGACCTGTGCATTTTAAACAGCCGTATTAGTCTTGGACCTCTGCATTTAAACAGCCGTATTAGTCTTGGACCGTATTGAGTCACGGGTAGAGCCTTCTACTCATTAGAGACCTATGTTTGAATTTGATGCGCTGCATTAGATAATGAGCCCCTAATGATGATAATGATATCACCTTCTAACCTGTTTGAACCAGGGTCTGTTTACGGTCTATTTGGAATGTGTTGAGTTACGGTCAGGCTCTCTCTGCCATTGGCTGGTGTTTTTACATTGATGTGGTGAGTTGGGGGTGTGACCTCACCGTGCGTGCGTGTCTGTGCAGGTTTCTTGGCTGTAGTTTGTATAAGGAAGTAAAAAGGAAGCTTGTTTCTGAGCTCTTAACAGTTTTATGATAATGAGAGATTGAATCGATGCTGAATAAGAGAGAGAAAGAGTGAGGGAGAGAGAGAGAGAGAGAGAGAGAGAGAGAGAGAGAGAGAGAGAGAGAGAGAGAGAGAGAGAGAAAGAGAGAGAGAGAGATAGTGTGTTTGAGAGAGAGAGGCATGGGAGTGAACGACAGATGAATCAGATAATAAAAACATACAGAGTCAGAGTGAGGGAACATGACTAGGCCATGCCAAGGCAGCGGGCAGCCTGTCAGGAGATGAGAGAGATGAATCCCTTCATACTTGCTTATGAAAGGAGGTAATTTCACAGGCTCTAATAGGCATTCAGCCTCATCCGCTGCTGCTTTGTTGACATTGCTGCTGATGCCTGATTGACAGGCCTGTCTTTACTGTCTGACTGGACAGAACTGTTCTGCAGGTTTGGTAAACACGCCAGATAGACAGATCTGGGTTTGTGTGGGAAGGAGTTTTGTCCTTCCGCGTGTGTGAGTGAGTTTGTGTCTGTTTTTAGAAAGTGATTCTGGAAGGTTGTGTAGTGTGTGTGTGTGTGTGTGTGTTTGTGTGTGTGTGTGTGTGTGTGTGTTTGTGTCCATCCTTGTCTTTCAGGTAACACGTCTTACAGTTCTCTGTCTATAGTTTAGCATTTGGGTATTCTCTCTCCCTCTCTGTGTGGACGCTTGGTTGCTTTATAGCTGTTTTGATTTTGCCAAACAGGCATATGGCTGCCCTCCTACTTGCCTGACAAAATAGGTCTTGCAGGGAGAGAAGCACAGTTAGTAGTGCCGTGGTCTCTTGTAACTCCCCTCTCCCTCTGCTTTTAAAAGGCTTGCTCTACATACCTCCTCCCTCTGTATGGGTCAATACTACAGTACCAGGCCTAGTATGGACACAGACAATAGGTCACAGGGTCAGCCATTAGCAGGAGTCTCTGGGTAGATAGATATCAGCCACAGATCTAGGATCCACCTACGCTTCCCCAATCCTAGCATTTCCCATTATCAGTCAAAACACAAATTGACCTCAGATCAGAGTTGTAATACTCTGTGGATCAGTCCATGTCAGCATGGTCATAGTGGTTATATGAGACCGTACTGTACACTGCATCAGTGGTCGGTACACCACTTACAAATGCATGGTGAGCAGTCTAAATCCGTGCCTGATACACTGTGACTACTGCACTTCCTGGATGTGTTGCAGTAAAATGGGTCATTGATCCAGCTAGAGCCACGTAACATGGCCCACTTTGATGATGAAACAATGGTGGCAGCACCGCGTGCACTCTTAACCGATGATGTCACGCTGACATAGTGCATGAGGCTTCGAGACGTAGATGTAGAGATAGCAGATAAGAGATAATCTTATGTAAATCCTTCTTTAATTCTGCGAGGTACAGGCGGGTTAATCGCAGGTCTTACACCAAATGAAGTATTGTTAATCCTTATATCAGAGGGTAAAACAATGTTATCAAAGACAAACTTTCAACACAGATGCTTAAACACATGTGCACGGACAAGCACACACACATTCACACAACCACTTCGCTATGTTTCAGTTCCTACATGTCTTCTCCATTAGGCCTGAAGATATCATGTCATGGAGAATCTGTTCAGTGAAAATGAATGTGTTTCTTCAGTCAATCTTCATTTAGCTGTGAAACATTATACAGCTGGAATCGTATTTTATTCATGTGGATTCGGTTGGTTTTCCCTCTCTTTCCATCTTTCTCTTCTCTTTCTCTCTTTCTCTCTCTCTATCTCTCTATCTCTCTGTCTATCTCTGTCTCTCTTTCTCTTTCTCTCTCTCTCTCTCTCTCTCTCTCTCTCTCTCTCTCTCTCTCTCTCTCTCTCTCCCTCCCTCCCTCCCTCCCTCTCTCTCTCTCTCTCTCTCTCTCCTTAGTTCTGAGATTCTTGTTATAAGAACAGTAGCAAAGCTCATTTCAGTGTGTTAATTCCTTTAGAAAAGGAGTGTGCAGTAAAAAAACAACAACAAGTGAACAAGAGAGAGAGGGAGAGAGGGAGAGAGAGAGAGAGAGAGAGAGAGAGAGAGAGAGAGGGAGAGAGAGAGAGTCAGGTCACAGTTAGAGTTTCTAATTGATGTAGCCAGTACTGTGACCTACAGATGTGCTATTCCCTGCATGATGAAATATTAATGAGGGAGAGAGGGAGAGAGAGAGAGGTTGTTGTACTGTAGAAATAAGGAGGCCAAGGCCTAACAGCACCACCACTGTACAGGACTGGGGTTGATTGGGTCACAGGAAGGAACGGTCAAGATAGAACTCGTTAAGGAAGGGATTAGACTTGTTAAGTGTGCGTGTGTCGACAGAGAGTTCCTTCAAGGCTGCTGGTAAGGCGCCAGTTTTGTTAATGGATGCTAATGCGTTAGCTGTGTTAATTGTAACGTATTGGTTTTTTATACACGTGACCTGTTTCCATTCTAGACCAAATGTTTCAGAGAGAAAGAGAGGGGAAATAAGTCAATATATTCAGTATTTTGTTAACACTGAAGTATAGATGGTATCTTTAATAAGTAGTATAATACTCTGTTAACCGCAGTAGATAAATAAATAAATAAATACAAATAAAATAAAGCCACTTCGTGCATTTGCATAGGGAAGTGGAGCAGCGTGGTGTTTTGGGGACCTGATTATTGTTTTAAAGGGAGTAACACACGCTCACACACACACACACACACACACACACACACACACACACACACGCACACACTTACTCCTTGTATTTGATGAATAGCAACCCCTGCCTCGAGCCCCTACCTCCCGATACACAGGGGGTTAAATTAGCAAGCCCAATGAATGCCATCATTACCGGGACGTTACACTACGGTCAGCATCCACACTTGGTTTACATTAGAATGGGAAAAACCTGTTTTCAAGCAAAGCAGACAAAACACAGACGGGTTATTCAGACAGAGTGAAAGGCGCTGGATATTGTTATTAGATTAAAGGACTGAAATGCCATGTAGTAGGATCCTAAGATATTATGTTCTATTGGCCTTGGTATGTGTGTGTGTGTGTGTGTGTCTGTCTGTGTGTGTGTGTGTGTGTGTGTGTATGTGTGTGTGTGTGTGTGTATGTGTATGTGTGTGTGTGTGTCTGTGTGTGTGTGTGTGTGTGTGTGTGTTTGTGTGTGTGTGTCTGTGTGTGTGTGTGTGTGTGTGTGTGTGTGTGTGTGTGTGTGTGTGTGTGTGTGTGTGTGTGTGTGTGTGTGTGTGTGTGTGTGTGTATGTGTGTGTGTGTGTGTGTGTGTGTCATTTCTCATTTCTTTTGAAAGCTCATAGAAGGAACAAAGACAAACACAAAAAAAAATATTGTAACATGCCTAGTGAACGTCATAGATCCGGGGTGATCTGTCTCACTCCCTCAAACTCACACACACACACACACACACACACACACACACACACACACACACACACACACACCATCACTGGTCTCACCATTACCTTGTCCCGTTTCCCTGTCACCACAGCCTCACTGTGGATCAATATCTATCTGAAGCCTCATTGTTCCCTCCACAGCTCTGTGACTCTAACTAGCCAACTAATTTCCGTAGGCCCCACTCAAACCCTCTGTAATTTAATGCAGGGTATAGAACGTCCCCATCCTTATTGACGGGACCGCAGTGGAGAAGGGGAGAAGCTTCAAGTTCCTCGGCTTACAACTCACTGACAATCTGAACTGTTCCACCCACACAGACAGTGTGGTAAAGAAGGCACAACAGCGCCTCTTCAACCTCAGGAGGCTGAAGAGCTCTAGAGTTCCTCTGTGGAGATGGGAGAACCTTCCAGAAGGACAACCGTCTCTGCATCAATCCACCAATCAGGCCTTTATGGTAGAGTGACCAGATAGAAGCCACTCCTCAGTAAAAGGCACATCACAGCCCGATTGGAGTTTGCCAAAAGGCACCTCAAGGACTCTCAGACCATGAGATACAAGATTCTCTGATTTGACGAAACCAAGATTGAACTCTTTGGCCTGAATTCCAAGCATAGTGGGGGCAGCAGGCTGGGAGACTAGTCAGGATCAAGGGAAAGATGAACGGAGCAAAATACAGAGAGATCCTTGATGAAAACCTTCTCCAGAGCGCTCAGGACCTCAGACTGGGGCAAAGGTTCACCTTTCAACAGGACAACAACCATAAGCACACAGCCAAGACAACGCATGAGTGGCTTTGAGTGGGCCAGCCAGAGCCCGGACTAGTCTAGGATTCACTTCTCCTTCTGTAGTGATCGATCGTTCAGAGTTCATACCATATCCAGCCGTGTAGCTCGGGCTATACTCTGGCTGGTCTAGAGTGGTAACCATTTTAGCGTGTTGACCAAGTCCTTACATTTTCTGGAAACTTGGTAGTAGTTTAAACCATTTTGCAACATCCAGTTCACCGTATGTTGACTGGTCTAATAGAAATTCAACCATTTCAAACGTCTGGTGTCATCACGTTCTTTCTGGACTGGTGTGAATTTCTTCATGGGGGTTTTTATACTTGAGTAGAAAAAGGGGTGTTTCGTCATGTTTGTAACCACCTGGGGGTGGCCACTGACTGAGGATAAGTTACCATAAAACAAAAATGTCTAATTTAGAAGACTATATTCACATTGTTATCTTTTCAAATGTAGTCTTAATCATTCATCTTATACAACATTCAGATGCAAAGCTACCAATTGAGGAATATACACTTTCAGAGATACAGTTGTTGTTGTTCTTCAGTCTTTCATGATGTCATGAAATGAAACAACTTCGACATGGTTGTTTTTGGATTCTCCACCGACCCTTTCCCACATCCTTTCTTATATAAATATTGTTATATTTATACATTTTTGGATGGTGGAGTCTTGGCCGTTCTAACAAAGGGACATTATCTCTCCTCTCTTTCTGCATGTCCAGGGAGAGAGAGTCTGCAAGGAATTTATGACGTGTCGTTAAGTCATAAACTGCCCCACAAGAAAGGGGGTGTCTAAACCTTTGCCTAGCCGGCAAGGAAGCAGGCATCATGACACTGGAGAGACCTAAAAATACCTCTGCAGAGAAGAATGGGAGAAACTCCCCAAATACAGGTGTGCCAAGCTTTTAGTGTCATACTCAAGAAGACTCAAGTCTGTAATTGCTGCCAAAGGTGCTTCAACAAAGTACTGAGTAAAGGGTCTGAATGCTTATGTAAATGTGATATTTCCTTTTTACATTTTTCATAAATTAGCAAACAGTTTTTGCTTTGTCATTATGGGGTATTGTGTGTAGGTTGATGAACAATTGAAAAATGAAAATGAAAATGAAAATGGTTGAAAAACAATTGGATCCATTTTAGAATAAGGCTGTAATGTAACAAAATGTGGAAAAAGTCAAGGGCTCTGAATACTTTCCGAATGCATATATATATACAGTGGGGAGAACAAGTATTTGATACACTGCCGATTTTGCAGGTTTTCCCACTTTCAAAGCATGTAGAAGTCTGTAATTTTTACCATAGGTACTCTTCAACTGTGAGTGACGGAATCTAAAACAAAAATCCAGAAAATCACATTGTATGATTTGTAAGTAATTAATTTGCATTTTATTGCATGACATAAGTATTTGATACATCAGAAAAGCAGAACTTAATATTTGGTACAGAAACCTTTGTTTGCAATTACAGAGATCATACGTTTCCTGTAGTTCTTGACCAGGTTTGCACACACTGCAGCAGGGATTTTGGCCCATGCCTCCATCCAGATCCTTCAGGTTTCGGGGCTGTCGCTGGGCAATACGGACTTTCAGCTCCCTCCAAAGATTTTCTATTGGGTTCAGGTCTGGAGACTGGCTAGGCCACTCCAGGACCTTGAGATGCTTCTTACGGAGCCACTCCTTAGTTGCCCTGGCTGTGTGTTTCGGATCGTTGTCATGCTGGAAGACCCAGCCACGACCCATCTTCAATGCTCTTACTGAGGGAAGGAGGTTGTTGGCCAAGATCTCGCGATACATGGCCCCATCCATCCTCCCCTCAATACGGTGCAGTCGACCTGTCCCCTTTGACGAAAAGCATCCCCAAAGAATGATGTTTCCACCTCCATGCTTCACGGTTGGGATGGTGTTCTTGGGGTTGTACTCATCCTTCTTCTTCCTCCAAACACAGCGAGTGGAGTTTAGACCAAAAAGCTCTATTTTTGTCTCATCAGACCACATGATCTTCTCCCATTCCTCCTCTGGATCATCCAGATGGTCATTGGCAAACTTCAGATGGGCCTGGACATGCGCTGGCTTGAGCAGTGGGACATTGTGTGCGCTGCAGGATTTTAATTCATGACGGCGTAGTGTGTTACTAATGGTTTTCTATGATACTGTGGTCCCAGCTCTCTTCAGGTCATTGACCAGGTCCTGCCGTGTAGTTCTGGGCTGATCCCTCACCTTCCTCATGATCATTGATGCCCCACGAGGTGAGATCTTGCATGGTGCCCCAGACCGAGGGAGATTGACCGTCATCTTGAACTTCTTCCATTTTCTAATAATTGCGCCAACAGTTGTTTGGCTGCTTGCCTATTGTCCTGTAGCCCATCCCAGCCTTGTGCAGGTCTACAATTGTATCCCTGATGTCCTTACACAGCTCTCTGGTCTTGGCCATTGTGGAGAGGTTGGAGTCTGTTTGATTGAGTGTGTGGACAGGTGTCTTTTATACAGGTAACGAGTTCAAACAGGTGCAGTTAATACAGGTAATGAGTGGAGAACAGGAGGGCTTCTTAAAGAAAAACTAACAGGTCTGTGAGAGCCGGAATTCTTACTGGTTGGTAGGTGATCAAATACTTATGTCATGCAATAAAATGCAAATTCATTATTTAAAAATCATGCAATGTGATTTTCTGGATTTTTGTTTTAGATTCCGTCTCTCACAGTTGAAGTGTACCTATGATAAAAATTACAGACCTCTACATGCTTTGTAAGTAGGAAAACCTGCAAAATCGGCAGTGTGTCAAATACTTGTTCTCCCCACTGTATATATACACACAAACTCCGGACTCCGACATTGCTCGTCCTAATTTTGATATATTTCTTAATTCAGTTATTTTACTTTATATTTGTGTGTATTGTTGTGAATTGTTAGATATTACTGCATTGCTGGAGCTACCTCAAATCACCCTGTTGTTCTCTCTCCGCCTCGTTCTCTCCCACCTCCATACCTCCCTCCCTCCCTCACTCCCTCCCTCCCTCCCTCGGTTTCTCATTGTGATTACCTGTGGGGACAACAAGGCACCCTCAGGTGCTTTGCCCTGCTCTGTGTGTGAAGGGCAAGAAGGGTGGAGGGAGGGGAAGGAGAGGGACGGGGGCTTATTTCAATGAGACACTCGATCTGTTCCGTCCGCTGACCGGGTCCCCCGTCTCACTCATTATTATTTTATTCCTGGTATCCCAGCTGCCGGTAAGACGATAAGACACACACACACTGACACCGGGTGAGTGACGGTGCAGGGGCTAATCACCGTTAAACAGAGAGCAGATACAGGTGTCCGGTGATAGTGCCTGTTTGACCTTTGATCGACCCCTGATTCAGGAAAGGTGAAATGCTTTGTGGGTCTTTCAGAGTGTTTTCCTACACCCTGACAAAGACTTTCTTTGTTAGCCATTTCTATTCAACGTAGCTAGTTTTTTTTGGGGGTGTTTTTTTGCTCAGTCCACATATTTAACTCCAGGGCCAGTTCTGAGTTAGGTTAGGAAAGAACAACTTTACAAGGCTGTTTTCTAAGCTCTTATTTTTTCATTATTTTTCTCAAAGTTTTGCTGGAGGGATAATCATTTTTCGCCACCCTTTAAGAAGTGCCAATGTACTGCGACAGACATTAACCAACACCATCCTCACATTAGCTTCCCAAAATGGACGCCAAGTCTCCTACTCAGTAATTAACTCTAATAGGACTTGAGCTGAAACTGAGACAATGAGTTAAACACTGAGACATGTTGGATCTTGTTTTCCCTGGATTCTTCATTGGAAGGGAGACGGAGGAGGTGGTTGTTAAGTGCACTCGAAGAAGGCCCTTGAAGGATTGGTCTATTTTACATGGAGGATTAGTGTGGGTATCTCATTCATCCGACAACGATGTGGGGCCCTGATAACGCCTCAGCCCTTTGATGCCTTATCCCTCCGCCCATCTTTGGAGACACTCATCTCACCAGGCACACACAGATACAACGATTCAGCGGTTTAAACAGAGATAGCTCTGGTTATGGTGTGTGTGTAGCTTTTGTTAGAAATTTAGCGGTTTGTACATAGACAAACACACACACACACACACACAAATACGCTCGGGCACAAACAGTCCTGAGAATAGAACCGAAAAAGTGGATTGAAACTCTCCTAGTTAAATCCTATCTAAATGCTTACCTCGTGCTAAACGTCCATCTTTAACCGCCCTTAAGCACTCCTTGTCAGTTAAAAGAAGCCAACTTTCTGCTTCACTCCCAAATGATAATTAAATATAAATAAAAATGCGCTTTGCCTTGGGGCCACAAAGAGCACATGGGGTTTGTCTGGGTAGAAGCCAAACATACATCATTTTCAATATTAATTTGGTTAGCACCTCAGCAATTGCAGCCTATGAGTCATTTTAATCTTTCCTTGCATATCTTCATTATCTGAAGTGTGCTTTCATCTTAATTCCGTTTTCATCAATCAACCTTCACTGGCTCTGACCTTGTTTGATCTCAATAGCGATAGCCGCAATGGTAGGCACAGAGGGATGGAGCGAGAGAGAGGAGATGTCATACTGTAGAGAGAGAGAGAGGGAGAGGTAGTCTAAAGGTAATCCAGATAGAGAGCGATGCAGGTGTTTAGTGATGATGGATCAGGAAGGAAGACATGATGGATGACAGAGAGAACACACTATACTCTGCTTGCTTTGCGCACACTCTGTACTACTGTTGTCGAGTTTAGCCGTCTTTGTTGTGTGTGTGTGTGTGTGTGTGTGTGTGTTTTTCAAATCAGTAGTCCCGTCACTCTCTCATTGCCCCTCAGTGTAATGACCAACCCAGTGTGGTGCGCAGGCTGTACTAATCTTCCTTGTTTCCTTCATCTCTCCATCGCCCTGGGCCTCCCGCTTTCCCTCTGTCTCTCTGTGTTTATTTGCTCAAACATTAGCGGTTAATTACTCATTTGTAATAATAGTTTTCTTAATCGCTTGTATCATACTCGTCTCCGTCAGAAGCAGGAGGACGGGATATTAAGTTGTTGAGGAGGATGAATGGAATGTGATTGGTAAGGACATTTGGTGGTGGTTTATGATAATTCTCTGGTGATATAGCCCCTAGCTAGTCTCACAGCATTGCGGCAGTGTGACTGTGGATGGCGCATCACATTAAATTATACTGGTGGTCGGGTATTGGCATTGATTTTAATGAAGATAAAAACACACTCCGCCTAGGGGTTTGATCCTCTGTTGAAATGGACAAGAGAATAAGAATCCGAAGAATGAAATAATCTGTATGGAATGAATCCCAAATCGTGCTGCTGTGATGGCACACTGTGGTGTTTCACCCAATAGACATGGATGTTTTTCAAAATTGCATTTGTTTTCAAATTCTTTGTGGCTTTGTGTAATCTGAGGGAAATACAGTATGCATCTCTAATATGGTCATACATTTGGCAGGAAGTTAGGAAGTGCAGCTCAGTTTCGACCTCATTTTGTGGGCAGTGTGCACGTAGCCTGTCTTCTCTTGAGAGCCAGGTCTGCCTAAGGCGCCTCTCTCTCTCTCTCTCAATCTCTCTCTATCTCTCTCTCTCTCTCTCTCTCTCTCAGCCCTGATCCCATACATGCAGGTTATCTGTCATCTGAGATATTTATCAATCTTATTAAAGCTAGTGTGTAAGCGCTTAACGTTAGCCATATGAGGACTTCTGGTCCCCACAAGGATCGTAAAACCAAACACACACACATAACACCTAAGCGGGACACTAAGACCGACGTGTGTGACATGGGACATGACAGAGGCACGCATGGATGCGCCGTAGTACACAAATGCAGATAGACAGGCACAAGAACACACGCTTGTGGACACACTCATATATGGGGTTGCACACATACATCTCACGTAATGGGTCACTCAACAGTCTACAAACAAGGACTAATTAATATAATGCAGAGACATACAAGAGCACCATATCCATTCGTATTAGATAACTGTAATAGATACCATTGATTGACAAGACATGGATAGGGTTTGAGTTTCAATGAAAATACCTCCTTCATGCATTATGAAAAACATAGGTATCCCTCCTTGTACCTACCAATATCACTCTTCCCTAACACTCAACGACTCATACAGATCAATATAGTAGAGACACATCAAAATCCCCATAAACACTGTATGTATTTGTTAGCGATACTAGCTAGCTATCTTATTCCACTGTATGTATTTGTTAGTGATACTAGCTAGCTATCTTATTCCACTGTATGTATTTGTTAGTGATACTAGCTAGCTATCTTATTCCACTGTATGTATTTGTTAGTGATACTAGCTATCTTAATCCACTGTATGTATTTGTTAGCGATACTAGCTAGCTGTCTTATTCCACTGTATGTATTTGTTACCGATGCTAGCTATCTTAATCCACTGCCACTCAAAAGTGAAACGCTCCTCCTCCCTCTGAAGACAGCTCTACTTTCCCATTCAGCTCAGGTCAGAGGTTGGATCATCTTTTAAAGGCATTAAAGGCGTCCCCTCAGAATAGTATCTCTGTTACAGCAGTGGCCTAATCCCCCACTTGAAGAGCAATTAAAAGTTTAGCCATAGACTTTAAGAAAGTAACCATGTGTGATCTTTCCTTTTTTTCTCTCTATCTCTTTGATTCTGTGACTCTGAGGTCTCTGACTCTCTCTCTCTCTCTCTCTCTCTCTCTCTCTCTCTCTCTGTCTGTGTGTTGTCGCTCCGGCTGAAGGCATGGGGATGCATGCTAATAGACAGTGGCTAGCAGTGGCTCTCCTCCAAAGACACACTGAGAATAATATATAGAATTTGGAGATGGGAACAGCTATTTCTCTCTCTCTCTCTCTCTCTCTCTCTCTCTCTCTCTCTCTCTCTCTCTCTCTCTCTCTCTCTCTCTCTCTCTCTCTCTCTCTCTCTCTCTCTCTCTTTTGTTTGCTTTATCTTTGGCTGTCTATGCCTCCCTCTCTCTCTCTTCCTCCTTCTCTCCCTAAAGTGTCTCCCAAGGCACAAGGCTGATTGACTGAGGATTTCTCAGCAAAGCCAACACCCATGGGGGAACACTGTTGGTTGGCGACAACTTTGTGACATAGACCCCCTGTCCCTGCTCTCCTCTCTCCTAACGTAGTCTCTGGTACCGGGGGTAAAACAGTTTACCCAGACCTTCATGTTGGGGCTATGCCACTGTCTGTTTGAATTCTCGAAGCCTCCATTGCAAACCCGGGCATGTTATATTTAATTATATATTTAACCAAGTAAACAAGGTGATAAATGGTCAATAAAACCACAAAGGAGCCACACTAGTAGAATTAATAAAATTGTTCATCGATCACATGCTATTAGATCATGAAACAACCACATTATAAAACTGGAATGGGATAGTCGAAGAGAAAAAATAACCTGCGTAATTAAGTTGAGTGTTTTGATTTAGAGACAGATTTTTCTTTGTAAGTCATAACCTCTGCGAGTATCGCAAAGTTCATTCTAAAGATGTGTTTTATAAACATTGACACACCTGTGAATCAGAGACACCTGCCACGTCTGGGAGTGAAAGGCTAGCTTTCAACTGCGTTACCCAACATGAGCCACAATGCGAGATCATAGAGATACTGGACAGTCTGAACAGGTGAGAGACTTATGCATCAATGTTTCTGAAATCCTCTTTGTCTCGGAACACTTTTTAGATCCACTGAAGTGAAACAGAAAACACTTTTATGTATTTATTTTGACTCTCAGGCCAAAGTCTGGAACAAGACACCGGTCTGGTGTTTGAGAAGACAACTCTTTTATCTCAGCTCGTCCTTTCTCTTTTGATTTTTTTTGCGTTTTGTTTTGGAAATGTTTGCCCAGCTGGGGTGGACGGAATGTGTAGAGAGGAGACAGGACGCTTGATGGGGTCAACACTATCATTCATTGGGAAGAAGATACTTGAGACTCCCCAGGTGGCTAGGATAACGAGACAGCAACCTGCCCTAACCTCAGAGTCCCTTTATTTCCCTCGCTTCCATCCCACCCACCCAAAGCTGGCCTCTACCCTTCCACCCTACTCTTCCCAGGGCTCCTTCAAAGCAGGTGAAGGGTCAACCGTGTGGAGGTATCTGTAGCTTGCTGAGGCTTGAGGTGAGTTAAACTCAGATTGTGAGGCTAGTAATTAAGTTATGTAACAGAACCCAAGCAGACACCTGATCATCAAGTCACAAGTGATCTACACACAGGCATGAACGCGTAGCGTAGGTTTCACGTAACAAAAGTCGATAATGGGATGATTGTGACTTTGTATTTCTTTACTTTGTCTAGATAAAATGAAATTTACTCAAACAAGCTCATCCACCGACATTAGCCGTGTTGCTGCTACAGCTAACTTTCCATGTGAGCTCGGTGTTTGGTGTATTACGTAGTGTAAGTCTCAGGTGGCTGTGTATGGGGTTGCAGGTTACCCATTAAAAATGAAACATGGCAACTTAATTACCGACTGTCACTTCTGGTAACCATGACCACGCTAATGTGTCACTCTCTCCTCTTCTCTCTATCCCTCTATTTTCTCTCACTCACCCTCCATGTGTCTCTCTTTTTCTCTCACTCACCCTCCATGTCTCTCTCTTTTTCTCTCACTCACCCTCCATGTGTCTCTCTTTTTCTCTCACTCACCCTCCATGTCTCTCTCTTTTTCTCTCACTCACCCTCCATGTCTCTCTCTTTTTCTCTCACTCACCCTCCATGTTTCTCTCTTTTTCTCTCACTCACCCTCCATGTCTCTCTCTATTTTCTCTCCAAACATATCCTTGCATCACTTTTTCTCCGTACTTCTTCCCCAAATTACTTCTTCCCTCTCTTCCTCAAGCCACCCACCTCCCTCTTTCTCTCCCTCCACCCCTCTCTCTCTCTCTCTCCCTCTTTCTCTCCCTCCATCTCCCTCTCTTCCTCTACTCACCACTATGGGTTTTTATGTTTACTCCCTGAGCCCGAGTCAGGCCCAGCCTCTATTCCCAGCCACGGTTCACGGCTAGCAGGTTACCGACATCCGCCATGGGCGTATTCAGCTGAAATTTCACACAGCATGTTTTCAACCCCCCTCTATCCCTCCCTCTATCCATCCACCCCCCCCTCCGTTCCCCGCTTTGTTGGTCCACGAGCCCCATAGAAGCCTAATTGTGAATTCAGTCATGTGGAGATAGAAGTTGGTTCATGACAAAGTCTTATTCAAAGGATGACAGTGGGTATCTAAGACGTAGAATGGTAATGTAGTGTTAACATGGAAGGAGGGAGATGGAAACATTGTGTATTTCATACGTGTTTGACTTGAACAAGAATGGCGTGTGGGAGGCAGAACGATTTGGAGGTTTATCATAGCACCGATGTGTCCTTGAGCAAGGGCTGACGCTGTACAGCGTCTTGCAAAAGTATTCACCCCCCTTGGTGTTTTTCCTATTTTGTTGCATTAAAACCTGTAATTTAAATTGATTTTTATTTCTATTTCATGTAATGGACAAACACAAAATAGTCCAAATTGGTGAAGTGAAATGAAAATAATAACTTAAAAAATAAAAACAGAAAAGTGGTGCATAGAGTGTGTATTCACCCCCTTTACTATGAAGCCCCTAAATAAGATCTGGTGCAACCAATTACCTTCAGAAGTCACATAATTACTTAAATAAAGTCCATCTGTGTGCAATCTAAGTGTCACATGATCTGGCACATGATCTCAGTATATATACACCTGTTCTGAAAGGCCCCAGAGTCTGCAACACCACTAAGCAAGGGGCACCACCAAGCAAGCGGCACCATGAAGACCAAGGAGCTCTCCAAACAGGTCAGGGACAAAGTTGTGGAGAAGTACAGATCAGGGTTGGGTTATAAACGGAGCACCATTAAATCCATTATAAAAAATGGAAAGAATATGGCACCACAACAAACCTGCCAAGAGAGGGCCAGCAGGGGGCTGGGAAACTGGTATGAATTGATGGAACGATGGATGGCGCTAAATACAGGGAAATTCTTCAGGGAAACCGGTTTCAGTGTTCCAGAGATTTGAGACTGGGACGGAGGTTCACCTTCCAGCAGGACAATGACCCTAAGCATACTGCTAAAGCAACACTCGAGTGGCTTAAGGGGAAACATTTAAATGTCTTGGAATGGCCTAGTCAAAGCCCAGACCTCAATCCAAATGAGAATCTGTGGTATGACTTAAAGATTGCTGAACACCAGCGGAACACATACAACTTGAAGGAGCAGTTTTGCCTTGAAGAATTGGCATAAATCCCAGTGGTTAGATGTGCCAAGCTTATAGAGACAGAACCTGAGGCTTGCAGCTGTAATTGCTGCAAAAGGTGGCTCTTCAAAGTATTGACTTTGGGGGGAGGGGTGAATAGTTATGCACGCTCAAGTTTCTTGTTTGTTTCACAATAAAACGTATTTTGCGTCTTCAAAGTGATAGGCATGTTGTGTAAATCAAATGATACAAACCCTCAGAAAATCTATTTTAATTCCAGGTTTGTAAGGCAACAAAATAGGAATAATGCCAAGGGGGGTGAATACTTTCGCAAGCCACTGCAGGTAGGCCGTCATTGTAAATAAGAATTTGTTCTTAACTGACTAAATAAAAGTTAAATAAATAAAGAAAATAGCAGTACAACAACAGTTGTTCAAGGTAACACACACACACACACACACACACACACACACACACACACACACACACACACACACACACACACACACACACACACACACACACAGACTGACAGATAAACAGACACACACACAGACTGACAGATAAACAGACACACACACAGACTGACAGATAAACAGACACACACACAGACTGACAGATAAACAGACACACGCTCACACACATGCCTTAAGTAACATTCCTAAGTAATGATTTGTTCCTATTGATTGGCGTTGGTGGTACTACAAAGAAAACAGAATAGAAACATATTCACATCTAGACAATCTGCTATTCGTTCGTTCTGTGTTCGGCTGAGATAAAAGCATTCCACACAACCATTCTGCTCAGTCAGTTAGGGACTTATGGATTCAAATCAAATCAAAGGAGGTCACACGTTAGTGACACACAACAACACAACATCTTTCTTATTGGCTCCCAGTAAGGCTGACATGTGTTTTGACTTTAGTCTTAGGAACTAGCTGGGAGCCTGAGCAGGGGCCACCACATCCCCCACAGTCTGACCACAGTATCTCCCTGTGGCTCAATCGTTTAGTTTACTGTGTTCATCTGAGGCATTCAATCACCCGTGGCTGTCATGGCCGGCTTTCAATCACTCGTACAGGCAGAGAGGCAGTCAGAGACCCCGTAGCGCTAGCTTGGGCCAGCGTCTGGAAGAGATAAAGAAAGCTAACGCTAACTGGAATTGAAAGCCATGCATTCGAAGCTCAACCCCCCTCAAGGAAGTCTTACACAGCATGGGGGTGCAGTATACGTGTGCATGGGGAGTGTGGGTGTGTCAGCATGTGTGTGCTTGTGTGTGTGTTTATGGGAATACAATGTGTTTGGCATGGCCCGGTGATCGCTAAGCTAAGGGGGGGACATGAACGTGATGGGAGCTGGCGTGGTGATAGAGGGGTGGAGTGAGAGGGAATGGGGTGTCACTCCACCGCTCCGGGTCGGGGTTAATGACAGCCAGCGTTCACTCAAAGTGGCCACCCGGCAGTGAGAGGTCTCGACCCAACGTCACGTGACCCGGGGGGGAAGCCGTTTCCTCCGTCTTACCCGCTGTCTGTTTTTCTAACGCCGCGGAGGTGTGATATATCTCTTGCCGTCACACAAACAGCACCCTGAAGACAGAACTGAGGGAATAAAGAAGGGAAGGAAGGAGGGAGGAGAGCCCCAGGGGAATTCCGTTTCATTTTCCCCTGGCTCTCTGCACGTATGACACTGCTAGACAGATCCCTTTACGCCCTGGACCCTGGGAGGGAGCGAGGAAGAGAGGAAGATTGGTTGTGGCACTCAGGAACCAAACATGATTTCACATGGCGTTCCGGGACAAGTCGTTTTTCTTCTTCTTCATCTCAGGCGCTGCTGCCGCACAGTAGGAAGGAAAGTGCTTTGGAAATTCTATTTATTCGTTTAGAGGAGAGAGAATGAATGGAAACGTTGGGTTGTGTGTGTGTGTGTGTGTGCGCGTGTGTGTGTGTGCGCGTGTGTGTGTGTGTGTATGATTTTACATTTCATTTTTGGGAAAAATTTTATGAAACGCCTTTGACACCAGGACTCGATTTTCCTTTGCTTTCGTTGCCAAAGTGTTTCTCTCCCCTCTATCTCACAATCACCTCCCTGACAATTCATTTAGCAACAATCGCTTCATTTAAATCCTTAGAAAAATACATTTCCATAGAGTATAGCCACTCCAGTCATCCAATCCCTCTGTAAAGTTTACGTAATTCGTTTTCTGTTTAAAACACTGCGGCGAGGATAGGTGGAATAGGTATCGACATTTAAAACGTCATTTAGAGCATTATTGAAGTGAAAGAAATTGGACCTTTAATTATGGAACAAATATTAGACTATCCAAGTGAAATTCCTATGAATATTAATTTCAATTCATTTGTTGAGTGTTGATTGTAATTACATGGAAACATGATTCACTGCCAAGCTTAGTGCTGCATTATTCAGGGACAGAAAAACTGGGGAAATAAATAAATGAATTAACATTTTAACATGCAGAGAGAGGAAGCACACATTCCCTAATAGCTTATGGGGATTGTTTCACTATCAAAAGAAAACAACGTCTCAAGTCTCCTCTCCCTAGTTGAGATTCAGAGTCGCTTGAAACAATAATTGTCTCTCAATGACATAATAACAAAGAGGATGTAATTGATGTGGTGACCACCACTTGTACATAACGAGTGTGTGTGTGTGTGTAAGACATTTTGATGGAGTTGCCAAAAAAGGTGACAAAGTCCAGGGTTCCATTAAAATGGTGCACAGTTATGCCAAGATAATAATCATCTGTGGAAACCGATGTCAGTCTGTCAAGAGAGAGGGAACATGGAAAGAAAAACATACATCGGGGCCCGCCCTGTTTAATATTCTTGTGATGCCGTAAGAAACAGGGGAAGAGGAGGGGAAGAGGAGGGGAAGAGGAGGGGAAGAGGGCCAAGGGGTGGTAGGGGAGATGCCCAGCTAGAGTGGAGCTGTGACTGTGTTTGTATCTTTATTAATGAATCACATTAGCCATTTGTGATTGCCGTTCATTTTGGTAATGACCAAACCAGCTGTTAATTTGTTGCCTCCCTCTGTCGCTCTCTTTCTCATGACACACACATACACACTTGCGCGCACACACACACGAAAAACACAACCGAGAAGAGAGAGAGAGAGGTACACCTACTGTGCTGGACAGTGATTTCCTGTCCTGCTGCCTCATCGGCTGATCCTGCAGAGCTTTTCTTCGTTGATCCTGCCGTGTGGAGAGAAAGGCCTCAGCTTTAATGACCTGTTCACTCACTGCTTAGTTCACAGACAGCGCTCGATAATGTGCTTGCTGCCGTACTCAGCCTGATTCTATGTGTTAAATACACATTTTGTGTGTATGCCCTTACATACCTTTGATCTAATGGGGAGGCTGTTTACTCACCTCGTCCTCGTTCACTATGGGATGTAAACAAAGTGAATGAGGCTGCAGCGTCCTTCACTCCTCCTCAGCTGTATTTAACACAGAATCAGCTAGCTAGCTGCCATACTCACCCCCTGTGGGTTTTCAGATGCTCTCAGAGACGTGTAAGCGTCCCTACATACTCCATACACAGGCCTTTTATAAGGCGTTTTGTCTTTCTTTAGAAAAGGATGTTATTGAAAAGGTAGATACTCCCCTGTGTTAGGCACACCTACCTCTCGTTTGTGTGTGGACAGGTTTCAGGCGTATGACTTCGATAGTGTCATAGCATTTAGCTACCAGACCCTTTGTGAGCAAACTACTGGGGTTTGCAGCAGTTTGCTTTGTACCAAACTGCTCTAGTCAGAGAAATGGACACCCCTACTTGGACTTGCAATGCACCAAGGTCTGTCAACTCCCTAACTTGTAGCCCCATAACATTCCCCCTCCCCCCCGTTGTATGGTATACAGTGCCTTCAGAAAGTATTCACACCTCTTTACCTTTTCCACATTGTGTTGAGGTACAGCCTGCATTTAAAATGGATTAAATTGAGATTTTGTGTCACTGGCCTAAACGCAATACACCATAATGTCAAAGTGGGCATTTTTACAAATGAGTATAAAATTGTAAGCCATGACGTGTCTTGAGACAATAAGTATTCAACCCCTTTGTTATGACAAGCCTCAATAAGTTCACAGGTCAATGTTTTGCTTAACAAGTCACACAACAAATTGCGTGGACTAATAGTGTTGAACATGACTTTTTAATGACTTCCTCATCTCTGTACCCCACACATACGATTATGTGTAAGGTTCCCCAATCACAGATTCAACCACAAAGACCAGCGAGGTTTTCCAATGCCTCGCAAAGAAGGGTACCTATTAGTAGATTGGTAAAAATATATTTAGAGGAAGGACACTGCTTAGGGATTTCACCATGAGACCATTGGTGACTTTAAAACAGTTACAGATTTTAATGGCTGTGATAGGAGAAAACTGAGGATGGTCTCAACAGCATTGTAGTTCCTTAAGTGATAATGCCAGAGAAGCCGGCGTTTGGAGGATATATTGGCAGGGGTGTTGTTATAACCGAGACGAAGTCGAATGCCTGCAAACCATGCCAATATATCCTCCAAACACCGGCTTTGAGGGCATTTTCACTTTTATACGACGGGTTACCAAAATATTCAAATAATGATTGACATATTTTCATTAAAAACGCTATTTTGATGAATTTATTCATACTATTTCATCCTTGCACAAGATATAGTCCCAACACAAATCTAGGGTTGCTACCCAAGCTGGCTGGTCGTTCGTTCTATTGGTTTGGTTGCCAGAGACAAGACCCAGTTGTTCAGTCTTTTTGTTCTGTATCTATGGACACGACCCAGTCGCTCGTTCTAAATGTTCCATTGCCATACTGTCTGGCAACGTTCCTATCCCTTGCTTGCTTGCTAGCCAACTACAGCTAGCTTACAGTCACGTCAAACAGTGCAGCCATAATAACAGCAAAGTAGCTGCATTTGCCTTTGTTTAAGCATAACAATGAGCCAATGAGGCTCAATTTCGCCTGGCATAGAAAATGTTCTCTCTCGCCAGGACACTGTTGTTCAGAGGAGCTAGCCAACAACACAGCTAACAAAATCACTTCAAACTTAAGCTGGAAAGACTGCAAACTTTACAAATTACATTTCTTTATATATCCATAAAAATTATGTCAGCTGATTCATGATTTCGACTGGCAGAGAAACGCTGCCAGTCTGTCTTGCCCCAACTCCTTTTTATTTTATTTTTTATGTAACTTTTATTTATTTAGGCAAGTCAGTTAAGAACAAATTCTCATTTACAATGACGGCCTACCCCGGCCAAACTTGGGTGACACTAGGGCTATTGGACTCCCAATCACAGCCGGATGTGATACAGCCTGGATTCAAACCAGGGACTGTAGTGACACCTCTTGCACTGAGATGCAGTGTCTTAGACCACTGCACCACTCCCGACATGTTCGTTACTATGGGACAATTTGAACATTGAAACTATGTTGCAAATGTCGGAGAGACAGACATCAAGGTTTATACAAATCTCCGCTGTTGAAAACTAAATGTCAGTCTAAAAGAAATGTGAGATAAAGCTTTTTATAGTGGGGATCAAGTTCATAAATTGCCTGGCTGATTGCGCAGTCAGATGGAACAGAGTAAATTAGCATTTTAACATAATAGATTTAGCCGGCGGTAACTTGTGGAATAGACAAAGGCTGGAATGCAGTTGTAACCAATCAGCCTCCAGGATTAGACCCACCCGTTATATAATCCGCAATACTAACCTAATTGACAGAGTGAAAAGAAGGAAGCCTGTACAGAATAAAAATATTCCAAGACATGCATCCTGTTTGCAAAAGGCATTAAAATAAAACTCCAAAAGGAATGTCTAAAATGTGGCAAAGAAATTCACTTTTTGTCCTGAATACAAATGAATATGTTTGGGTTAAATCCAACACAACACATCACTGAGTACTGCTCTCCATATATTCAAACATATTGGTGGCTGCATCATGTTATGGGTATACTTGTAATCGTTAAGGACTTGGGAGTTTTTCAGGATAAAGAAACGGAATGGAGGATAGAGGAAAACCTGGTTCAGTTTGCTTTCCACCAGACACTGAAGTGTTTAATTAATCTAAAACAAAAAGCCAAATATACACTGGAGTTGCTTATCAAGACAACATTGAATGTTCCTGAGTGGCCTAGTTACAGTTTTGACTTAAAATCGCTTAAAAATCTATGGCAAGACTTGAAAATGGCTGTCTTGCAATGATCAACAACCAACTTGTCAGACCAGATTAGATATTTCTGTATTTCACATTACATTTGCAAAAATGTCTAAAAACATGTTTTTGCTTAAAAAATTATGGGGTATTAAATTTTATCCGTTTGAATTCAGGCTGTAACACAACAAAATGTGGAATAAGTCAGTGTGTATGAATTCTTTCTGAAGGCACCTTTCCCCTGGGTTTACATAATTTATACTCAAACTGTAACCCCTAAACTCTTTCAACTTAACCCCTGTCCCCTGTCCCACAAAACCCCCATTCCACCGGGCGTAACCTCTCTCCTATAGTCCAGCTAGTGACCCCCACGCCATCTCGTTCTCTCTTGTAGCCGTTCCGCCGAGTGACCTTCTCGGTGGTGAGCCAGCCCCAGGACCCCCACCAGCAGGGATCGCTGCAGAGCTGCTACGACAGCGGGCTGGAGGAGTCGGAGACGCCCAGCAGCAAGAGCTCTTCGGGGGGCCCCAGGCTGGGTGCGCTGCCCCTGCCCGAGGACAGCTACGAGAGGACCACGCCGGATGGCAGTGTCGGTGAGGCAGAGCATATGGAAAATGGTAGGGGCAAGCACTAAAGAGCAGATATAAAGTGCAATACACATTGACACACATATTCCAAATAGAGCACATAGGTGAACACCAAGGTAGATACATGCAGATGTTTTCATTGTGTAGGTGTTACTTGTGTGTAGAGCAAGCAGGTGGCTGTGGACTTTATGGGTGCGCGGTTGATTTTGAAGGTTAATGTTGAAGCAGGGATGTGAGGTGTCGATCGTTTGGGAGCGCTGGATGTGTCTCTGGATATGAATACTGCAGCTAGTGCAGCCTGAATTGAATTTGAGACCATGCATGCATGCATTCATCAGGTGAATATAATCTGAGGCATCTCACAGGCAGGTTATTGAATGCGTTTTGGATTGCCTTTGATACACTCTCGTCTCGTTTTTGAAAGACCTCTGTTAATTTGATCAGAGCAGATTGAGTAGATGTATTAGCCTTTCCTGTTAGATCAAGGCCTTGGAAGTTCCTCTTCCTTTGAAGTATTTGGGCTGCATCCCTTTTCAATTGCCAGTTGAATTTCATTTGGACCTACAGGATATCTACCCGGCTTGATTGATTTTCGACATGATCTTTATTTGGTTTTTGCTCCGATTAAATTAACTTTGTGAAGGCCAATGTGAAAACACTTTCCATTGTATCCATCTGGGGCACTGAGCTAGTTTAAAGAACAAGCTAACTGCAGTACAGACGTTCAAGGGTACATGTTGGTTACACATGTACTCAGTGCTATTTAATCTGGGCTGGAATCACAACCACAACTCTTTGCAAGACAAGCAGCAGTAATTTTTTATACAGTCGTTGCTGTATCAGTGGTGCTAGCTCATGTATTCTGTGGTATTGGTATAACCAGTGAGGTTTTAGGGGTTAGGGTAATGGACCCACTAATAGTTTGGTTTAGATTTATCAAGCTGTGGCCGTCTTAAGACTGTAAGCCTGAGCACGGCGGCTTTACAAGTGGATGAGGATGAGACTATTCACATTTGCATAAGGCTGCTGTGATTTCCTTGTGCAATGTTTCAAGGCATTGTGCCGCACAGTTTATCTGAAGGCAAGTCAAATCTTGTGATTTTTGACTGCAAGGGCACAAATACAGTCCAAATGAAGTCCATCTGGAATGTGAATGTGAATCACACATTGACTTTGTTTTTCACAATTCATTATCTAACATTTCTACAGCGACAATACGAGACAATAATTTGAACTACAGGTTGTGAATCTCTCTGGCTGTGAAATGAACCTGCAGACAGAGATACCAACAGACAGACAGACCCAGACAGGCAGACATACAGAGAAAATGTTAATAAATGTCTAAATTAGCTTTTTAACTATGCGATCTGCAGAGAACACTGAAGCTACTTAATGTAGCTTAAAAGCGCTTTGGATGTCAGATTGCTCAGGCCTACTCAGTGTGGGCTGGGGGCTGCCCTCAGGGTATTTAAGGCCTCCTATTCAGAACAATGGCTGCCCATTTACGGGCCAAATTAGCCTCAATTAAAGGCTTGTTTCAATTTGGTCTGCGCTTAAAGTAATTGGAGTGAAGGAATCAATAAGAGACAAGCAGATTAGATAAAAACTGGGGATCTGCCTACCAATCAAACCACTGAGGAAAAATACAGAAAGAAAGAAAAAAAAAACACAGTAAAACATATTTAAATGAAAGTGGAGGAATCATTTTTTTTTTTTCATTACTGCTATACAGAGATCAGTTGTGAATTGTGTATTGTATTTTGTGTGGATAGTAAGCTGCAGCCTTTCTATTGCCCTACCGCTCTTTGTGGGAAAAACAAAAATACTTCAAGGTCAAACACAGCAAGGTTGATGAATAACTTTGTATGGAATAAGAACATTTGTGTTTCTCAGCTACATTTTCACCTCTCCACAACACAACACTTTATCTATACCTCTAATATGTTTTCTCAATTGCTAGAATGAATTGTTCACTAGGGTGACGCGTGCCTTCGACATAAAGCTTACACTTTGGTGCAGCATCTTCCATCCTTCCCCATAAAATCATGCAATCTGATTAGTTGAGTTCTGACCTCCCATTCCTACCAACAGAGAAAGCTTCCTGGCTTGGAGGAAGTTGAATGAAGGAAAGTGACTGATTGGCTGAACTGTCCTCATGCTGCAGTCGAAGCACACACAGACTCCCCAGTGCTACATTAGCTTGCTGCTAACCCGCTGTCCATTAAAACGGGGTGTTTCTATGACAAAAAGGGGACAACAAAAGTGAACAGATGGGCGCGGTGCCGTGCAGCCTCAGCACTGGGGCTTCGTTAGGCTGTTAAAATAATTGTGGTCGTTAGGGTTGCATGGGAGACGTGTCGTGACATTGGGAGGGTCTTTGTAGTTTGTAGTCCTCCCCGCTGAGTGTGTCCTCACGCCCCCGCCGTCTGACCAGAGTGTCGGGATTAAGGTCAGGGAGGAGGGAACGAGGGAGGCACGGGTGCTCTATCTTTGTGGAGGAAGGGGATTGAAATTGATCCTGATTCACAAAGATAGGATATAGCTGTCAAGTGCATAGAGAGTGTGAATCAGAAAGTACTGGAAAGGGAGATCTTTTTTTTTTTCCACAAGTTTACCCTTCACATTGAATTATGCTATCCATAAAACTCCCAACTCCCAACTCCCTCCTAGCCTGCATGGACTTAGTCATTTTGAAATGTCACACGGTTGAGTCTTCCAGGGAAGTGACAGTGGAGTTGTGGAAATTGGAGGTCATCGTCACACCTCTCTCTGCTACAGTCTGTTATTCCCATGTCTACTCCGCCTGCCGCGAGGTTGAGTGGCATCCTTGGGAGCCGGACTGTTGAAGTTATGTTTGGTGAAGCAGGAGAGCTTGTTCCAAGGCTCCAGGAGCTTCAAAGCTTCCGTCAATCAGAGGAGGCTAGTGGGAGGAGCTAAAGGAGGACAGGCTCATTGTTTGATACCGTTCCATTTATACCATTCCAGCCATTACAATCAGCCTGTCCTCCTATAGAAACAACCACCAGCCTCCTCTGTTGTCAATTGATGATCACGCAATCAATATGGAGTCACGAGGCGCAGTCCACCACCACTTCTTTCTCTCTTTCCCTCTCTCCACCATTCTCTCTATTCACCCCAATTCTCTACTCCCCATTCTCTAATCTCCCCACTTTGCTACTTATAAACTACACTCCATCATCAGCACATCCCAACACTGTACAGCATCATGATAAAATGACGCCACGGCCGTGCGTTCAGTTATTCATCAGTTTACCCGTCGCTCATTAGTTATTCATAAAGGCGGAGTGACGGAAATCAAACACTCCATTAGACCGTTATGGATGGCTGGGTTACGCCTCAGAATCATGTATCGCGTATCTGTCTTTTGTGTATTTTCGTTCTGGCATTTTGCACCTGCCCTGTGTTTTTTCGTAGCTGCTTGACGAAGAAATTTCCCCTCTGGGATCAATAAAGTATCTATCTATCTATCTATCTATCTATCTATCTATCTATCTATCTATCTATCTATCTATCTATCTATCTATCTATCTATCTATCTATCTATCTATCTATCTATCTATCTATCTATCTATCTATCTATCTATCTATCTATCTATCTATCTATCTATCTAGAATGGGTGGGGTAGGGTTTTGGCAGGTCAAGATAGGCAGAACATGTATGTTCCTCTTATTGATCCCAAGCACCGTGAGACCTGTAAATATTTAATTTCTTAATATAAATCGGCAGCCATCCAGCGCATCGAGAAAATACACCTTTCCTCATTGTCCTTTCATCTGTAATGTGCAAAGTGTTACATTAGAGAGAGAATACACTCAGCTTTTCAGTTTGTAGGATCTGTTTTATGGCATTGATTAGACATTGACTTGTGTTTGTGTTCAAGAGGTCATAGATATCTGGAGAGCGACTATATAAGCCATTTCCTGTGAATCTTTGTGTAATGTTAGACAGAGACAGAGAGATGTGAACGAGAGTGAGAAAGAGAGACAGAGAGAGAGAGAGAGTGAGAGAGAGAGAGAGATAGATAGAGAGAGAGAGAGAGAGAGAGAGAGAGACAGAGAGAGAGAGAGAGAGAGAGAGAGAGAGAGAGAGAGAGAGAGAGAGAGACAGAGAGAGAGAGAGAGAGAGAGAGAGAGAGAGAGGGTGGGTGTGTGCGAAATATTGTTTGTTATTTAGAGGTAAAAAAAGAGAGAAGTTAAAAGAGCGAGAGAACTAAATAAATGTATATTTGAGATGCATGGTAAGAGAGTGAGAGACAGAGATGAACCGAGGGAGAACAAGAGAGAGACAGAATAGAACCGAGGGAGAACAAGAGAGAGAGAGAAAGCGTTGTGTCTCTTGTTTCGGCTGCGTCAGTGAGACATCTTCTCCTCACTCCTCCTCTCCCTCCTTTTCATTCACTTCCGTTTCTTTCCTACTCAATGTTAAGAGGGAACTCTCTGGGCGCTGCCACTGGTTCACAAGCGTCATCGCTAGGCGCCTGGAACCCCTAGCTCAATGCAACAGGATATACAAGTGCCACATCGTACCACGTATCAGTCAGGTACCCGCTTTAGGCCAGCATTTCCCAAACTCAGTCTTTCTTTCTCGAACTTCTTTCTTTCTTTCTTTCTTTCTTTCTTTCTTAGTTTCTCTCTTTGTTTGTTTGTTTATTTATATATATATTTATTTATTTCTAACTTACTTTCTTTCTAACTTACTTTCTGTCTCTCTCTTTACTTCTGTCCCTCTCTCTCGTTCCCATTCCTTCAGTCTCTCTCACAGACCTGATCTTTGGCTGCCTAGAGTAGCAGAGTAGCCCAGTAGCCCAGTAGTCCAGTAGTCCAGTAGCCCAGTAGCCCAGTAGCCCAGTAGTCCAGTAGCCCAGTAGCCCAGTAGCCCAGTAGCCCAGTAGCCCAGTAGCCCAGTAGCCCAGTAGCCCAGTAGCCCAGTAGCCCAGTAGTCCAGTAGCCCAGTAGCCCAGTAGCCCAGTAGTCCAGTAGCCCAGTAGCCCAGTAGCCCAGTAGTCCAGTAGCCCAGTAGCCCAGTAGCCCAGTAGCCCAGTAGCCCAGTAGTCCAGTAGCCCAGTAGTCCAGTAGCCCAGTAGTCCAGTAGCCCAGTAGCCCAGTAGCCCAGTAGCCCAGTAGTCCAGTAGCCCAGTAGTCCAGTAGCCCAGTAGCCCAGTAGCCCAGTAGCCCAGTAGCCCAGTAGTCCAGTAGATCGTCATATTGATGGTGCTGTTCCCTCTTTTCTCTCTGTTGTTCCCGTCAGACGGCTGCTTAGTGAGTGTGTGGCGCATTGTAGAAAAAACTCAGTTCCAATCCGACGGCCAGATGGCAAAGAGAGCCCGTTTAATTAAAGCCATTCATATTTCAAGAGCTCAGCAGCGCTGGTGCAGTCGCCTGCCTTTTTTCCCCCGACTTGGGTGGAAATGAGGATGGAAAGTGTGTTTAGGGTAAAGACGGAAGACACACACACACATTGAAAACACACACACACACACACACATTGACAACACACACACACACACATTGACAACACACACACACAACTATCTGGTGTTGGATACGGGAAGGGCTTTTGGCTGATTGGATTTATCGTGTATGCGTCGGTACATGCATCAGTGTATGCAATTTTGTGTGATGCACAGACGTGTGTGTGTTGTCCCTCCTCCCTTCCAGAGCAGTGTAGTGGAAGATCACACCATCAATCTTTTTTACACTTTTCCCCATCAACCATTACCAAGGTCATATCTTAAAATGTGTACACACACTGTAGGAGGCCCTGGCCTTGGGAATAGTTCAAATCAATGCTGCTGTATTTATCAGAAATGGTGAAATGTCTGCCCACATGTATATCTTAACCAGTTAGGCCTTCTTAACCCTGCGTATGTGTGTGTGCTCATGTATCAGTTTGTGTGTTTTGCTCTCATTAACGGTAAGGATTCATATTTTCCTGAAAATCGACCAAGTTTCAATACCGGGATTAATTCATATTTATCCAGAGAAATACCGCAACAATTGGAAGTGCCCATCTAACGTGTTTAAAACCAAGATCATAATGCCATGGTTTTCCCCAAATAACAAGGATGCTGTGCCACCTTGTCAGCTTGGCTGTGCCACTATGTAAAGCAAGTAACTATCTTTGATTGGCAATAACATTTCAGCTATTTTGACACAGAGCGCACCGCGAGTATAGCCTTGTCGAATCACACAGACTTTGTAACGACAGTCAAACAAAAGTCAAATGACCAAGGTTGCTAAGCTTGCTGGATAACCTCCTTCAACGAAGGACAGAATATCTTCTATATTTGGCAAAATGTTGATTATTATACATATAGCAGATCAGCTCTAAAAAACAGGGAAATTAAGAGTGGAAGTAGTTTAAATAATGAGGTATATTAACGAGGAGCAACTTCTGTTTTAAAAATATCTTTATCTGCTCTCATTCCGTTGGTTCATCACCCATTCTGTACCGAAGCGAGACAGCGCAGAGAAGTGGGGGGAATGTTATATAGCGCTATTTTGGCATGCATAGGCGAGAGAAGTGCTTTTTATAATGCAACCTATGGATTACAGAATAAAGTTAGGGATGTTCATGCGAGACAGGAGTCAGGATTTGGGGTTTCACTGGGATTGGGACTGGAATGGAAACAAACAGAGATGCCTATGTATTGAATTGTACATAGGCCTATCACATTATTTTGTTTTTTGCCTCATCACATTCGCTGCTATTACTGTTCACTGTCTATGCTTTTCTCTAGTCCCATTATTCTTACTTATACAGTGTGTACATATCTACCTCAATGACCTCGTACCCCTGCACATCAACTCGGCACTGCTATCCCCGGCTATACAGGCCAGTTATAGTTACTCATTGTGTATTTATTATTACCTGTATTATTATGTCTTATTACTTTTTATTTTCTTCCTATTAGTTATATTCTTTCTCTCTGCGTTAAATAAGCATTTCACTGTTAGTCTACATCTGTTGTTTATGAAACACGTGACCAATAGCATTTGGATTTGATTGGATAAATCTGATTCTGCACATGTTCTGAATTTGTGCCGACGTTGGGGAGAAAAAAACATTTGTCATTCAATTTTTTGGGGGGCAGGAAATGTGAAGAGTGTTCCTGGGACCGTCCTGGAATCCTGGTTAACCTTTAGTCTCTAGCTTGCTCGACGTATGCCCGAAGCCCCCTCTCCCCTTACGTTCTCCCCTCTCTCCCTCCTTGGGCCTCCACTCCTCTGTTGCTCACTTCATCATGAGGCGAGAGAAAGCGAGGGAGTGAAGGGTGTGTGAGGTGAAGCTCCTGGGGGGGGGTAAAGCCTGACGGGAGGGAGAATATGACGGGAGGAATGATTGGAGGAATGATTGACGGGAGGAATGATTGATCACTACCCCGATAAACCAGGCAGGTATTCAAATCAGTCGCAGGTGTCATATACAGTATACATAGTACCATACATCAAATGTCCAGTCAGGCCAGCTATCATATAAGCTACCAGTCCAGCGTAGAGTCTCCTTCCTAAACCTCAGTCAGTAACAGAAAATTGTACAAGAAAAGAAGAACCACTAAAAAGATTAAAACCCATGCTCCAGAGGTTGGCTTTGTCCTCTGAGGTGTGGAAGATACACACACACACACACACACACACACACACACTTAGCTTTGTGGTGTTTGTGTGGACCGAGGCACAGACTGACTCCCACTCCGACCGAGGTGGATTTATCTGGGCCTGGGGGAGATTAGAGTAGGGATGCTGCAGCCATTCTAAGACTGGTACAAAGAGAAGCACCACAGAGAAGAAGGAGGCCATTTTGTTTTGGAGGGAAATATGTTTCACTTCAAATTAAGCCACTTCCATTGTTGTAAGTCTGAGTTCACTATTTGTTTATAGTAAGAAATGTGTAATCTATAGCTGTAGTCATTCCGGTAAATAAATAACCACAGGAAAAACAGCATGTTTTTTTGGAGGGAAAATATGTTTTCACCTCAAATATTGCCCTTTCTACTCGAATATTACAATGTATTCTTTCATATCCTTTCCACTATGTCTATGGATAGCCAGAAATAGAAGGCCATGGGCTTGTAGGCAACACAGAGGGACTAGCTTGGTCTTTCAAGCCACATTGGAAGGAGACATGACTGTTTTGTGAATGAGGGACAGTACAGTCCTACCAAACCTCTGTGTGCGGATGGGCCTTTTAAGTGCAACCAAGCGTCAACTAGCAATTTGGCCGCTTCCGAATCACACTGGCACATGCTATCTGGGAGAGAAATCACCTTCCGCAGCAGATGTTGATTTGAAATGTTCCTGCTTTTTTTATTTTTTATTTATTTATTGTTGTTTCGCTCCCTCAATCGCTCCTCGTTTCTTGGCGGGACATCTGTGTCAGCGGGAGAAGGAGGGGGGTGGCCCGCTTTACAATGAAGACAAACACCTTGGAGGCGCTCAGCCAAGTCCTCCCCCTCCTCTCTGTCTCTCTCTCCTCTCTGTCTCCCCCTCCTCTCTGTCTCTCTCTCTCTGTCTCTCTCGTTCTCCCTCGGTTCTATTCTGTCTCTCTCTCTCTCTCTCTCGCTCTTGTTCTCCCTCGGTTCTATTCTGTCTCTCTCTCTCTCTCTCTCTCTCTCTCTCTCTCTCTCTCTCTCTCTCTCTCTCTCTCTCTCTCTCTCTCTCTCTCTTTCTCTCTTATTCTCCCTCGGTTCTATTCTGTCTCTCTCTCTCTCTCTCTCTCTCTCTCTCTCTCTCTCTCTCTCTCTCTCTTGTTCTCCCTCGGTTCTATTCTGTCTCTCTCCCTCTCTCTCTCTCTCTCTCTCTTGTTCTCCCTCGGTTCTATTCTCTCTCCTTCCATCCTCTTTTCTTTCTCTCTCCCCATCCTTTCTATCTCTCTACTTCCCTCCTCCCTTTCTCACTAGCTCTCTCTCTGCGTTAGCACAATTAGATGTGTGTGTGTGTGTGTGTGTGTGTGCTGTAAACAGGTTCAAGGGGTGGAGGCCGCTGGGCAGGGGAGGTGTATGTCGGTGAGTGTTGGCGCATCGGGGGGCTGTGTTGGCAGAGATGGGGCACAGTGGGAGATACATGGCATAGGGGGCGCCCAGCTCACCAATCCACAGGGCAGCTGCCAGCTGCATATCATCCTCTTTCTCCCTATTATTTCTGTCTCTTCTCTCTCTCTCTCTTATCTGTTTGTATAAGGAGGTACACACTGAGTGTACAAAACATTATGAACACCTTCCTAATATTCAGTTGCACCCCCTTCTGCCCTCAGAACCTCCTCAATTCGTCGGGGCATGGACTCTACAAGGTGTTGAAAGCGTTCCACAGGGATGCTGGCCCATGTTGACTCCAACGCTTCGCACAGTTGTTTTAAGTTGGCTCGATGTCCTTTGGGTGTTGGACCATTCTTGATACACACGGGAAACTGTTGAGCGTGAAAAACCCAGCAGCGTTACAGTTCTTGACACACTCAAACTGGTGTGCCTGGCCAAACCCTTTCAAAGGCACTTACATATTTTGTCTTGCCCATTCACCCTCTGAATGGCACACATACACAATCCATGTCTCAATTGTCTTAAGGCTTGAAAATCCTGTGCACGTGTATGTGTGTGTGTGAGTTGCCCCCTCGGCATTAGCTTGGCAGAGCTGTGTGTTGGGGGGATAGGCACGAGGTCTCTGTGCTTTAAGAAAGGCCTGTTCTAGTTGAGTGTCTCTCTCAGGAGGATATGGAAGTGCGAAGGAGGGCCTCACAACACAGGCTGCACGGGGCTGAATGCCAAAGAACTGCACCAGCGGCGGATGGAGAGAGGGAGGGAGAGGGAGGGAGAGGACATTAAATGAGAAGAACGATTTTCCAGCTCGAGGAACATGGTGAGAGCGCGCACACATATAGAAGTATACACTAGGCTTTGTATACATACGTGTACTGTATAGATGCACGTACTGTTTTGCTTTTTGTGTATTGATGTGTGTGTTTTTTTTTTTTTTGTACCTTGGTCTGAGCATAACCCCCTGTCAAAATAGTAAATATACACATGCATGTGCACACACACAGACACCTACAGAGGTATAGCGGTCGTCTGTATGTAATGACCTGAGAAATGTGGTTCTATTTAGCTCTGGCTTTGCCCGTGTTTGTTCCCTGGAATTTCTCAAAAGCTTCCAGTTGGCCGGTAATTTAATTTGCCAGGGAAGGTATGCAGCCGTGATTATAGCAAACAATCAAATTTACGATACCGCGGAAAATTCTAACGAGGGCGGAATAGGTGAACAAGGTTTCCCCAAGCCCATACAAACAAGCCAAAACCAGATTGGACGTGCTTAAAACCAACATACAAGAACTAACTTTCTTCACTGTATCATTACCAAAATTGGTCAGTAGCAGAGGGTTTGAGGTTGGTGTATGTATGAGTGTACGTGTGTTTGGGGAATAGCTAGTTCAAATGCTGACAGGAGAAAGCGAGGGAGGGTATCTGCTTCTCTGCCATAGCTGAAGTCTGTTCTACTTTTGACAAATGAGAGTGGATGTTAGTCAATGGGTCCAGTATGTTTAAATAAAAAAAATGGGTGCGTGTTGTTTGCAACTGTGAGCTTGTATGCGAACATACCACCTCTCTGCTTGACCTTTTGTGGCATGTTTAGGGCATTTGGCACGCTTTGTTTTAATTGCACCTGAGGGCTTTTGACGTGTGTGGGTGTTGTGTGCATGCACGTGTGTTCATATCTGTGTCTCTCCGTGCGTGAGTGCGGGTGTGTGCATGCACGTGTGTTCATATCTGTGTCTCTCCGTGCGTGAGTGTTGCGTGCATGCACGTGTGTTCATATCTGTGTCTCTCCGTGCGTGAGTGTTGCGTGCATGCACGTGTGTTCATACCTGTGTCTCTCCGTGCGTGAGTGTTGCGTGCATGCACGTGTGTTCATATCTGTGTCTCTCCGTGCGTGAGTGTTGTGTGCATGCACGTGTGTTCATACCTGTGTCTCTCCGTGCGTGAGTGTTGCGTGCATGCACGTGTGTTCATATCTGTGTCTCTCCGTGTGTGAGTGCGGGTGTGTGCTTTGTCTCTGTGTGTGAGAGTGCATATCAGCTTGACAGTGGCTTAACCTTTACCATTTCAGTATCTTTTCATGTCATCATAACCTTCCACTCCCAAAGCTCCCTTCACATAACGTCTCGTACAAGAGAATAAGCCAGGAAGCTGGAAACCACCAGTGAATGACCCTGAACCCATGGCATTTAACCCCAACGCACCTCAACTCTTAAGCGCGTTTACAGAAAGAACATTGAACTGGTTTATTGTATTGCAATGATTCAGACATTCTCACCAATGAGAGGTTTTAATGTATTGTCATATCATACTGTAGGTGATCTTGTTTGGATTTCTCCATTCATAGACAGGACTTGGCTTGCATGCCCTCAAGGAGTGATTACTGTGGGGGAACCGTGACTCTGTTACTGGCTAAGGCTTCAACCACTAACAGAAATAACCTGAATTCAGGCACTACTCCCCCACCTTCCCCCCAAAGCCCTTTGACACACACTTGGAATAACAAAGTGACTGATCAAGGACTTACACATAACATTGTAGCCCTATGGCAGTGTTAGTCCTAGTGGTGCGTGTGTGTGTGTGTGTGTGTGTGTGTCTTTGATCAGTATTAAAGACAGGCCTTGGCCCCTGACTCAGAGACCTTTCAGATAAATGACAGAGTGCTCTGAGCTGATCTAGGGTCTGTGGCCAGACTTCCAAGTACCTGCTATCACATCGACCATCAGATCACTTTAATTACCACAGAGAAATGAAGCACACACAGACACACACACACATACACACAGACACACACACACACACACACACAGACACACAGACAAAGACACACACAGTCACACACACATAGATTGGAGAATTATAAAAAATCAAGAAATACTAGCTTGGTTGGCTGGCTGTGGCCCAAAACCACAGTGACTCCATGTTCTGTATCAGTATCCATCCCTTGGGTCTGTGTGTGTGTCTGTGTTTGTGTCTGTGTCTGTGTGTCTGTGTGTGTGTGTGTGTGTGTGTGTGTGTGTGTGTGTGTGTGTGTGTGTGTGTGTGTGTGTGTGTGTGTCTGTGTTTGTGTCTGTGTCTGTGTGTGTGTGTGTGTCTGTGTGTGTGTCTGTGTGTGTGTGTGTGTGTGTGTGTGTGTGTGTGTGTGTGTGTGTGTGTGTGTGTGTGTGTGTGTGTGTGTGCGTGTGCGCGTGTGTGTGTGTGTGTGTGTGTGTGTCTGCCCATATTTACGGGTTGATCGCTGTGTCTGACCTAGGACAGAGAAAGAGGTAATCAATTGGTAGGATGATTGTTGCATTGCATCTTACCATCTCCCCTTCTTCAATGGGTAGGATGATTGTTGCATTGCATCTCACCATCTCCCCTTCTTCAATGGGTAGGATGAATGTTGCATTGCATCTCACCATCTCCCCTTCTTCAATGGGTAGGATGATTGTTGCATTGCATCTCACCATCTCCCCTTCTTCAATGGGTAGGATGATTGTTGCATTGCATCTCACCATCTCCCCTTCTTCAATGATAGGAAAAGATGGTGACACTTTATTTCAGTTTCCTTTCTCACAGTTTCTGTTTGCCAGGTTTTTTATTAAATTCTCCAGTTGGCAGGCTTGCCAAAGAAATCTCTCCCTATATCAAGATATATTACTGACCATGGGCGCTTCGGTGGAGAGCAGGATGGGGTCTGTGTGTGTGGGTGCGTCCGTCCGGGTATGCGTGAAATGTGCATGTGTGTGTTTGTGTGTGTTTGTCAAAAGAGATGCATCATATTCTCAGAGCAGCAATGCCCCGATTTCCTCCTTTTCTTTTCCCTATTCTCCCTCTCTCTCTCTCGCTCTCTCTCTCTCTCTCTCTCTCTATCTCTCTCTGAGGACACTAGTATTTTGAGATGGAGAGAGGTAGACTGGTGAAATTATTAAGATAACGTAGTTTATCGTAGGGGTCTATCTGCCCCATGGCAATTCCATGTGGGGGGTTTCGGGGAGTAGTGTGTATACACGGGTAGTCTCACGCTATATAGGGTGACCTTCTTGAACACAGGGGGACACCCCCAGGGGTTAATACAGTACACACACACACACACACACCCACACACACACACAACGACAACTTGTCCAGACACACACTCACACCGGCAACCATTTGTCCAGGAGGCACAATAACCCAGCGATTTGTTCCTGTGGAATTTCATTACTGCCTTTCCCTACTGACAAGATTTCGTATTTTCTTTTTGGTGGGTTTGCCTTGTCCTTCAGTTACAGAACTCAATTGCTCAGGGTCACATAGGCCTTGAGGAAAACCTGATGCCAGCAGGTTGTATTATACTGCTTTTTAGATGCTGCTTTTACAATTTTGTTTCACTCCTACATACAGAGTATTGGAAATTATTTTCATTTTCTAAGCTTTCACGAAAGATCCAACAGGGTCACGGTAGGATACGGAGGGCATTGTTGCACAGAGTATATTGTTCAAAATGGCTGTAGAGTACTCCATATGTATTTTCTGAGAGAGTTTTTTTACAAAGGCCATTCCATTTCTCATTTTACTCGAGCTGGCCTCCTTAGTGTATAGGAGGCATGAAGTGCACATAAAGACTAGCATTAGTACAAATTCACGCTATTTCAGCCGACTTTCGATGACCTGTGTGTGTGTGTGTGTGTGTGTGTGTCTTTGTGGTTGTGAGTGGGAGTAGCAGTGTGTGGAGAAAGGATGGCATATGTGCTTGTTTGTAGTATTTCTTGATTATGAATAAGAACATGTATGAGTGGATGTGTGAACGGTGACTTGTGTGTGTGTGTGTGTGTGTTTGTGGGGTGACCACCAAAGCTTCCCTCCCAAACGAGCTTAATACATTCTATGTTCGCTTCGAGGCATACAGTACAATACAGAGCCGTCCAGGAAAGTTCTCGTCGCTCCAGATGATCAGGTGCTTTCGCTCTCTGAGGCTGCCTCGAGGAAAACTTTCAAAAGTGTGAATACTTATAAAGCCGCCGGCCCAGATGGCATCGCTGGCCGTGTCCTCAGAGTGTGCGCTGACCAGCTGGCGGGCGTCTTCTCAGACATCTACAACTTGTCCCTGTCCCAGCCTGTAGTCCCCAACTTGCTTAAAGGAGACCACAATTGTCCCAGTGCACCACACCAACTCCATCATCAACTTGTAGGAGTGATAACCAACAATGACGAGTCAGCCTATAGCGGGGAGATAAGTGAACTGGCGTTGTGGTGTCAGGTGGTGTCAAGCACTCCCTGAATGTCAGCAAAGCAAAGGAGTTGATTGTTGACTTCAGGAAGCAGAGGGGGGAACACGCCCCGATCCACATCAACGGGACTGCAGTAGAGAGAGTCAGCAGTTTTAAATTCCTCTGCATCAACAAGGACTTGACATGGACCGACGGCACTCTTGTCAGGAGGGCGCAACAACGCCTCTACTTCCTATGGCGGCTGAATACATTTGTCATGCCATCCCAGGTCCTCTCCAAATACTACCACTGCACCATCGAGAGAGTCCTGACCGATTGCGTCATGGCGTGGTTACGGGAACAGTTATGTCCCACAGCATCGTCAAGGACGCCACACACCCCAGCAACGAGCTGTTTACTCCCTTACCATTGGGCGATGGTATCGGAGCACGAGGTCTGATACCAACAGGCTCAGAGACCGTTTCTATCTACAAGCCATCAGACGGCTGAACACTTGAACTAGACTGACCACCTGCTCTCCGCACCTTAGAACACATCCACTCACTCACGTACACACCCACACAGACATACACACACCCACACATACACACACCCACACAGACATACACACACCCACACATACACACACACGCAATCACGGGACCTAAAATTTATTTGGATTCAAAATCCTATTTTCCCTAACCCTAAACTGAACCCTAATGCTAACCCTAATAAGTTTAAAATAGCATTTATTTATATAGCATTTATAAATTAATCCAAATACATTTTAGGCCCTGCGATTGTGGACATGTGGACATGTGGACATGTCCCCACAACAGAGAACTTTCCTTGCTTTACTATGCTTTTGGGGAAATTTGGGGATTTCAGGTCCCCACTAGGAGAGACGAACAAGACCACACACACACACACACACACACACACACACACATTCATGCTACATATACATCACAATTGCTGCTACCAGACTCTTATTTACTATAGTTAATACTGCAAACTTTATCTACCAGACTCTTATTTACTATAGTTAATACTGCAAACTTTATCTACCAGACTCTTATTTACTATTGTTAATACTGCAAACTTTATCTACCAGACTCTTATTTACTATAGTTAATACTGCAAACTTTATCTACCAGACTCTTATTTACTATTGTTAATACTGCAAACTTTATCTACCAGACTCTTATTTACTATAGTTAATACTGCAAACTTTATCTACCAGACTCTTATTTACTATAGTTAATACTGCATACTTTATCTACCAGACTCTTATTTACTATAGTTGATACTGCATACTTTATCTACCAGACTCTTATTTACTTGCCATCAATCCCCCCTTTCTCTGATATTGTACTATAAATTGGGCCTTCCTGTATTATACTTATGTTAAAGTGTATTATTGTATTCTACTCAGTCATTCACTTTATGTTCATATTGTTACATTTCATTATTTGTTATTGATGTTGCGTTGTCGAGAAGGAATCTGCAAGTAAACATTTGTTGGAAGGTGTATACCATGTGACTAATGAAAACTTGAAAAACTCACATGACGCACACAATACACATTTTTTGCACAGTCACACACGTATACAACTCATACTCAGGGAGGCCTACTTCAAACCAACATGATATTCTTTACTCTGGGCGAGGAGAGGCTACATCCTGTCACACTGTGACTAGAAGGAACAGGACACAGAGTGAGTGTAGAGATGAGTCATGGTACTTTATTATTGTAAGTCCCACTGGTAACCACAAACAAAAGGTATCCACACGAGATGTGATGTATGTATGTATGTATGTATGTATGTATGTATGTATGTATGTATGTATGTATGTATGTATGTATGTATGTATGTATGTATGTATGTATGTATGTATGTATGTATGTATGTATGTATGTATGTATGTATGTATGTATGTATGTATGTATGTATGTATGTATGTATGTATGTATGTATGTATGTATGTATGTATGTATGTATGTATCTAACCAACACACAAACGGTACGGTACACAAGGATCCACAACGCAGGTGGAAATCATTGAACATAAATAAAATCCCCAATTAGAGACAACTCAAGGCAGCTGCCTCTAATTGGGGATTAACCAAACTCAGCATAGAGTTCACTAGAACTCTGTTGTCAGGTACTTCCGACTCCCATAGAGGAGTCAAGAGATCTGGCCTCAGTCAGGACCTGACACATTCTCTCTCTCGCTCTCTTTCTCTCTTTCAAATCGAGGGATTTGAAGTCGCGTTGTGGTTTGAAATGACTAACAGAATGCTAGGTCAGGTAATACACTGGCACAGGTTTATAGTCAAATAAAAACCATATGTATGACAGTTGGAAAATGATGTTTGTGCCCTGGAACATGTCACTGTTGTGCTGAGATTCATTTGCATGGGGCATATAGTAATTGAAGGGGCATATAGTAATTGAAGGGGCATATAGTAATTGAAGTGTTTGATGTTCCTTTGCCTCTGACTTGACACATTTTATTCAAGTCCTTTTCCGTAACTCAACGTTTCTCTGTTTCTCACAGAAAAGAGGTGACAAGCCAGAAGTCAGCATAACTTATTTTTTAACCTTAATTGTTTACCTCGGCTCAGACTTTCAAGTCCACTAAGGGGAAAATCCCCTCACAAAAGACCAACAGAAATATGCAGTTGGACAATGCAAGCACTGTGAAGGGTGGATGAGTGTTCCATACCTTCAGAAGGGGCCACAAACCACCATTCATCCTAAAAAGAAAAGCTCCAAAAAAGAAAAACAGACAATCACCACAAGGTCACGTGACACAGAGAGAAAGAAAGAAAAGAGACACTTAGAGGAAAAGGGAGGAGGTATTTTGTTTCTTTCACCAGGGCTGGAAAAAAGGATTAGCTTGAACGCTAAACCCAAAGAGACACACCTGGTTTAGGGGCCCTAGCTTTGAGACAAAGATACACACCTGGTTTAGGGGCCCTAGCTTTGAGACAAAGAGACACACCTGGTTTAGGGGCCCTAGCTTTGAGACAAAGAGACACACCTGGTTTAGGGGCCCTAGCTTTGAGACAAAGATACACACCTGGTTTAGGGGCCCTAGCTTTGAGACAAAGAGACACACCTGGTTTAGGGGCCCTAGCTTTGAGACAAAGATACACACCTGGTTTAGGGGCCCTAGCTTTGAGACAAAGAGACACACCTGGTTTAGGGGTCCTAGCTTTGAGACTAAAACCCCTTTCCTCTCTCTCCCTCTTTGTTTGCTCTCTCACAGACAGTGAAGGCTAGGGCTGGAACAATACCACAATATCTTTCTGACTTCTCTCCTCTCTGGCTTAAGTTTAGCCGTTTAACAGTTTAACAGACAGGATTGTTTTTAAATTGAGGACTTATAATGAATGATGGTCAAAAGAGAATTAGTAGATTAAGCAATGTTTTGATTTTTTTGAAGGCCACAGCCCATTTCTTTTTTTGGCTCACTTTTTTGTACTTCTCCATGTATTTATGTCTATCTAGCCCTCCCTCCCCTCTCCCTCTCTCTCTATCTCTCTCTCACCATCTCTCTCTCTCTTTCTCTCAATTGTCACTCTTACCACAATTGTTTAATCTGCCGGCATGCATTTCATTCTGTCAGTCTGCTTGATCAGGCAGAGGTAACGAAAGAGGGAAAGAGAGAGAAAGAGAGGGATGGAAAGAGGGCCCCTCAAGCCAAATAAACAATGACACAAATTAGAATTTAATTCTACAATCAACATCCCTACAATCCTGCAGACAAGGAATACAAACTCAACCATCTGTGTTTAATCTGAACGATAGCCACAGACACTAACAGATTGTAGTGTTTACACACAAACCCCACACACACACATTCATCTTATCTCACACCCCCGCAAAGGTTAAAGTCTTAACGCTAGGTTGACACAACTCTAGGTCATTTTAAGTCATTTGTCTTTACTGTAATCAGCAGCCAACACTGTTCAGATAGCCATTGAATGTAAACAGCTCCCACACTTTCTTGCGGCTCTATTGTTTTCCTCACATTGATAGAGAAGACGGAGAGGAGAGGTTGCATAATGGTTGAAGGGCTGTTGAATACCGGTACCTGCCTCCCCGTACACCACCTGAGCTATTCATGCATAAACAAGTGTGTTCTTATAGCGGCCTTTACTTAAGCCCAGGAGCGTGTGTGTATGCGTGTCTGTGTACGTGTGTGTGTGTGTGTGTGTGTGTGTGTGTGTGTGTGTGTGTGTGTGTACATGTGGTATTCTCTATTCACCAAACAGGTGGAATGGGGCTGTACAGAGATACTGTGCTAAGAGACTTACTTAACGCTAATGGTGTAGGCTATATACAGTACTGTGTACTTTCCCTCCTACACATGCAGTAGATATTTCAAATGAGGCTCCTATGTCAGAATGAATTCGCGGCTTTATACTTTTTATATACTTCACTTTTTCCTCCTGCATTTTAATTATCTTACAACGCACACACACACACACACACACACACACACACACACACACACACACACACACACACACATTCACATATAGGAAGTACAATTATATTATTGCAGTGTCTTAGCCATTACCTAAGCTCACCCAGAACACCAGATGACGTTGTAATGGTGTATACTGGTATTTTCAGAGACAGAGTGGTGTGTTATCCATTAAAACAAGCTAGATGACAGAGCTCCTTAATGGCCAGTTAATGGCCTCAAAGTTTTAATGTTATTAGAGAGAGGGAGAGAGAGAGAGAGAGAGAGAGAGAGAGGGAGAGGGAGAGGGAGAGAGAGAGAGAGGGAGAGGGAGAGGGAGAGAGAGAGAGAGAGAGAGAGAGGGAGAGAGAGAGAGAGAGAGAGAGAGAGAGAGAGAGAGAGACATGAATGATTGGAGCTTCATCCCCACACGTTGTGAATCTGAAGTCACGCCAGCCACGCATAAATCAACTTAATCCCTGAGCTGCTAAACTGGACACACACACACACACACACACACACACACACACACACACACACACACACACACACACACACACACACACACACACACACACAAGCAGGCACGCAGACACAGACACATACGTGCACGCACACATTTGCATGCGTGTCACATAGACACACACAATCGTGCACACATATACACACTTGTCCCACACACAGCCCTCCAAAAACACCTTTAAATCACTTCTCTTCATTTCGAAAAAGAGGCCCAGGCTTCCTTTTATTTGAGTACCTTATGGGCTCGGGTGGCTTTAATATTAATCAAAACTGTCACCAGATTATCCGCTCTTAGACCAGATGGTCTGAGGTGAGAAATCATATTTTCCTGATGTTTTTAGATTTGAACATATATGTTCTCTCTTCCTTTTCCTCATTGATTTCATTTTGTTCTTATGCGCATTACCTCGGATTAGACGTGCTGATCCCGTACTGGGCTGCATAACCAGCCAAAACCTTTCGTTGTTGCCGTTGCCCTTAATCTAGCTCCATCCATACATGAAATAATCTTCTCATTCATTTAAAAGAGAGAGTTGATCGAAAGCCATTGTGGGGCGTTTGAACTCAATGCCTGAACAAAATAAATTGTTTTAAAGCAGGCAGGCTCAGGGAGGGGGCTTGGGAGGCATGCAATAATATGGGTAAGCTTTGGGAGGGGATTTTGAAAAGAAACTGAATTAATAATAAACCATGATCCTTTGTGATGCCGGAGTTTGATGCAAAGCCCAAAGGCAAAATAGTTTATCTGAGCAAGATGAGGAGAGGGTGGAAAAGAGAAGAAAAGGAGAGAGAGAGAAGAGGAGTGGAGGAGAGGAGTGGTTTTATGCCCTATATTTTGAAATCCAAGTGTTTTCACTGTGTGTCGTGTTGCGTTGCTGTTGTAAAGAGAGCAGGGGCGATTGTTTTTGGTGGTGGTGGTGGAGATTGCGGAGGGTTAATTTTGTGAGCTACCGTATGACGGTCTGAGCAGGGATCATAATGAGAAGAAGAAGAAAAAAACACGCATGCAGGAAGAAATAGAAATGAGGAAAATGACGGGGGTTGTATTGAAAAGTGACGTAGACCAGACTACTTATATCACTGGTGTCATGAAGAAGAGAGGCTTAGCTAGTTAATCATTCGTCCTTAAATCTCTCGTTGACACCATTGGACATGCAGAAGGGAAGGCAGCTGTTCCAATCAGGTCGGAGTGTTGAACAGGTGTGTGTGTGTCACTGGCGTAGCACACACACCTGCAAGGCAAGGGGGCCCACAACTCCCAGATAATATATGAACACACCGTAAGCCGTGACTTATTATTATTATTTTTTATTACAGGAAATGTTGCTTTAAAACTGCAAACATTTCTCTTAAACTCATGGCAAAATGTGTAGAATAGCAGGAAATTAGCACTAAAACAGCAACATATTATCTCTGCCCCATGGCAGCTTGCTTCGACTGGTGTGTGCGTGTGAGATGGAGAGATACAGACAAACAGAGATACAGAAAGAGAGAGACAGAGGGAGAGTCAGAGATAAATATTGTATGTGTAGCTAGCTAGCCTGCAGACAGTACATGTGTTCCACCAGGACCCAGGGCTTTAATACGACTGACAGGCAGAGACCTGTAATAAATCCCACCACATTTCCTCTCAAATCTTCTCCAATGGCGTGAAGCTTTTGTTTTCACAGCTGCTTTTCTCTCTATCCTTTCCAATTGTATGTATTTATGTCCATGGAAGTGTGTGTGTGTGTGTGTGTGTGTGTGTGTGTGTGTGTGTGTGTGTATTCCATGATAGTGTGTGCATAAACCCTTTCTCTCTGTCTGAGAATAGAAAAGAAAAACAAGAGATAAATGCACAGAGAGACACAGTCGGTTTGTTCCACCTCTGAACAAACCCCCGACTTATTTCCCTTCCCTCCACTCAGGCGCCCGGCGTCAGCTTTGTAATCATCTGTTTGTATGCAAGCGTAATATCATTGCTTGCCATGCCACCTCCTGGAAAAATGCATGTTATTTCTGGCATTCGGGGGGGTGGGGGGACTATTTAATTGCAAATCTCGGGGCTCGCTCGCCAGTCTGTCGGGCCGTGAACGGCACGGCGGCGCCGGCGAGGACTTGCGGTGTCAGAAGCAGGAAGCGGCATCCTCCGTTATCCAATTAATGGCTAGTCATATATCATGACGGGTCCGGGGCCACCCCGCCGCCACTAATAATAGAATAATAACAGTGTCGTGTCGCCGTACCTCCTCTCCCACGATCCTTTGCATCAGAGGAGACAGGCGGGTCAATGTCTATAGGGCATTAGAATTGGGGAGGGGCAACAGTAAAGAGAGAGGGGAGAAAGAGGGGGAGAGAGGGGGGAGAGGGGGGGAGAGATGGGAGAGAGAGGGGAGAGGGGGGGGAGAGAGGAGAGAGGGGGGAGAGAGAGGGGAGAGAGAGGAGAGAGGGGAGAGAGAGGGGAGAGGGGGGAGAGAGGGGAGAGATGGTGACAAGGGGCCTGTTTGCCTTGGACAGATAAAGGGGATTTAGTAAGGTCACTAGGCCACTCCATTGTGGTAGCTGTTTGCTGGGTGTGCTGTCTTTGGCTGATAAGCAAGCCACTGGTGTTTGTCTAGCTTCTGGATGTGGTTGGTCTCCTTTGGCTTCTTTCTAATGTACTGTAGAGCTCATTCCAGTCACCAGAATGTGTCTTCAGCTACGGACGAGTCCAGGCTCTGCTTGAGTGTCTAGCTTCCTGCTGGAAAGGGATTGGTTCTTGTCTAGGGCTTTTTTCAATGTCCTCTCCGTATCAGTGAGAGACACTTCTACATTACAACACAATACAATACAATAAAAAACCAGCATATGGCGTTGTCGACACTAGCTAGTAGTCTACCAGAGATGTGTGCACATCCCAATGCCTTATTTTTCCATCGAAGGCTTTGACAAAACCAGAATGGAACCCACACAGTGGAGGTGACTGAGGTAAATAGATGAGCCCCACTGTACAAGTGTCAGAGGCTGTCAGGCCAATGATTGCATTGTTCCTGTGTGTGTGGATGCAGCCACCAGGCACCCAGGCAGAGGCCTGTGTATTATTGGCGGTGGTATCACTTATGGAGCTCATTGTCTAGGACATCCTGTGCTACGGCGTTCGCCGGGCGCCAGGGGAAATATAGCAGGCCAGGGTCAGATGCCCTTGGATCTATGCTAGCAGATTTACCATCCCTTCCTTCCTGTTCTCTCCTACTACCATCTTCAAGGTCCCGCTGACAACGAACAGGACAGAAAGTTGTGAATGATGGTTTTTCACTCCCAGAAACAAGCTAAAAAACATGTTTGAACTTGGTTAATGAATGATGGCGATGAGGGAGAGTGATGTGGATTTGGAGGCAAGGCTATTGACCCTGAATATATACCTGTTTATAGTGAAACTTGAAGTGTAGTGTGCTGGTGGTTCTGCTCAAATAAGGTAGGTGAGTCTGAGGTGTGAAAACAAAGCAATGGTAGATATGTGGGTGGAAGGAGATGTGTGGGAGGAGAGGTGTGGGAGGAGAGGTGTGGGTGGGAGGAGAGGTGTGGGAGGAGAGGTGTGGGTGGGAGGAGAGGTGTGGGAGGAGAGGTGGGAGGAGAGGTGTGGGAGGAGAGGTGTGGGTGGGGGGAGAGGTGTGGGTGGGGGAGAGGTGTGAGTGGGATGAGAGGTGTGGGTGGGATGAGAGGTGTGGGTGGAGAGGTTTGGGTGGGTGGGAGGAGAGGTGTGGGTGGAGAGGTGTGGGAGGAGAGGTGTGGGAGGAGAGGTGTGGGAGGAGAGGTGTGGGTGGAGAGGTGTGGGAGGGGGAGAGAGGTGTGGGTGGGGGGAGAGGTGTGGGTGGAAGGAGAGGTGTGGCAGGGGGAGAGAGGTGTGGGTGGGGGGAGAGGTGTGGGAGGGGGAGAGAGGTGTGGGAGGGGGAGAGAGGTGTGGGAGGGGGAGAGAGGTGTGGGAGGGGGAGAGAGGTGTGGGTGGGGGAGAGAGGTGTGGCTGGGGGGAGAGGTGTGGGAGGGGGAGAGAGGTGTGGGTGGGAGGAGAGGTGTGGGTGGGGGGAGAGGTGTGGGTGGGAGGAGAGGTGTGGGTGGAAGTAGAGGTGTGGGAGGGGGAGAGATGTGGGTGGGAGGAGAGGTGTGGGAGGGGGAGAGATGTGTGCATGTGTGTTTTTGTGATTAACAAGTGTACTTGGGCTGAGGTGGGCGTGCAAACACACAGCGTGCAGCATTTTTTATTTATTTATTTAACCTTTATTTAACTCTTATTTACAATGACAGGCTGTCATCCATATGCCATGAAGCAAGGTGCCACACACACGGACACGGCATAAACACCCATGGGACAAAGGGCTTAGGAGCATGCTGTTTAAATGCCAGCCTTTCACAGCACATCTCTGACCCGACTGTTACTGTACTGCCACTTCGCATGAGGCCAGCGAATAAGTACACAGTTTCAGAATCACAACTGTGAAAGTGACTAGTCGTTCGCATAGAGAAACCTTCTCCAATAATGCAGAGATGTAAACAAATGTATATAAATATCCACATTCATAGTGTAACATTATCAACATTTTGTATGTATTTCTATGGAGTTCAAATGGCAGTAACTGCTGCCAGTAAGATGTGATATTGGCCGATGAGGGTGTTATAAGTGTAAATGCATCCTGGCATGTTCATAACTGGATTATGCCCAATGGTTGTAGTTGCTCCACATTACACATGTCCATTCACTGGCTCTCTCTCTCACACACACACACACACACTCCAGAGAGATGCATCAAACAGGCTGGCTACTTCATAAGTGAATCATAGGTGTGTCTCTGGTCCAAGGCTACCGACACACCAATCACGTTAGCATCGACCATGAGAGAAAGGTGCTGTTGTCTAGTGTACACAGACACGGGCTAAAGTGGTTATATCTATCTTCTGTTCTGTTGTATGCTTTAGAGTGAGGATTTATTTAGGATGGAGCTAGGCTACAAACACGCATATATACACACACAAACAGACTAAAATGTGTGTGTGTATGTCCGCCACTAATACACTAACGTGCATTAGAATTAAGCTTATATGCAAACGCTGAAATGAATCGTCGAAATTAGAGCTGGTGAGGAGGAGGGAAAAAGTCACGAAGGATTCTCTCCGACTTAAAGCTGTGAAATGAAGCCAAGGTTTTCACTGGAAATAATTTGCCCAGTTGACAGCTGATCCCAGCACAGCGCCATTTTCCCTCCATCGCTCGCTGCCCTACCACGCCACTTCTCTCTTTCGGTTTCGGACTGCATCTCTCCTTTTGAGGATGTTTGTGAGCGTGCGTGTGTGTGCGTGTGTGTGTGACAGGGGAACGTTGTCTTGAAATAGCTACAATAAGCTCTGCATCTAATTAGAAGGATTTAATACTTATTTGACCCTGGCAGGGTGGCCAGTGTGTGTGTGTGTGTGTGTGTGTGTGTGTGTGTGTGTGTGTGTGTGTGTGTGTGTGTGTGTGTGTGTGTGTGTGTGTGTGTGTGTGTGTGTGTGTGTGAGTGTGTGTTAATGGGGTTTATCGGGTTGTAAAGTCAGAGGGAAGGAGTGAAGAGATGAGTAAGCAATGTGCTTCTCTCTGCAGAGCTCAGAACGTACCCATCCATCCCTGATTCAGCATGGACACACACACACACACTAGTGGTATAATATAACTTAAGCGAAGCCTACTCTGGTATGAAAGTGACTTTTATCTGTTTTTCAGACTTCCAAACGTGTTGTTTTCTGTCTGTCAGTGACGAGTGATGGTTATCATACCTGATATGAAAGGCCTGACCCTGTCTTTGACTTGTGGGACTGCATTATCATCTTTCAAAATGACAGACAGAGGGAGAGCGAGAGAAAGGATAGAGAGAGAGCGTCAGAAAGAGAGAGAGTGAAAGAGAGAAACAGAAAGAGAGAGGGAGAGAGAAGGGCGGGGGGGGGTGGTGAAGAGAAGGAGTACAGAGGGAGGACTTGGCTGAGTGCCTCCAATGTGTTTAATTGTCTTTGTGGAAGACCGTCCCACCTGTTTCTCCTCTCCAGCTGACACAAATATCAGTGCCAAGACATTTTCATGAAAAAAAATAATAATTCAACAACTAATTCAGCCGTAACAGAGCTGATACATATAGTATAGGTGAAAGTCCAGAATTGAACAGTGTCCCATGGGTAGAGGTTAATCCATTCATATTTTTTAAAGGTCAGAGGACTTTTGCGGATAGAGTACAGACATGCATTGATTGTAGATATTAAGCCATTTTATCTTTCATTTGCTTCATGCTAGCCACCAATTCAGTAATTCTGACCGGTCAAACTGGCAACAATAACAACACTATGAATGAACTGTGATTCAGGAGAGGAGTATCAATGTTTTGTTTTGGAGCGTGAGGCCTCTGAGGTTCCCCCCTAAAGAAACGCTCTTCATGTTGTTGTCCCTCCCTCCCTCTCTCCCTCCCTCCCTCCCTCCGCTTCTCTGAAACGGTTGGTAAACCGTTGCTTCAGAGCGAGGGAGCGAACAAACAAATGAAGGTCCAAGTGTGAATTATGCAATATGAGGAGAAATGTGACGTGTGACCTTAGGTCTCTTTTGCTCAATGTCAAAGTGCAAGGTTGCCGCACTTCACAAGATTTAGGCAGTAGTACAAGTCATTAAACTGAATTGTACAGTACAGGCGGACGCTTGTGGGGTGCTGATAGATAGATAGATAGATAGATAGATAGATAGATAGATAGATAGATAGATAGATAGATAGATAGATAGATAGATAGATAGATAGATAGATAGATAGATAGATAGATAGATAGATAGATAGATAGATAGATAGATAGATAGATAGATAGATAGATAGATAGATAGATAGATAGATAGATAGATAGATAGATAGATAGATAGATAGATAGGTAGATAGATAGATAGGTAGGTAGGTAGGTACTTTATTGATCCCCGAGGGGGAAATTTCTTTGTCAAGCAGCAATAACAACAAAACATAGGGCAGGTGCAAAATGCCACAACGAAAATACACAAAAGACAGATACACGGTACATGATACATAGAGCGGCAGTATGAAAAAGTATAGAAATACAAGATATCTGGAGGAAAAAAATAGCTATAAAAAGACATTGCATAGTATGGGTGGTTGGCTGAATATGTACACTATACATTGGTGGATGTTGGATGGTTAACTATACTATTACAGGTAAATTAGCTGTACAGGTTTGCATGGTTAAATTAGCTGTACAGGTAAATATACAGTTATATTTACAGATAAGTGAATACTTGCATGGTTATATAAACTGTACAGGTAAATGACAGGAAGAGATACTTAAATAGCTAAATGTGTGTATGATATAAATTGGGGTAATAATAGTAATTCCCTTAAAATACAGTCCTTAGTGCGCAGGGTTTAATTACAGACAAATGCACTTATTGCACATTCAATATACTAAAAGCAATGAGAAAAGGTGCAACTGACAGGATACTAATATGCATAGTGCAAAACGCCTAACACACACATGCCACACACACACACACACACACACACACACACACACACACACACACACACACACACACACACACGCCACACACACATGCCACACACACACACGCCACACACACACACACACACACACACACACACACACACACACACGCCGCACACACACACACACACACACACACACACACACACACACACTCACACACACACACACACACACACACACACACACACACACACACACACACACACACACACACACACACACACACACACACACACACACACACTACCAGGCCCAGTTTCTGACATAAACAAATATGTCGTTGTGGAAAACAGATGAGCATCATAAACAGAAGATTAATAATTCACATTTGTTTGGTATTTTATTTTATCCCCAATTTCAATATTGCCTCATCGCTGTAACTCCCCAACGAAACATGACGCGCACTAACCACGATCCTTAACACCCGCCAGCTTAACCCGGAATCCAGCCGCACCAATGTGTCAGAGGAAACACAGTTCAACTGGCAACCAGAGTCAGCCTGCAGGCGCCCCGGCCAGCCACAAGGAGTCACTAGGGCGCAATGAGCCAAGTAAAGCCCCCCCTGGCCAAACCCTCCCCTGCCCCGGACGACGTGGGCCAATTATGTGCCATGCTATGGGACTCCCGGCCACGGCCAGTTGTGGCACAGCCCGGGAATCAACCCAGGTCTGTATTAACGCTTCTAGTACTGCGATGCAGTGCCTTAGACCGCTGCACCACTCGGGAGGCCCTTGCTTTGATGTATTTTTATTCTTTAACTCAACTCAAAAGAGGTTGTCTGCTATTAGCATGTTAGTGAGGTCAGTGCTGTCTGCTTTGTGTGCAGGAGAGTGTCTGAAGGGCCACTTAGTCTTAAATGTGCTGAGTTGGGCACCAGAGTCCGTCCGGTCTAGGCTCTGGACAGCACGCTTTAAACTCCCTTTCACTATCTTGTTCTCTCATTCTCTCTGACCTCTTTTCTCGCCGAAGCGTCAGTAAGAAGTAGACTTACTGTACATAGGTGTACATTTGTCTATTTATCTGTAGCTATCAGTCAGTCCATCAGTTTGTCAGTTGTCAGTCAATCTTTACATCAATCCACACATATAATTCTGTCTGTCAGTATACTTAAGTGATAATGACCTCGAAGCCGGTGTTTGGAGGATATATTGGCACGGGTGTTGTAGGTCCGAGATTAAGTCAGCAAACTGTGTCAATATGTCCTCCGGCTTTGAGAGCATTATCCATTTTATATAACGGGTTACCAACATATTCAAATAATGATTGACATATTTTAAATAAAAACGTTATTTTGATGAATTCATTCATACTATTTAATCCTTCCACGATATATAGTCCTGAGACTGGTCGTTTGTTCTAACGGTTGGCTTGCCAGAGACGTGACCCAGTCGTTAAGTATTTTTGTTCTACAGTAAATGTTCCTTTGCCATGATGGCTGGCAACGTTCCTACCCCTTTTTGCTTGTTAGCTGGCCAACTTTGGCTAACATTGTCACGTCAAGCAGGCAGAATAACGGCAAAGTAGCTGCATTTGCATTTTGTTTAAGCTGTTTCCTATAGATTTATGGGGGGATACATACATAACAATGAGCTAATGATGCTCTCTCCAGGACACTGCTCTGAGGAGCTAGCCAACTACACAGCTAACAAAGTCATTTCAAACTGAAGCTGGAAGGACAGCAAACTGGCTGCATTTCATGTTTTTCTTTGTTTATATCCATAAAAATTATGCTGATTCATGATTTCGACTGGCTGAGAAAAGCTGCCAGACTGTCTTTCTCTTCCCGACTCCCGACACGTTCATTACTAAAGAACAGCTGGACATCAAATTTCAATATTGAAACAATGTCGCAAAGGTTTATACAAATCTCTGCTGTTGAAAACCAAATGCTAGTCTAAAATAAATGTGAGATAATGTCTAGATGTTTTTTATAGTGGAGATCAAGTTTATACATTGCCTGGCTGGGCTGATGGGACAGTGGATTGAGCAGTCAGATGGAACAAAGTAAATAGGCATTTTAACATCATAGATTTAGCTGGTGGTAACTTGTGGAATAGACACCGGCTGGAATAACCAATCAGCATCCAGGATTAGACCCACCCGTTGTATAAAGATGGGTATGTCTGCAGTAGTTTTTCCATTGCTGTATGTTGACTCAGTGATTGTAGGCATGTGTGTGTCTGTAGATGACAAATTTGCTGACAGTAGGACCTATCTCTTTCATGAATCCAGCGTTGTTGCTAGCCACTGTGGTAGAAGAGTGTGTGCATGTGCATACTTGGTGTGTGTGTGTGTGTGTGTGTGTGTGTGTGTGTGTGCGTGCGTGCGTGCGTGCGTGCGTGCGTGCGTGCGTGCGTGCGTGCGTGCGTGTGTGTGTTTGTCCTGATGAGAGTGAAAGATGCTGACAGAAAAGTCTCGACTCTCACCTGGAGTATGGAGCTGTGTGGAGGGGTCATGACCCCACAGCTTCCTGGACCCAGATTGTTAAACAATGCTGTGTGATGAACATAAGGAAATACTATTTATACAGTAGCCTTTGTTGAGCTGACATACAGTACAGACCTAAACAGGATAGCAGTTTTTATTGTGGGTGTAGGAAGTGTTTTGTGTGTGTGATGTAGGGGCGGCCAAACCAAACCACCAACCAAGTTCAACATGGCCAGGTATGATGCAGATAAGATAAGACCAGCATGGAGGTGTTTTTGTCGTTTGTATGGTTCACCGCCACGATGAAGACCTGTCTCACCATATTAACCATATAAACATGCTAGGGAACGACACTCACAATCATTGCCATTTTTCCAACTTAGAATGGAGAGAGGGATGGAGGGAGGTGACAAAGAGAAAATGGAAAGGTAGGTTGTTTCAACTTCTCTGCAGAAGAGTGTGTTGAAGACACAAGCAGACACAACCCTCTCTCTCTCTCACACACGCACACATACAGTGCCTTCAGAAAGTATTCACACTGCTCGACTTTTTCCACATTTTGTTGTGGTACAGCCTGAATTTAAAATTGATAAATTGAGATTTTGGCCTACACACTATACCCCATATTGTCAAAGTGAAATTGTGTTTTTAGAAATTTAGATTTTTTAAATAATTTTTTTAAAGCTGAAATGTTTTGAGTCAATAAGTATTTGAACCCCTTTGTTATGGCAAGGGCTTAAATAAGTTCAGGAGTAAAAATGTTCTTAACAAGTCACAAAATGAGTTGCATGGACTCACTCTGTGTGCAATAATAGTGTTTAACATGATTTTTCTCCCCAACTGGTAGTTACAGTCTTGTCCCATCGCTGCAACGCCCGTACGGACTTTGGAGAGGCGAAGGTCGAGAGACATGCGTCCTCCGAAACACAACCTCGCCAAGCCGCACTGCTTCTGCTTCTTGACACAACGCACGCTTAACCCGGAAGCCAGCCGCACCAATGTGTCGGAGGAAACACTGTACACCTGGCAACCGTGTCAACGTGCACGCCACAGGATGGTACAAGGACATCCCGGCCAGCCAAACCCTCCCCTAACCCAGACGACGCTCGGCCAATTGTGCGTCGACTCATGGGTCTCACAGTCACGGCCGGCTGCGACACAGACGGGTCTCGAACCAGCAACGCCTTAGACCACTGCGCCACTCGGGAGTCCATGTTTAACATGATTTTTGAATGACTACCCACACATACAATTATCTATAAGGTCCCTAGGTCGACCATTGCATTTAAAAAAATGTTTTAACCACAATGACAATTGAGGATTTCCAATCCCTCACAAAGAAAGGCACCTATTGGTAGATGGGAAAACATAAAGATCACTGAGTACCACCCTTCATATTTTCAAGGACAAGAGCTAAGCACGGACATAATCTTAGAGGAACCTGCTTTAGTCTGCTTTCCAACAGACACTGGGAGACAAATAAACCTTCCAGCAGGACAATGACTTAAAACATAAATATGCCAAGACAACATCGAATGTTCCTGAGTGGCCTAGTTAAAGTTTTGACTTAAATCGGCTTAAAACTCTACGGCAAGACTTGAAAATGGCTGTCTAGCAATGATCAACAACCAACTTGACAGAGCTTGGAGATCTACTTCTAAAGAATAAAGGGTAAATGTTTTACAATCCAGGTGTGCAAAGATCTTAGAGACTTACCCAGAAAGACAGCTGTAATCACTGGCAAAGGTCAGTCTGACTCAGGGGTGTGAATACTTATGTAAATTAGATATTTCTGTGTTTCATTTTCAATAAATGTGTCATTATGGGGTATTTTGGGTAGATGTGTGAGAAAAAAATCCATTTTGAATTCAGGCTGTAACACAACAAAATGTGGAATAAGTCAAGTATTATTATTATTTTTTATTTTTTTTATGACTACTTTCTGAAGGTACTGTACCAACCCTCTCACACAGACACACACACACACACACACACACACACACACGCACACACACACACACACACACACACACACACACACACACACACACACACACACACACACACACACTTTCTCTCACACACACGTTTTACTCCCCCACTTTTAATTTCATGAAGAATGAATGTTTTTAATCTCGCGCTCCGCTGGTATGCAGACCCTGCCATCGTAGCCGGCTATTCGATAGATTTCAATTTCAATTTGGTGCACTCTCGCTGCCACCAACAGCTCATCTTAACCCAATCAACTGACTCACTTAAGAGGTAGAAGCTCAGTATGCAGGAATGAATATCTGGCATTTCATATTGTGCTGAAATGGATGACTTGCCGTGGCTGTCTACGAGGCTGAGGCCACACACACACACACACTCTCTAATCTGTGTTGTGATTAAGGGAGCAGCATGGCCATGGAGGAGGCTGCTGCTATGTGATACTGTAACCCTGGCCTCCCAGTGTGCAACATAATGCTTTATGTCCACGCCACTGACACCTGAGCATCAGACGAGCTACTGTGTTCCACATGCAAGTGGAGATGACAGCGAACACACACAAAGTAGGGCCTTGTTTAAAAGCCTCTCTCCCTGTAGCTCTCCTACTCACACTAAGGGCCGTGCAGGGGGTCCCTCAGGACAGCAAATGGGCCTGCAGGTAAGGTAAGATAAGAGGCCCCCTTGAGCCACAGATAAACCATAAAGGAGACAGAGGGCCTCAGAACTGGACTTCTCTGGTGTTTCAGCTGTTTAATTGAATGGTACTCTTATCCAGAGCAACTTAGAGGAGCAATTGGGGTTAAGGGCCTTGCTCAAGGGCACATCGGCTTTGCACTTAACCACTAGGCCCCATGGTGTGTGTTTATTTTGTATTAGTTATTGTATTTCTCTGAGGCAGTAGTTATTTGGGGACTAACAGTGACTTGGATAAGGTTTCTATAACTTTTAAGAGATATGCAGATGTTGTTGTGTGTGTGTGTGTGTGTGTGTGTGTGTGTGTTGGTGTGTCTTCCGTCTCC